>OX439484.1:127497079-127928018 GCA_949320155.1 Melangyna quadrimaculata
ACGTAAAAAAAAATCCAATGTAGTCGCAGATGCTCTCAAGGTTAAAGACTGAAGTCAATCATTTAACCGACTCAGAACGCACTGAGACTTATCTTAACCACCGAAAACGAATCTACCGACGGCCCCGAAGAAAACTGTAGTAGCGATGCTGCCACTGTTGATGCTGTTGAGTCCGAGAATGGCATTAGAACAGAGACTCAACTGCCCACAGCGCCGACCTTGAAAATTACTACTTTCCAAAAATGAATAGTCTTATAAAGAAATACACCAAGACATGTGAAATTTGTAATGCGAACAAATATGATAGGCATCCAACTAACCCAGAATTCCAATCAACCCCTATCCCCTCTAATCCTTGCCAGATTCGCCATCTAGGTATAGTTAAAATTCAAAATGAAAAATTCATTAGTTGCATTGACCAATTTTCAAAATTTGGGAAACTGTTCCATATCAAGAACAGATCTGTCTTACACATCCGAGAGAAAATCATTAAAATTCTTCATTATTTCACGGCTCCGGAAATGTTGGTCACCGATAACGAGAGTAGTTTCCTTAGCCCCATCATAATCAATTTTATTAAAATGTTAGGGATTCAACTTTATAACACACCCGTGCGTCGATCTGAGGTCAATGGTCAAGTCGAGTGATTCCACTCGACGATCTTAGAAATATACCGTTGCCTCAAGCAGGAGCATAAAGATTTGCGACTAAAAGAATTGCTTAACATAGCAGTCGAAATATACATACACCAATCCAATCTGTTACCGAGCGGAAACCGAGCGAAATTTTTTTTTGAAAGAACTCAAAGATTTAATTATCAAAATTTTCTAGATTTCCGCACCAAGGTCAATAGAGAATTAAAACAAGAAATTCAAAGAAAACAGAGAGAAACAAATCTCTATAGAAATAAGAAAAGAGTACATCCCAGAATGTAACTGTCATTACATCCACTGGCAGGAAGGTGCATAAGGCACACATTAAAAATGTAAAGCAATACAAAAAAAGAGAGAAATATGAATCATATTGCCTACAATTATCGAAAATTGATTTGTGAACTATATTCTTTGCTATACTTAATATAATTAAATCCTTTACTTAACAAAAGATGTAAGACCTTCAAATTTTAAGAAAAACTTACAGCAATGTAAAAATTTTAGAATCATATTCCCTACAATTAAAAATTGATTTGTGCATTACTATTCTTTCCTTTATTTAAGATTATCTAATCCTTTACTTAACAAGAGATGTAAAACCTTCAAATTTTGAGAAAAACTTGAAAATTTAAAGTAATGTAAAAAATTTTAAAATTTGATTACACATAATAATATATTACACTACATAGTATATGAACAAACTAAAACTAGAAGAACAATGCCAGTTAGCCATTGCTTAAGAAAAATATTTGATATTATTTAGATTTCGATTAAATTACAGACTGAACTGCCTAACAACAGCCCAAGGTTTGCAGCTGTTTACCTACACGTCATCGCTAATTTCCATTAAAGAGAGCAAAGCTTGGATAATCAACGGCAACTTTAACCTCATCCATGTCATCAACCTGTACCAATTTGAACATCAATAAGAAGAAGTTTCCGAATCAATCAAGAAAAACTTTCGGGACTTGGACAGAAAGCAGCTTGTTGGCTTTCACCTTAATCAGATAACTGACCGTATCAACTTGGTGAAAGCAAAACCACTGAGAAAACAGAGGTCAATCGACTGGATTGGAATGGGTTGCAGGAAATCCTGATGCAGCAGACTGGAACAGCAACCTGCAAAGTCAGCAGAAAATTGTGGAGAATAGTAACCAACAGTACAAGGTGAATTAGAGGATTTCTAATGTAACAGAGGACATGACTAGGAAAATTAACTGGGTCATTGAAAACTCTAATCATGGAATAATGGTGGCAGATATTCAGAAGTTCGAACAGGACCTCATTCATCAAGTCTTGCTTATTAAAGAGGAAGTAAACGAAATTGTACGAGCATGCCAAATGGCGAAAAGGACATTATCAACACAAATCTCCTGAACCACGATGAAGTTACCATGCCGATTAACGAATTCGAGACGCTTCCATACGAAAACGAAGTTGAGGCTATAGAGTTCGGAACACCTTCAATTTACGCCAACAATTCAATGCTTCTATACATACTATCAATACCGAAGGTGAGAAGAAACGACTATAACATGTTACTCGTGAGACCTTCAATCCTTAATGACAAACAAGTGAACATCGAATTCAATAGAGTCCTAGTCAACCAAAAGGAAACCTACGGCATAATGGAAAATTGTTTCTCCATCAGCAATTCTACAGTCTGCAGGGAAGAAGCTCTCCAGAAAGTTCCAGAAGAACATTGCCTGTCTAGACCTGTCTAGGCAGGCCGTGCTGCTTGTACTTACCGTACTAACACTTATGAAGTGATCGAACTGATTCAAGAGGATACCAACTTCCTGACGAATTTTGATGGCGAACTTATATCTAACAACTCAATACAAACTTTATCAGGAACATTTGTTGTGCGCTTGAATAACGAAACCATCCAATTTAAGAACAGGACATTTACAAGTTCAAGCTCTACAGTATTGCAAGCTTTACCACCGATTATGACGAACATCACTAACGAGGGACATAAAATAGATGTGCAATTTGTCCATAGCCTTAGTCTCCAAAACATAGAGCGCCTAACCAATCTTACGAAAATAGTGCGAATTTCCACCGTTTCGGACGCTTTCATCCTCTTGCTGCTCATCTCGTTCGCATGCATCATATGGCGGAAGGTTAGTGGAAAACTTAATCTGCTAACTATAAAGTTGCTTCATGAAACACCAAACCAACATTAGAAGGACATGCGGCTGCCAAGTATTGACGTCACTGATCTACGGGACGTAGATTTTAAAAGGGTGAATAGTTAACACACGCCAACGACGTTGACCTTCGGAAACATGATCCGATTGGATGTCGTTGAACCAAGCAAGCACCATTCATTCGTGAGAACCTGCTGACTGGGTAACTCACATTGCATTGTGCAATACTATACGCATATAGCCGAATGGTGGGAAATAGCTGACTCAGCATTACGATTGGCTGGGCAGGTAGCCAATAGGTAGGTGAGCGAGTCAGTCTTGTGTTAGCCGGATTAAGGTAGAGTCGAATAAAGATAGTCTAAAAATATTCAAGTCTCTTTAATTTAATTAACGCCCAATTGGGTATGGACAAGTTAGGTCGACTTCGGTCGGCGTCCTTTATTTTTTTAATATCAAGGATCTGAAATCTTTAATTTACCATAACAAAATGTATAACCACTTAGCAATATCTTTGGATCAGTTTTTATAACTCTGCATGACACACTATATGGTAAGTGATCAGATCATGGAGTTTAACTAGCCAATAGTTGATGTTGAACGTTGGGCTTAAGTTATTACCCAACCAAATATTTTTGTTTTACCAATACTGAGAGCAGGTTTGCATAGAACATGCGACTCAAGGGGGAAATGTCAAGGACATGAGCACAATAGATCCTGCTTTTGCTCGTAATTTAAACAAACTCATATAGAAAAACAAAAGTTGAATCTCCCAGGGGGGGGGTCATGACCCCCATGACCGCCCCACCTTGGATCCGCGCTTGCATTTTATAGTGTGTTTGCTCTTATAGTTAGTTTGTCATTTAGTATTTTGTCTTGTTCTCTTGTTCAGTCTTGTAAGCTTTGTTAATTTCGTACTCTTCCAGTGCGTCTAGTTTTCTCCCTTTTTAACATAATGTAATGTTTAAAGTTCGTCTCAAAGTCGGTGTATTTGTGGTTACTGTCCATCAGGTGCTGTGCGCAGAGATGATAATGTACTACATATGAGTATATCTGCTTCATTAATTTTTTGTATGCATCTGCTATAGGGCTGCCAGATTAAATTTGGTAAATAACGGGACACCAGGGCCTGAAAACCAGGACAAATCGGGACATTAAAAAAAATCTAGCTAAGAAGTACCTACCGAATTCCAAAATTCTGACAAAATAAAAAAAGTCAATAACGAGATATTCGGGAATATCTCAAAACAAGTAAGAAACCGTTAATTTTCACAAAATACCAAAACATTTATTTCAGTTCTTCGATTTTTTGGCAAAAACCTATGCAGTATTATAAAAACTGTTCTAGGGATTACATGAATGAAGTTTTATCAAAACCATTACAGCCGTTTTTAGAAAACGTGATAAAACTGAAATTTTTGTATTACAGTTCTATCCAGAAAAGCTAAAACAAAAAATTGTATCTCACTCATAAGACCGACATTTTTGTATGACCGTTTTATCCAGATAAGCTAAAACAAAAAATTGTTGTTTCACACAAAGTTTAAAATAAATCCACCGAATCGCTTCGGCTCTTGTTCGATATAAATCGGGACGCACAGCAAATCAAACTGACGGACGTCTTTTGTCGAAAATCAGTTTACGGACTTCTACATTATGGTAATGTTAGTTTTGATCGAATTTTGTTTTTGACACCAAATCAATAATAGCAAGTTAAAATAGTAAGTCGGGTCAAAATCGGGACATTTTGTTAATCGGGACAGATATCGGGACAGGGTTAAAATATCGAGACTGTCCCGCCAAAATTGGGACGTCTGGCAGCTCTAATCTGCTACGTAGCAACTTAATTCTACTTAATTTTCAAAATTTCATTTAAGATGCATTGTATTCGTTCATTTTTGCAAATCGTAAAAATCACTTGATTAATCTGAATTGCAAAAATCTTGCTATTTATCCCTTGTTTTAATTGAATTAAAAACTTAATTTTCCTATTTATTTCTATAAATACATATGTACAACAAATAAGCTAATGTACCTATGGATTTGTGAAACTTATTCTTTAAAAAGCAGTTTTTGTTAAACGAATAACTAGTTAATGTTATCTTTTCGTTTTGAATAAAATAAAATGAAAATATAGGAAAATGTCCCTTTTGGTACCTATTGCCTACGAATGAGATATATATCGTTGGAAAGCTCAGCCCATAGCCCTAGTACATAATTTTTTTGTATGGGATTTAGGCAGTATATGGCAACAAAGCTAGCAATTAGAGCAAACATAATTGCAGTACCCAACTAAAAATTCAGCTTCTTTTAGCTTAAAAATATTGATGTGCCACAGGTTTCACTTTATATAAAGCCTCGGTAGGGCCTTCGGCGGAATTAAATTTCTTATACATGTAACGAGCTGGATAACTGCTTCTTTAAAGTCGAATAAAAATAAGAAAAAGAAGACTTACAGAATTTGCGAGCTGTCACTCTAATAAGCTTCTAAAATTGATATTACAGAAGATGATTGAAGATGTCACTTTAAAAAGGCTGCATAAAGTTTTTATATAAGCTGCTGCCTTTAAAAGTTTTCTGTAACCATTTTCAATAAGAATACTTCGATACGGCTTGTAAGGTTTTACTAAAGAATCATAAAAGAATGGCCACGTTCCGGTGGTAGGCAGATATATGGTATCTGAGATACTTTATTATCTGATACGTTTTCGAACGACCAAAACCGTGTTTACGTAACCAAACCAAATGGCAAACGAAAACCAAGAAAATGAACAGATGAGATGTCAGCTGTTAGTATAAAGTCTCTCCCAAATCAACGCGCAAGCGGCGCTGAACATTCGCCGACAGCAGTTTTTGTTGTTGTTTAGCATTATTTATTTGTCATTTTGTTTTTATGATTGAGAATGATTCGCCCTGCATAGCGAATGTTTCGCGTTGGTTTGGGGGAGCCTTAATCCAAACAGATCCGAACATTTTTGTGATAACTTTAGATTTCTTCTTGACATCAGCTGTTCGGTTCGTCAGCTGGTTTTTCCTTAGGTTTTCGGGTGGTAGGCAGATATGGTATCGAGATACGTTAGTATCTGGTATGTTTTAGAACGACCAAAACCGAATGCGTAACCAAACCAATCCAAACCACCCTTCACAAAAAAAAATTAACAGACGAGATGTCAGCTGTTCATATAATCCAAACAGATCCGAAAATTTTAGGGATAGTCTTAGATTTCTTTTTGATATCAGCTGTTTGTTCGTCGGCTGGTTTTTTCTTAGGCATTACAATGGCCCTTAGTAATAAACGAATCTTGAGTCGAATTTATCCTAAATTCGACTTTATTCAAAAAAATCTAATCTAATCTTAATTCAGGGCCAATAACACGAACAAATCTAGATACCATTGGCGACGTACACGAACGCGGCCAATATGTCAATCTATAATAAAGAATCTCGAATTTGTAAAAGTCATTTTAAAGAAGCTTTTTAAAAAACTATTGACATTTATAATTATATATATTGAATAAATTGAATTCGTGAAGAGAAAGATAATAATTTCACTTGACTTTTGTCTTTTTGAGCATTAGGAAAGCTACTTTTCGTTGGTTTAAGACATAAGCTTCAATGCACGATAAACCGAAACAAGGTCATGCTCATTAGATAAACATAACATTCGGCATTTTCGTATATCTGGGTATTTATATGACGTCACGGTCAGCTTTTATGTTTTTGTTCTATTTAAAGTGAAGACCATAATTAATTTAAGTATTAAAATAAATTGTTTTTAAATTCTTAGTGAGCAGTTTAAAAATAGAAAAAATTATAATAACAATCAAATAAAGTTAATTATTTTTCTTTTCTCCGAACGATGATTTTAACGTCACACCCACAATGAGCTTACCTTGTTTCTGTTAATCGTGCTTAAGTGGCCGTGTTTTTTCGCATTGAAATTATCAAAAATATGCAATATTACTTAGTTTATTTTAAGACTAATGGTATACATTTAAGACTATTGAAATGAAAATGGAGCAAGGAGACTGCTAAACAAATCTTTTAGGTACATTTGTTTCCTCACGCGAAATGTATAAGAGAGTTACAGAAATCTTGTTCATGTGTGAAAATTTTTATAGAAGCTCGGATTTATTCAAGGAAAATTAAAAGTTTTAAAAAAGGAAAAGGCTGATTAAGTTTTTGCATCTTCAAAATTATATCTAAGATGGCTGAGTGGTTAGAGTGATGGACTGTCACGTAGGAGTTCCCGAGTTCGATCCCTAGTGAGGTAGAAATATAATTAAGTTTTATAATTGTTTCCAATACTTTAATTAATAAATAATTTAATTGGATACTTGATTTCAGATAAAATACAGTAAAAATCACATTAAAAAATAAAATTTATCTTTCTATTTTTTTATTTATTTTTGTTCACCTTCTATAAGACTTGTATTTCTCTTTTAACCAACTATGTCCGAAGCTATCTGTCAAGTTGGAGTGTCATTCAAATTTCCAATATCGCTCGTTAAAACTGCGTATCGGCTTCTTTAGGCTTTTATACAATCTGCTACTTTTAAAAGATCTGCGAATAAGTTTATAAAAAGATTTTCCGAAATCACGTATACAAGCTAGATTAGCTTGTATAACATTCTCCTTTGTAAGCTTAAGTAAGCTTTACAACTGTCTTATGGAACTTCTAAAGCCTATTCTATTAAGCCTAACCGAAGCTGAAATGTTAGTTGGGCTGTTAGGCTAGGAGCATATTGAGACGCGTTCGACACGAGTGACGCGACACAGTACAGGACGATTTTTTGTAAACAATATAAATCAATAGAACAACGCTTATTGATAGAGCGGCACGACATGACCTGACGCGCGTTTTCCGAAAATCGCGTAACACAGTGATCGAAACACAATTTTCCTTGCGAGACCGACGTGTGTTTGTTTTTTTTTTTTTCGTCAAAATTTTAAATATTAAACTGTCTGTTAAGCGTTAAACTCGCTAAAACATACTTTAAAAATTGTCCAAAATAATTGTTTAAAAACTCTCAAAATAACTCTCAAATAAAACACTTCTTGCTTGGGCTGATAATAATCCAGTAAAGTATATTTATTTGGTTGCCCTTCATATATCCTTCACAAGATGTCAATGTCGTAAATTGAAAGGTATAATAATTGGTAGGTGTTTGGAAAATATTCATGGGCTGCATTCAACCGTCCATAAAGCGATACGTATGCGTTGACAGCATTCAGCATTCTCCCCCCGTCAGTGAACGTAGTGGACGACAATTAATGTTTGCCATCTATCATTATTCTATTGCTTTTTTTCTGATCAATGCTTCCCCAGAATGTAGGTATTTAATCCATCTTTACTTGAATGTTTATTGGTTCATATGCAAATAGAGAAGTTTTTAGTTCAAGATTTAAAGTTCAAAAAATCATATAATTTTATTTAATTCAAAAATGAAATCATTCATCACAATTGCATCAAATGAATCTACAACAAAATTACAGTCTAACGTGGGCCCAATAAGAACTTCCATAAATAATGGAAAATTGACTGGAATATAATTTGGTTCCAACTTCCGTCTGTCAAATATTGACCAATTGCAGTCCTCGTTGTAAATTTTCCTCATTGTTATTTTTTCTTATCGAGTTTTGTGTACTACACGGGTTATAGGTATTTTATTTACATTTGTTTTAGTTTATTAGTCCACGTTGTAGTTCCTTTTTGTTTTTTTTTTTTTTTGTTTTTAGTTTTACATTTATTTACAATATACCTAATTTACATAATGTGATTTATGTTTTTCTTGTATTCAAGTTTTCGATGTGATGACGGTGGTGGTTTTTGCATTGGTGATGTATGGGAAAAAATGCTGTGGTACACCCGCCCCTTTCTTGTAAACGAAGAACATTTTGTGTTAAATATTGGAGTAAGTTTACTCATATTAATTTAATTAATTTGTAGGCACTTTTGAATTAAACTTTGAGTGTTCATTATGTGAGTGTGTGTGGGTATATGCAATGATTGAATGGATTTTTTTTTTCTTGTATAAAAACAGTTTGTGTTTCTGCATAGGCACACTGGGTACTGGAAATGGAATAGAGAAAAGGAGAGGCATAGGAAGTGTGCTAATGACTATACAGTCAATTGCGAAATTATTTACACAATTTTAATTGTTGGATCCTTCATTAAAATGTTACCGAAATTCATTTGCAACATATATGTGCCAGTTTTTGTGTTAATAATTAAAATTTACCACAAATTCTTGTTTCATATATTATAAAGCCTGATCCACATCTGTGTCGTGTGTTGTGGAGTTGTGTGTCGCTGTCATTCCATATAATATTTTATGCGCCACACTGCAACACAACACACAAGGCAAATATGGTTCTACGCATATGAAATACATTGTAGCGATAGCGACACACGACTCCACAACACAACACACGACACAGATGTGGATCAGGCTTAACACTTGAATTTAGGGTAAATTTTAAAGATAACATTAAAAATTTAACTGCAAATATTTTTGCCATTGACTGTAGGTACCTACATCTGATGAAAGGTAGTATAAGTACAGATATTTCGTGAGTGAACTAACAACAGGGAAAGGAAAGGGGATATCGCAGTGATGGAAATCAGCTTTTTTTGATTGCACTGAACGCTGACACAAAATAGTACTGAAAAAGATCAAATAGTACTCGGCATAGTTTTTGCATCTTCAAAATTATATCTAAGATGGCTGAGTGGTTAGAGTGATGGACTGTCACGTAGGAGTTCCCGAGTTCGATCCCTAGTGAGGTAGAAATATAATTAAGTTTTATAATTGTTTCCAATACTTTAATTAATAAATAATTTAATTGGATACTTAATTTCAGATAAAATACAGTAATTTCACATTAAAAAATAAAATTTATCTTTCTATTTTTTTTTATTTTTTTTGTTCACCTTCTATAAGACTTGTATTTCTCTTTTAACCAACCATGTCCGAAGCTATCTGTCAAGTTGGAGTGTCATTCAAATTTCCAATATCGCTCGTTAAAACTGCGTATCGGCTTCTTTAGGCTTTTATACAATCTGCTACTTTTAAAAGATCTGCGAATAAGTTTATAAGAAGATTTTCCGAAATCACGTATACAAGCTAGATTAGCTTGTATAACATTCTCCTTTGTAAGCTTAAGTAAGCTTTACAAATGTCTTATGGAACTTCTAAAGCCTATTCTATTAAGCCTAACCGAAGCTGAAATGTTAGTTGGGCTGTTAGGCTAGGCGCATATTGAGACGCGTTCGACACGAGTGACGCGACACAGTACAGGACGATTTTTTGTAAACAATATAAATCAATAGAACAACGCTTATTGATAGAGCGGCACGACATGACCTGACGCGCGTTTTCCGAAAATCGCGTAACACAGTGATCGAAACACAATTTTCCTTGCGAGACCGACGTGTGTTTGTTTTTTTTTTTTTTCGTCAAAATATTAAATATTAAACTGTCTGTTAAGCGTTAAAATCGCTAAAACATACTTTAAAAATTGTCCAAAATAATTGTTTAAAAACTCTCAAAATAACTCTCAAATAAAACACTTCTTGCTTGGGCTGATAATAATCCAGTAAAGTATATTTATTTGGTTGCCCTTCATATATCCTTCACAAGATGTCAATGTCGTAAATTGAAAAGTATAATAATTGGTAGGTGTTTGGAAAATATTCATGGGCTGCATTCAACCGCCCATAAAGCGATACGTATGCGTTGACAGCATTCAGCATTCTCCCCCCGTCAGTGAACGTAGTGGACGACAATTAATGTTTGCCATCTATCATTATTCTATTGCTTTTTTTCTGATCAATGCTTCCCCAGAATGTAGGTATTTAATCCGTCTTTACTTGAATGTTTATTGGTTCATATGCAAATAGAGAAGTTTTTAGTTCAAGATTTAAAGTTCAAAAAATCATATAATTTTATTTAATTCAAAAATGAAATCATTCATCACAATTGCATCAAATGAATCTACAACAAAATTACAGTCTAACGTGGGCCCAATAAGAACTTCCATAAATAATGGAAAATTGACTGGAATATAATTTGGTTCCAACTTCCGTCTGTCAAATATTGACCAATTGCAGTCCTCGTTGTAAATTTTCCTCATTGTTATTTTTTCTTATCGAGTTTTGTGTACTACACGGGTTATAGGTATTTTATTTACATTTGTTTTAGTTTATTAGTCCACGTTGTAGTTCCTTTTTGTTTTTTTTTTTTTGTTTTTAGTTTTACATTTATTTACCATATACCTAATTTACATAATGTGATTTATGTTTTTCTTGTATTCAAGTTTTCGATGTGATGACGGTGGTGGTTTTTGCATTGGTGATGTATGGGAAAAAATGCTGTGGTACACCCGCCCCTTTCTTGTAAACGAAGAACATTTTGTGTTAAATATTGGAGTAAGTTTACTCATATTAATTTAATTAATTTGTAGGCACTTTTGAATTAAACTTTGAGTGTTCATTATGTGAGTGTGTGTGGGTATATGCAATGATTGAATGGATTTTTTTTCTTGTGAATTAAAATTGGCTTTCATGGTTGCCAATATGGGTACATTTATGTGTTGTGTTGTACTCTCTGGTATTATCGATTGATGTTGTGGGTTGACTTTGTGTTGAGTGAAGCGATACATTCAACTTGTATATCAAACGTTTCCTTTGATATTAATGTTAAGAGATGGGTAGTTCTGGGCCTGTATAGTTCCAAGAACCATATCTTCTGTCGAAATCATTCCAGTTCATTCCGCAATCTAATTTCTAGCAGGTTGATAGTTCCAACTCACACAGACAAAATTAAAAGAAAAAATACATCCCCATAAAAGTGTTCATGCATTTCATAGTTCCAGTTTTTTACTCACTCTTTCTCAAGTACTAATACCTACACACCACTGTATAAAAACAGTTTGTGTTTCTGCATAGGCACACTGGGTACTGGAAATGGAATAGAGAAAAGGAGAGGTATAGGAAGTGTGCTAATGACTATACAGTCAATTGCGAAATTATTTGCACAATTTTAATTGTTGGATCCTTCATTAAAATGTTACCGAAATTCATTTGCAACATATATGTGCCAGTTTTTGTGTTAATAATTAAAATTTACCACAAATTCTTGTTTCATATATTATAAAGCCTGATCCACATCTGTGTCGTGTGTTGTGGAGTTGTGTGTCGCTGTCATTCCATATAATATTTTATGCGCCACACTGCAACACAACACACAAGGCAAATATGGTTCTACGCATATGAAATACATTGTAGCGATAGCGACACACGACCACAACACAACACACGACACAGATGTGGATCAGGCTTAACACTTGAATTTAGGGTAAATTTTAAAGATAACATTAAAAATTTAACTGCAAATATTTTTGCCATTGACTGTAGGTACCTACATCTGATGAAAGGTAGTATAAGTACAGATATTTCGTGAGTGAACTAACAACAGGGAAAGGAAAGGGGATATCGCAGTGATGGAAATCAGCTTTTTTTGATTGCACTGAACGCTGACACAAAATAGTACTGAAAAAGACCAAATAGTACTCGGCACTATTAAATGGATTAAATTAAACAAACACATACATTTCAAATTACCCAGAACAAAAATTGAAAACAATTCATTTTTTTTTTATAAATAATAAGGTTACATAAATAAGAATAAAGGAACTTTATTATTATAGATAAATAATTCACAACAAAAACATAAATGTTAAAAAAAGGAGCCAAGTTCTTCATTATGTTTACCACTAAAACCTTTGTGTAACAAGTCATCCATGAAAAGTAAAGAGAACTAAAAGTACGCCAAGTTCTCAGTTTATAAATAATGTAAAATATCAAATGTGTTATTTAAAGTAATATCGAAAAACCTCAAAATTACAAATGAAATTTGAGTTTTAAATTTTGTGCTTTTTGATCACTGATTATTTTCCTGATGATTCGTTTGGTTTTTTTGCCAACATCTTCAGGGGTATTTAATTTACTTAGACCTTTAATACAAATTACATATTTTTAGAGAACATTGTTCTCTATTAATTTTTAATGATTACTGAATAAAATTTGGTAGGTTTACTTGGCAAGTTTTCTTTTCATTACTCCATTCCTCAAGATTTGAATTAAAAAAAACTTGACTAGTGAACCTACCAAAGTCAGTAATCAAATTCAAAAAATTTCACTTATAATTTTGAGGTTTTTCGATATTACCTACTCTACCTTTCTATATTTGCACAAAGTTGTAAAACACACATCAAAAACATAAAAGTTAAAAAAGGATACAATTTTTTCTGTACAACAAATAAAGAAGAACTGAAACTCCACAATGAAAATTAAGTTTTCAATTTGCACTACAAGTCCTACGAATGTTAATCAAACATAAGTATTCCATTTAAATGATAAACATTACAAAGAGGGTGGATGCCATGTCCCCAGCATGGAAAATCTAATAATTCAATTAGTTTTATTTGAATGCAGCTAAAGACCTACCACTCTTACAAACTTCATAATTTTGCTATAATGGGGAATGATCCATATAATTTATATCAATTCTGCGAAAATGGTTGGATGATAAGCCCTCTCTACATTTTGTTTTTATCACCAACACACCTACCAATTTACCAAACTTAATTATTCTAAAATAATCGAAAATGCTCCATATAAACTTTGGGAATATGCGTGCATGCACCTGAATGAAAAATCTCAAATTTTCTATTTATTTCTTTAATACACCACCAGGACTTCCGCTCTACCAACTTTTTTCCTTTTTAACAATCGGAAGTATTCCATATAATTGATATCAGTTCTGAGAAAATGGGCGTATGCCACACTCCATAAATGAAAAATCTCAAACTATTTAGTTCCGTTGCTTGCACTTCAAGCTCTGATACTCCACCAAATTTCTTCATTCTTCAGGTCCGTCAAGCTGCGTCGTCCACACCTATAAATACAAACAAATTCAAAATTCTAATGATGCAGGAATTAAGAGCTTTTTTAGAGCTCATACATTATCGCAATCTCAAATTTAGTTTTACATGATTTCACCTTGAAAATACGTCATCAAAAAAAAAGGTTTTTGACCTGTTAAAACCAAACCAGTGGGAGTACCTAGATAGACAAAACTTGATATATTTTCAAATCACCTAATTCTACGTCTAACAAGAATTTTTTATTTTTTCTATTGTCAAATACAGCAAGACTCCAATTTATAGCACATGCAGTACCTATTTTCAAGGTGAAATCGTGGAATACTAAATTTAAGATTGCGATAATGTTTGAGCTCCAAAAAAGGTCTTAATTCCTGCATAATTCCACATCCTGCAGAGTTTTGAATTTGTTTGTATTTAAAGGTTTTGACGTCAAGCTGCGTCGTCCACGCGTTTTTGTGGGAAGGCATTTAGGTGCTCCGCCCGGATTGAGGTATTGTATGAGCTCTAAAAAAGCTCTTAATTCGTGCATCATTAGAATTTTGAATTTTAAAGGTGTGGACAACGCAGCTTGACGTCAAGCTGGGTCGTCTATGGGTTTCAGTGGGAAGGCATTTTAGTGCTTCGCCCGGATAAGGGTACTAAATTAGCTCCAAAAAAAGCTCTTAATTCCTGCATCATTAGAATTTGGGACTTCCGTTGTGGACGACGCAGCTTGACGGACCTTCATTCTTCTAATATCGGAAATGTCCAATATAATTGATATAAATTCTAAGTAAATGGGCGGATGCCACACTTTCTAATTGGAAATCGTTCCTTTGTATACACGACAAGACCTACCGTTGTTCGAAGTTACAATATTCTACGGTTTTGGGAAGTGTTCCATCATTTTGATGATCTTTCTGTGCGTGAAGCCGGATCCACATTTGTGTCGTGTGTTGTGTTATGGAGTCGTATGTCGCTGTCATTCCATATACTTTATGCGCCACACTGCAACACAACACACGAAACAAATATGATTCTACGCATATGAAATACATTGTAGCGATAGCGGCACACGACTCCAAAACACACCACACGGCACAGGTATGGATCCGGTTTGAGTCTCGAGAACCACAAAAGCTATGTCCCCTTTCACACTGAACAACTAGTTTCGTTGTGTTAAAGGGGACTAAGAAACTGTATTTTTTGAGTTTCCGGAACCTGGTGAGCTTAGCAAATGCAGCTAGTTTTAAGTCTCACTTTATTGGTACAGAAGGTAGAGGGGGGTCGAAAAATGCCTGAGTTTGAGATCATGTAAAAAGGGTGAATAGTGCCAGTTCTTGGCTGTGCACTACCGTGCCCTTTGGGGGCATTCCATGCAAAGTGGTAACTTTGTATGTTTATATATTTTATTTGGGGAACAAATTAAAATATTTTTTAAATAAAGTACTATCCCTTACCTTACTTCTATGAGTAGTCACATCTCAAAAAACACTTAAATAGTAACATGTCAAATCAAACAAAAATTTAACTTGCAAACAGTTCAGCTTCCTTACAAATTAGCATGATCTTAATTTAAAAATAATTTGGTTTGTTTCATCTTATTATTAATACTTTTTTGTATTATTTTCTTCTTCTATCTTCCCTTTTGAAATTTCAATATCTATTTTTTGCTTTAAAGCCAAGTAAAGGCATAAATTTAACGTTTTTAAATTATTTTGTCAAAATGTCGGGCACGTGACAATTCAACAGTTTAATTGTATGTATTACCAAACTGAGGGTAGTAGCTTTTCATAATTTACGACTTAAACAGCGCAGGAAGTGAGCTTTGAAAACCAAGAAAATTTGTTTATTTTGTCTAGTAATATAAAATTTAGAGAAGAGCAATAGACGTTTTACAATCGTGTATACTTTGTTTTTTGAAATTTCAAAATTTTTCATCAATAGTCTAGGAAAGATAGGAAATTTAATATGGGCAACAGGGACAAATGCAAGCATTTTATCCTCAACAACATATCCAAAGTCCTCTAAAATCCCTGAGTTGACTTTTTTGTGTAGACGCATTTTAAGAGGTGGAGAGGGGAAGGAGGCGGGTGGAGGTACAACAAGTAATATATTACCCAAAACCATTTTAAAATAATGGGATCTTAATGGAATTTAGTATAAATGTTTCATTTGGCATGCTTACCAAGAATCAAAAGAGTCCCCAAAAATATCTTTGGTTAAAGGGTGTTTTGTTGACGGAGAGATGCAAGTGAGTGATTATTACCATAACATACATGAACAAATTCTGACACTTATGAACTTTGCAGAAAATATTAAATTTATATTGGCACCTAAGGATCAAAAGAGTCCGTACAAATATCTAAGGTCCAAGTGTGTTTTTTGGGGGTGTAATGTTTGACCTGCTTAACGGAAAAAACAGTCATTTCTGTTTCAAAATGAATCTAACTTTTTTTAGGGTGCTTGTATCATATTAGTTTTTCTTTTATTAGATTCGGCGTTAAAAAATACCTTTAAATCATATATCATATGTCATATGTACTATCTCGATTACACGAAATTACAATTTTTCGTAAGAGCTAACATTTTGCTCCATAAAGGGCAGGTCAAACATAATCTGTCTTAAAAAAACTCTTTGGATCAAGTTATTTTAATGGACTCTTTTGATACTTGGAAACCATGAAACATTTAATATTTTTAGCAAATTTCATCGGTGTCAAAACTTATTCATAGATGTTATGGTAATAATGACGCACTAATATCTCGCCCTCAAAAAAACACCCTTTCACCACAGAGATTTTTGGGGACTCTTTTGATTCTTAGTAAACATGCCTAATGAAACATTTGTACCTTATTTCATTAAAATCCCAATATTTTAAAATTGTTTTGGGTAATATGTTACTTGTTGTACTTTAAAAAATGTGATCATTCCATAAAAATAACATTAACTTTCCACAGGATACATGTATCTTTTCAGTTATGGTCAGTAGTTGGTTTAAGGGCGTTTTAGAACAGTGGCTAAGTGGCTAACAGGTGTGCACAGGTGATAATAGGTGAGACAGGTGCGACATGTGAGACAGGTGAGACAGGTGAGACAGGTGCGACAGGTGATGCAGGTGCGACAGGTGCAACAGGTGAGACAGGTGAGAAAGGTGCGACAGGTGAGCCAGGTGAACAGGTGTGCCCAGGTGAGGCAGGTGAGACACGTGCGGCAGGTGAGGGTGAAAAAGGTAGGTCGATAGGTAAGTGGGTGGTGGCTAAGTGGGTGGTGGCTAAGTGTGCGGTGGCAAGTGTGTGGTGGATAATCGGGCGGTGGTTCAGTGTGATACGGATCATGCAGGTTTCTGACCTAGGTGGTGGTGTTGTAGGTAGGTGGCCTATAGTTTTTTGGATCGCTGAGTTTGTGGTGGCTAAGTGGGTGGTGGCTAAGTGGGCGGTGTTTCAGTGCAAAAGGGATTGTATAGGCTTGTAGCCTAGTTGGTGGATGGCTCAGTGGGTGGTGGCTGTAGTAGGTATATGGCCTAGTTGTTGGATCGGTAAGTGGGTGGTGGCTAAGTGGGGCGATGGCTCAGTGTAATAGTGATCGTGTTAGTTGTGCTGCAGGTCTTAATAACACATACGTGTTGTTTGATACGTTGGGTTCTGTACCCATGATATTGTGTGCTAGCACAAATATATATATGTATGTGATGGAAGCCCTTTTACGTCGTGTAACACATAATATCTGCTAGCATTTTAATAGTGATAAATAATTTATTTTTGGGAAAAAATTGATAACCGAGCAAGCCTAGCGATAATTTTATACGCATGAGTGTACAGGAATAAACATGCATTGACTATCCGATAATATGCGACACATATCACTAGCATTCTAACAGTGATAATGCGTTTTTTTTTTTTTTTTTTTTTGTGAATTATGACGGTTATTTAATCAGAATGTGCAATGCATAGGTACCTACATTTAATATCATTTAATTCTAAGAAAAAATTGAAGAAAACTCCCCTTAGCTAAAGAAAGATAAAAGAATCACGTTCGTAAAAGTGAAAAAATCAACCCAAGATTTTAAATAAGAAAGCCTTTTTTTGTTTATTTTTTTATTTAATATTTTTTTTATTTTGAGGTTTTATGTTTTAAACAATTCTGGTGACTACTTGGCTAAGTGGATTATATTCAATAATGCGATCATGCAGCATAAGACAGTAAGCTGAAGTGTTTAAAGGAATTTTCAGTGATGATCTCATTTCCAAGCGAATATCGATAGGTCCTGTTTTAAGGGATTCGTTCTGATGTCTGCAATCTATAACAAAAATTGGAGCGTGCGATTGATATTGATCACAAGAAAGAAGAGGCTCAGCCATTGTTTTGTTGTAGTAGGTTTTTTGAAAATCAGTATACATTTTGTATAGCCAACTATATCTGTTTCGATCGAAAGAAATGTTTAGGTCTTCCTGAGGGTATACATCTGAATTCAGATAAACTTTTATGTCTGTTATATGACAATGATTAAATGTGGTTATATCCTCCGTTAGTTTTTTATTTTTTTCAGTTTGTAGTGCAACAATAATGTATCGAGGTTTTTCAATTTGTGTTGTTGTTTTGATGTTCCAAATATTATGATCGGAGAATGACAACGTAGGATATTCATACAGATCCCAGTTGCGGAAAGCAATTTTAATAGACTTATTCTTATTTATAGATTTGTATAAATCCAACTTGACTGAATCGGATAAAGTTACATGTGGTACTTTCCATTGAACCTTATGAAGTTGAACCTCAACTTTTTCATCAACTGTTGAAATTAATGCATTTTCATCTATTCTGGCACGAGTAAGAATTAGATCATGTCGGGCGTTAGGTATAATTTGTTTGTAATCTTCAGCAAATCCCAAAAGCTTATTGAGTGGGATACAGTAGTTAAAGTTAAATGACTTTAAAGAAATACATGCCTCAGGAGACCACGAAGCATTTAAAAGCATATCGCTCTCGTTTTTAGTTAAGGAAAGGTAGTTTTTTATCGTTGAAGTAATTCCAACATTCCTATTACAGTCAATTTCTCTTCCATTCAATTCATAACGTATTTCATCAAAAAGAAAAGCCATTGAGTTGTTTACCAGTTTCGTACTCAGAATATCTTTTCCTTCCCGTTGTTTAAGTGATCCTTCAATGCATAAAAAACTTTCCGAAGTAAAACATTAAGATTTTGATGTTGTATACAAATCTGAATGATGTCATTCCGTTCAAAATTGTTTTGATAAGGTGAGTAAGTGTGGTACTCATATTTAGAAATAGATTCATTGTACTCTGGATCTTGAAAAATGTTTAACATGATATTTCCTAGGTTTTTATTTTTTTTAAGATGAACCCCAATGATAGCAAAAAGTTTTTATTTTCTTTTGTGAGGTGATGTGTTGACGATGCTGAGGTCAAAACTTGATTAGGTAATACATTTTTGATAACAGAGTTTATATAAGAATTTTGTGCGTGAGAAATTTGTTCATATATAATCATATTTCTGGCTTTAAATGTAATCGAACAGTTATTTTTTCTCCTCTAAAATTAATAATTATACCGTCTTGATCAATGAACTTTAAACTTAACGATGTTATTCGTTTGACGTTCACAGGTAAATAAATAACATTTCTAGGAACCTCAATGATTTTATAGCCTTGGCTGACGTTTATAGAAAATTCATGTAAAATATGCGCCAACTGGTTATTAATATACGTTCCATCTATTATATTACACTCAACACGTATTGCATTAACTTTGTTTATGTCAACATAGAGATCTGATTCATGTAATATATTAGGCTCCAACAGTTTCTTACTGAATCCGAAAAGCGAACCAATAGAATTTTGTTTAGAGAAATCTATTGCTTCTGAACTATAAATTTCACATTTCAGAGTATTGCTGTTGGCTATGATTTTAATTTCACTTTTTCTATTTAAATTCTTTTTCTTTTTATTAATTTCACTAATTTTCTTTTGTATAATATTGTTTATGTCTCCAATCTCATATGAGCCAATAGGAAACGAAATAACATTGATACGGTAAAATTTACCGCAACAAAAGTCATCCTTCGATTCCTTCATTTCCGTTATTTACTTTTCGTTACGGCTGCAGAATACTGGCGAAGTTGAGGGCAACCATGGTATCATCAACCATTGGTGTACTTAGCCAGTGTTCTGCAAAAGTAACAAAAGCAGGTGTACGAGATATTTGGATCTTACAATTGGAACAGGCGGTTCCCAATTCCATATGTTCGTGGTTATCATGTAGACAAGTGGTCGCATGCAACGAGAAAAATACCGGCGGATGAGCTGAAGAGGTAACGAGTCAGGCGGACTCTTACCTACTCATAAATAAACAACACAACATCCTAAATACATCTTTATTTAACTTAAATTAACTTATCCTAACTTAACTTAAATTGGCTTAACTTAACTTAAAGTAACTTATTTTAACTTAACTAAATTTAACTTAACTTAATAATGTATTGAAATATGGGTCATTAACGCTTACGTCGTAACGTCCTTAATTTTCAATTCTAGTTCTTAAATAGTAAATTGGTTATAGAAGAACTATCGGAATTGACTTTATAGAGTAGGCTCCTAATATTGAAAATATGTCTTCCTCTATTTTAACTCGAACAAAATGTATAATGGTTTCAATCGCGCTTCGACTCACACGCGAATAGTTTTTGTTGTAACTGAGAAAATGCTCAGATAGGCTTTTTCTCGATTCTAATTCTTTTTGGTTTTTCTCGAAAAATTTAGTTTTGCGATAGGTCTGAACTCGGCCATTAAGATTCGGCAAGTTTTGGAAAGACATCCAACAACTTGCTGAATCCTTGTCTGTGAGCGTGAGAGTAAAGTTTCGTTGAGATTCAACTACGGTGGCCTCCTGCGGAGCGAAAAAGGTTTCCAGGAAGCCGGTGTGCCGTGACCGATGATCACGAAAACGAATGGCTGAATGTGTGGGTGACTGCAATGGTCGAGGGAAGAATAGGGTTGTTTTTAGCTGGGAAAGCCACTCTTGAGAGAGCTAACGCAGCGAGTAGATCAGTTTGGTTGAGACGAGGAAAATTAAAAAAGAAAAGAAAAGTCGAGGAAAAAGTTTGGAAATAATTTCGAGGAAGAAATTTTCGAGAAGATTAAAAGAAAAAGAATAGGAAAATTGATTCGAGGAGCGAGGGAAAGAAGTTAAAAAAAAGTTCGAGGAAAATAGAGGAGGAAGCTGCGGGAAAGACAAAAAAAAAGATAAGTAGAGCCGACATTTTGTCCAAGTGTTTCAAATCTTTTTTTTGTGTGTTATATTAGAAATTCTGATAGTTCTTTTTTTTTTGATATATAATTCGTGATCGTAAAAATTCTTTTGCTCCCAGTTAATTGTGGGACACGGGAGTTTTCTTAACTGCGCGTTAACGGTCCATTTTTTTTTTTTTTAATTACTTATTTTCTTTGTTTGCTTTTTTTTATTTAACGGCTAACCGTCAGCCCCTTTCAAATTTACATAATTGCAGTTTTTTTATGTTCAAAAAATGTTGGGTTTTTATCCTGGTTCGTCCAAGGTTTCCCAAATAAAAATAATTTTAAGACCCCTTCTGGGAATATAATCAAACTTTGTGTTTTATTTTATAACAATTAACTTAGAATATTAGATTTGGAATTTTGCTAATTAGCCCAATAAAATTCCTGGCGCCCACCTTTTATTACAAGTACGCCACTGTACTTGTAATAAAACATTTCCATCGTTTTTATCACTTTGATTAAAACGAATCATTTTTTTTTTCATATAACAAAATTCTTCCACAACAGAACCCAGCCCAGCAGTCCAGAGCAGTCGTGGTGGTAGCTTTTTATCGTGCTACAGCTTGCACTTTTTTTTGTCTCTTTACGCATCTTCTTTCGTGTCTCGTTCGGTTAGGCGCCAGTTATAGCGATAATTAAAAACCATCAGTAAAAATTTTCTTTTGTATAATTTGCTGTGTTAAACAAAGAATTGAAACATTAAAATGGTACGAATCGATGGCAAATCAATAAAAATATTTTTTTCTGCCAAACAATAATCCCAAGGATGAATAATTTTTGTAATAAAAGCATTTATTTATTTTACTGATGGAAATTCGTTTTACTGAACAGCTGATTGTCAAAACCCAAAAAATGGAACATTTCGTTTCAGTTTTCTATGTTCCATTTTTTTTCTGTTCCACTCATCAGTAAAAAAATTACTGAAGCATTTTGCATCATTAAAAATAAATAAAAGATTGCGGCTGTGGGTTTGACATTAATTTACTTATATAATTTTACTGATTGCTATAACCGCCCGTAAGTAAAAAATTCCAGTTTTCACCTGTTTCAACTTTTACTGATGGTTTTTAATTATCGCTATAACTGGCGCCTTAGTGTTAGCTGTCAAATGCTAAACTAATATGTATTTTTCATTCGGTTTCGTTGCACATCGTGTGCTTTTGTTTATCTTATAATTAAATTTGATCCGCGTTAAATTGGTTTTCTCATAATTTATAAATATAAATAAATACCTACGTAAGATAAATACCTACCTAAACCCCAGTGAGAAGAAAAAGTGCAACAACATTTTCACCTACGTGCAAGAAGTTATTTAAATCATCTACATTTGGTATAGAGTTATATGATTGAAAATCTATGAGGCCGCAGACATAGTTGGACCTTAATACAATTGGTGGGAAATATTCCGCTGTAAGAGATGAGTCGTTTCCGCTAAGAGTTAATGTTACCGACATGCTGGTTAAAAGACGAATGATATATTTTTTTTATTTCATTCACTTTATTCATTTTTATTTTTGAAAACCTTTTGAGATTGATCTAATAAATACTTTAAACATAAATGGCCACATATAAATGTATTAAAATTCTGTTCTTGAATATAATTATAATTTATCCGATTTCCTAGATATCTTTTTATTTCAATTGGAGGTCTTAAATTACCAAAACTGTCAAAATACTTTACAAAATTGTTTTTATTTTTTAAACATGCCACCCAATGTGTACCTCTACCAGATTCATCATCCAAATTGATAACGCCACACTCCTGGTTAAATTTTTTGGTAATGAGTTTCGCATAAAGACTCCTCTAAAATGTGGTATATGCTTCACTGCAAACCGTTGTATATCAAAGTTTGTTAAAGGTTGGTTGGGAAAGACAAAAAAAAAGATAAGTAGAGCCGACATTTTGTCCAAGTGTTTCAAATCTTTTTTTTGTGTGTTATATTAGAAATTCTGATAGTTCTTTTTTTTTTTGATATATAATTCGTGATCGTAAAAATTCTTTTGCTCCCAGTTAATTGTGGGACACGGGAGTTTTCTTAACTGCGCGTTAACGGTCCATTTTTTTTTTTTTTAATTACTTATTTTCTTTGTTTGCTATTTTTTATTTAACGGCTAACCGTCAGCCCCTTTCAAATTTACATAATTGCAGTTTTTTTATGTTCAAAAAATGTTGGGTTTTTATCCTGGTTCGTCCAAGGTTTCCCAAATAAAAATAATTTTAAGACCCCTTCTGGGAATATAATCAAACTTTGTGTTTTATTTTATAACAATTAACTTAGAATATTAGATTTGGAATTTTGCTAATTAGCCCAATAAAATTCCTGGCGCCCACCTTTTATTACAAGTACGCCACTGTACTTGTAATAAAACATTTCCATCGTTTTTATCACTTTGATTAAAACGAATCATTTTTTTTTTCATATAACAAAATTCTTCCACAACAGAACCCAGCCCAGCAGTCCAGAGCAGTCGTGGTGGTAGCTTTTTATCGTGCTACAGCTTGCACTTTTTTTTGTCTCTTTACGCATCTTCTTTCGTGTCTCGTTCGGTTAGGCGCCAGTTATAGCGATAATTAAAAACCATCAGTAAAAATTTTCTTTTGTATAATTTGCTGTGTTAAACAAAGAATTGAAACATTAAAATGGTACGAATCGATGGCAAATCAATAAAAATATTTTTTTCTGCCAAACAATAATCCCAAGGATGAATAATTTTTGTAATAAAAGCATTTATTTATTTTACTGATGGAAATTCGTTTTACTGAACAGCTGATTGTCAAAACCCAAAAAATGGAACATTTCGTTTCAGTTTTCTATGTTCCATTTTTTTTCTGTTCCACTCATCAGTAAAAAAATTACTGAAGCATTTTGCATCATTAAAAATAAATAAAAGATTGCGGCTGTGGGTTTGACATTAATTTACTTATATAATTTTACTGATTGCTATAACCGCCCGTAAGTAAAAAATTCCAGTTTTCACCTGTTTCAACTTTTACTGATGGTTTTTAATTATCGCTATAACTGGCGCCTTAGTGTTAGCTGTCAAATGCTAAACTAATATGTATTTTTCATTCGGTTTCGTTGCACATCGTGTGCTTTTGTTTATCTTATAATTAAATTTGATCCGCGTTAAATTGGTTTTCTCATAATTTATAAATATAAATAAATACCTACGTAAGATAAATACCTACCTAAACCCCAGTGAGAAGAAAAAGTGCAACAACATTTTCACCTACGTGCAAGAAGTTATTTAAATCATCTACATTTGGTATAGAGTTATATGATTGAAAATCTATGAGGCCGCAGACATAGTTGGACCTTAATACAATTGGTGGGAAATATTCCGCTGTAAGAGATGAGTCGTTTCCGCTAAGAGTTAATGTTACCGACATGCTGGTTAAAAGACGAATGATATATTTTTTTTATTTCATTCACTTTATTCATTTTTATTTTTGAAAACCTTTTGAGATTGATCTAATAAATACTTTAAACATAAATGGCCACATATAAATGTATTAAAATTCTGTTCTTGAATATAATTATAATTTATCCGATTTCCTAGATATCTTTTTATTTCAATTGGAGGTCTTAAATTACCAAAACTGTCAAAATACTTTACAAAATTGTTTTTATTTTTTAAACATGCCACCCAATGTGTACCTCTACCAGATTCATCATCCAAATTGATAACGCCACACTCCTGGTTAAATTTTTTGGTAATGAGTTTCGCATAAAGACTCCTCTAAAATGTGGTATATGCTTCACTGCAAACCGTTGTATATCAAAGTTTGTTAAAGGTTGGTTGGGTAGCAGATCTATTAGTTTTTTGTGTTGGTGTTGTTTATAAAAAGACCAAGCCCATTTTTATAGGGCTGTAAATATAAGCCGTTTCCTTTGATTGCAATGGCTTCCAAAGCCTTATTGTGTCTAATGTTTTCTTCCAACTGTTTTTTTTTTAGCAGCGCTTGCAGCAATAAAGGTTCTTACAACACCAGCTGCTCCTCCCGTAAGAGTTCCTATAGCCGAGAAGCCTGCAAGAATAGAAGCTACAAATGAGAGAAGAAAGCTCCCTGTTTTTGGAATTGGAATTATTCTTGGTGTTTTAATGTTACTTTTTTTCTTGTTCTTAATTACATTTTTGGCTGCCTTTAAAGCAGTACTAGCAATAGATGTTGTACCACAACAGTTAATATTGCTTCTTATAGCATTTCTTGCTTCTTAAACAAATTTTTGTTACAGATTTTCTTCTCACTAACATTTTGTTTTTTTTTTTTAATTCTTTTTAATACCCATTCCCAATTTTGTCTTAGCTTTCATTATGTTGGTGACTAAAAGGCTGCTTAACTTTTCAGGAACTGATGAGTCCTTTGCTTTAAATCTTTTCCAAGCTTGTTCTGTCAGAATTTTATCTGCTACGTGACGATCCGATAGTGAACTACTTTTTGAATATGCTATATCATGCAGGCGGCACGCCTCATCCAGTTCATTAATGCCTTTATCTCCTCTACTTAAACGTTCTTGCAACTTTGTGCCAGGTCCACAGTAATTGTACGAAGGTAAATGTAGTTCAATTGGCAGTTTATCAATAATATTGTTTAAAAGTCCTCCTCCTTCAGAAGATTTTTTACAACTGATGGTTTTAATGGGATGCTCAATCATATTTATAAGATATTGTAATTTTTACCGCCTTCTTGGTTGAAGTTTCGAACATTTATGATTTCAAAAATATATAAACGAGTTGTTTTATTATAAAATAATTTAGTCATCAATATGAGGTTCATCAAACAGTCACAAGTCATTAAATTACAAAACTTTGGTTCCGATGAAAAAATTAAAAAAAAATGGATCGTTATTCCCAAGCATTATCCGTGGAATAATCGTTGGCCCCTCAAACTGTGGGAAAACAAATGTTATGCTTAACATTCTTCTTGACCCAAATGGGCTGAAGTTTGAAAACATTTACATATATTCCAAATCATTGCATCAACCGAAATATATGTATTTAAAAAAGGTTATTTCATCAGTAGAAGGAATGGAATATAATGAATTTTCAGATAATAGTGATATTATGCCACCAGCAGATGCTAAAAATAACTCAGTGTTTATTTTTGACGATGTTGCATGTCAGAAGCAAAACAACATAAGGGATTATTTTTGTATGGGTCGTCACAATGGTGTTGATAGTTTCTATTAATGCTAATTCTATACACATATTCCCAAGCATTTGATTCGAGATAATGCAAATTTTATTATACTTTTCAAACAAGATGAAATGAATTTAAAACATGTTCACAATGATCATATAAACTCAGATATGACGTTTAACCAATTTAAAGAGCTATGTTTTTATTGTTGGGCTGATAATTATGGTTTTCTAGTTATAGACAAGGAAAGTAGTATTAAAAATGGTCGATATAAAATTGGTTTTCATGAAATAATTTTACTATAAATACAGACTTATACTTAAAAAGGAATCCATTCTAATATGAGCTCTGTTTGAGAAAACTTAAAATTTATCTTAATATACTAGGAAAGATAAACCAATCTAAAAAAATGAATGAAACTATCCTGAATGATCTAATAAAAACAAAAAACATTCTAAAAAAAAAATATTTTCAATTAAAAACTGGTGAAATAACACGAGTTGGAAAACACTCTTAAACCTATTGTTGAACCATTAAAAAGTTGTTTGAAAATGTTGAAAGGGAAAAAAAGCCAAAACCTAATGATGAAGAAATTGAAACAAAACCAATTAAACGTCGAAAACTTAATTTTAAATTATTTAATAAAGAAGAAGGATCCGAAGACAATGAAGTATTTGAATCACCAATCACTGAATTAGATAGTGGAGATAATGAGATGTTGATTAGTACTCCAAACAATTTCAATACATCCGAGGTATCTTCAACTTTCACTAATAAATTATTATCTGAATCAAATCGCGATACAGTCTATGGCCCGTATTATGATGCTAATACACAAGCAACGAAAATTGGTAAATCTTAATTTTGGATGGATGATGATGTTATTAAAATTGATGACGAAAAATTTACTCGAACTCCGGGTCTCATTGAGCTGATTCTAAAGAAAAAACCTCGTAAGCACATTTATACAAATGATGATTTAAATGATGAATTAAAATCAGAAAATTTTACAAAAGACTAGTGCCCATATGCGAAATCATGATGATACTTTTAGGATCAACAGTAATAGGGGTGTCAAGTATACGCAAACAATAAAGAATCTTATTTCTGGATTTAATAACAAAAATTAAAAAACCGGGGAATCTTATTCTGAAATTACTGAATTGAAGTACACAAACAAAAATAATGAATACGTTTACTGGAATGATACTAATGAGCTCGTTAATAGACTTAAATTTTTAATAGCATCCAAAAATGCTGGTAATAACAACCATCAAAATGAAATCAGCTCTATAATTGAGGAATTAAAGGAATCAAATATCATATATTAATATCATTCAAACCTTAAATGTATTCAAACTAAAAATGCGCGTTGACAAGTTCGGAAGAAACTCCAAGACACTTTTAAAAAGTAAAGGTCCTACAGGTCCTCCAGGGTTAGGTTTTAAACTCCTGGTGACTTTCATATGGAAAATAAACGTTTAAGCAATGTTGGTAGACCTGAGGAACCACACCAAGCAACCTCTAAAGAATACGTTGATGATCAAATAAACAATATTATCGAAATCAGTGATTCTAAAAACTATATGGATGCTATCGTAAAAAAGTATCTTGATGAGCACATCAAAAGCAAAATTGTGGAGTTAGTAGAAGAGAGAAAAATATTTTCCACACAACTATCACTATACAAAAATCACTCCCCAGTTGTTACTGATAAGAATTTACTTAAACAACTTCAAAACTCTATTTACACTGAATCGATACATGGACTTCATTACTCTAGCTGTTGTTGGTCATTGGATGAGTGTAAATTGGGGCCAGATACTTGTGTATGCTCATAGAGAAACGTTTATTAAGAATTAAGAAACTAATGCTGTTATACAAAAGATTCAAATAAATCAAAATTAAAATTATAAAAATATTTCTTTTCATTTTCTTAAATTCATTCTTTACTAATATGAGTAAGCGAATGGTTGTTGATGAATTACACAAGCCTGCACGTAGAAATTTTAAACGTCGCCGTGTTATCATTAAAGGCTTTGATGATTTATGGCAAGCGGACTTGGTTGAAATAATACCATATAGTAATCAGAACAAAGGATTTAACTATTTATTGACGGTCATCGATACTTTTTCTAAATTCGCTTGGGCTATTCCTATCAAAACCAAAACTGGTATCGCTGTAACCAAAGCAATGGAAAAGATATTTATTCAATCTTCTAGGATCCCAAAAAATTAGCAAACAGATGATGGAAAAGAATTTTTTAATAAAAATTTCAGAATCTTAATAGACAAATATAAACTATACCATTACTCAACTGTAGGCATTCTGTATTACAACACTGGTATCATGTTCGTTATATGTTATATGTACATATATAATTATATATCTTATATTATCATAGAACTCATATAAACTCACACATAAAACTTAAAGTAAAGTTAATCAATCATGCATTATATAATAAATATTAAAAATAACAGCTATATATATATTATTCTCTTAGAAACACTCAAATATGTATACCAATTTCGTATGTACTTATTAAAAGACATGTCATTATATTTGCATTATATAAGAACACTTACGGCATAGCAACGGTCAGTCTTTAGTAGCGTTTACAGCAGTTTGTCACAGTAAAAGAATAAAACCGATTAAATAAAGCAAAAAGTCAAATTGAACAGCGTTTTAATTAATGATACTTGTTGTGTTAGAATAACTTTGGCCAACCTTTACAGATCAGAAGTGGAATAAAGAACACGTGAACATTTATATTGAAAGTGTCAATATACGGAAAAATCAGTAAATTTGTGTTACTAAGATGGAGAGTGCCATCAGAGAAAGAGTTAAATTGTTTTTGGAAAAAGCAACACTGCCCCAGCTTAAAGAAAAGCTTACTGCCCTTAATTTAGTGACGACTGGTACGAAACCAACGCTACTGCTACGACTCCAACAAGCCTGTAAGCACCTGGCACCGAGTGAGCTGGATAAATACGTTCCCGATTTAACTACAGACGATGAATACTCTGATCCAACGGGAGGAGAAGAAGATGATACGCATCACAGCACGTTCGATCTGGACCAGGAGTTAGAAAGTCTACGACAGCAGCTTCTTAAGAAACAAGAAATCGCCACACTCAAAAAACAAATAGCTGACCTTACCACCATAGATGAATCGACAAAATCTAAAGTCCCCTTTTCCATTTTAGAGATATTGAAGAATCTATTCACCATTTTAGTGGCGACGACAACTTTTCTATTGAGAAATGGCTTGACCAGTTCGAAGAATGTGGCGAAGTTATGGAATGGAACTCCAGAATGCGTCTTATTTATGGTAAGCGTCTTCTCAGACGATTTTTAAGAACGATTTCCATAAAAAAATTGGGAAGAACTTAAATGTTCGCTGTTGAAAGAATTCTCCAAAAAAGTGACACGTGCCGACATACATAACCAACTGCGTAGCCGAAGAAAAAAACGTGATGAATCTTTTCAGCAGTATATGTTTTGCATTCAAGAAATCGCATCTTTTGCAGACTGATTTGCTGCAGCACATTATCGATGAAATTCCTGATGCGCAAACAAACAAAATGATACTCTATGGAGCGAATGATATAGAAGAGCTTAAGTTTTTTATGAAAAAATGTGAAAAAATGAAAGCTCTAATGCCATCTTTGAGCAAATTGTCTTATCAAACGAGAGCTCGTCTATCGACAACGGAGCAAAAACCAGTTTTGCCAGATAACAACAACATCAGGTGCTTCAATTGCAATGCCACTGGGCATTACAGCACCAGATGCCCAAAGCCACGACGATCGAGAGGTCCATGCTTCCAATGTGGGAGCCATCTACATCGTGTAGCAGATTGTCAAACAAAGCCAGCTGTCTGTACACTTGAAACAACTAGAAATACTTCACTCGAGGAGGATAACCACGAGGACGGGGGACATCAGGTGGATTGCAGCCATCAGGTTATTTGTGTTTCTAATAATAACAAATTTGAACATCACATTAGGTACTGCTTTAAGCAAAATCAAGATTCAACGTCAAACTGTTTTACATCTTTACTCACACTTTTGGATTCTGGCAGCCCAATAAGTTTTATTCAGCAGTGTTTTGTGCCAACTTTCTTGTCAAAACCCGTGCATGCTGACAACTACAAATTCACCGGCATTAACAACAGCCCGCTGGAGGTATTAGGTAGCGTAAGTTCACAAATTTATTTTAAAGATAATTTCGTTCAATTAAATCTAATTATTGTTTGTAACAAAAGCGTGAAATATCCAGTTGTTTTAGGTAGGGATTTTTTAAAAATTAATAATATGGAATTGACGAAAACTAGAAAAATAGTTGATGTAAATGTAGTTAACAATCTGGTTCAATTAGATAATGATAGATATAATAATTATTGTACTGATGAAGATTTTGAAAATCAAATTTTAAACATCGATATCTCGGACGACGATACTTGTGACAATTATCAAAAACAAAATATAAATATAAACGAAAAATTGCCATACAATATAAAAGAGAAAGTTAGTAAAATGGTTGCGGAGGTTTGTTCAAAGAACCTTTTCAGATCGATGCAAACGCATAGTCAGCCAAACGAATTCAAAATGGAAATTAAATTAAGCAAGGATGAACTTTTTTTAGTACACCTAGGAGGTTTCCATATGCTCACAAGCTCGAATTGAAAAAAATTCTTGATGATTTGATTCAAAGAAATATTATACGTGAAAGTATTTCACCTTATTCTTCTCCAATTGTCCTCATTCGAAAAAAAAACAACAAGTTTCGTCTTTGCATAGACTACCGCGTTTTAAATAAGCACACTTATAAAAACAATTATCCGCTGAACTTGATAGAAGATCTTATAGATAGGTTAGACAATAAAAAATATTTTACTATTCTAGACCTGCGGAGTGGGTTTTACCATGTCGATGTGGCCAACGACAGTATTAAATTTACATCTTTTGTGACACCTTTTGGCCAATATGAATTTTTTAAAATGCCATTTGGGCTTAAAAATGCCCCAGCTGTTTTTCAAAAATTCATAAATGGTATTTTCAAAGAAGTAATAGATGAAGGGATTGTCCTTATATATATGGACGATCTATTAATAGCAAGTGAAACCATAGAGCAACATTTAATAAGTCTTCAGAGGGTGCTGCAATTAGTTTCTCAACACCAACTTGAGCTTCGGTTAGACAAATGCAAATTTGGTTTCGAAGAGATAACGTTTTTAGGATATACGGTCAGTTCAAGTGGTATACGTCCAAATTCAGACAATTTGCGCGCAGTAAGTGAATTCCCTGTGCCGCAGAACGTTAAGAATGTTCAAAGTTTTATTGGTCTGTGTTCATACTTCAGAAAATTTATATTGAACTTTTCACTTATAGCTAAGCCATTATATGATCTTTTACGAAAAGATGCTAGTTTCGTTTTTGGGCCTGATCAGCTAATATGTTTTGAAACCCTCAAGTCTAAACTACTAGAAGCACCTATATTAGCAATTTATAGTCCACATAATGAAACCGAATTGCATTGCGATGCAAGTAGTATAGGTTTTGGTTCGATACTTTTGCAACGTCAAAAAGATGATAAATTTCACCCATGCTCATATTTTTCAAAAAGAGTAACTGATGTAGAATCTAGATATCATAGTTTTGAACTTGAGCCGCTCTCAATTATCTATGCGTTGAGAAGATATAGAATCTATTTATCGGGTATTCAGTTCAAAATCGTTACTGACTGCCAATCTCTTGCTCTTACTCTGAACAAACAGTTTTTGAATCCGAGAATATCTCGATGGGCATTAGAGCTTCAGGATTACGACAACTCCATCCAGCATAGATCTTCAGAGCGTATGTCCCATGTTGACGCCTTGAGTAGATGCACAAATGTAATGGTAATAGAAAATGGTTCGGTTGAGTTTGCGCTGGCAGTTGCCCAAAAACAAGATCCTAATATATCAAAAATAATTTCTGATTTGGAACTTAAACAGAACAATCTTTATGATTTAGTAAGTGGCCTGGTTTATAGAAAAGTGAATGGCGATATAAGGTTCTATGTCCCTGTTCAAATGGAGCAGCAGGTTATTCAAAAACATCATGAATCTCTTTGCCACCTTGGAGCAGATAAATGCCATGAATACTTAAATAAAATATACTGGTTTTCTGATATGAAACAAAAAAACAAAAACTATATTTCAAATTGCCTTAAATGTATATATTTTTCATCTAAATCTGGCAAAGTTGAGGGAACATTGCATAATGTACCAAAAGGTAAAGTCCCTTTTGATGTCATACACATTGATCACTGTGGTCCATTATCGTCCGCTCGAAATGGTAAGAAGCACTTGCTCGTGATAGTAGATGGCTTCACAAAATTTGTTAAGCTGTACGCTGTCAATACTACGAAATCCTGTGAGACTATAGTATGCTTAAAATCATATTTTGCTTCATATAGTCGGCCACGTATAATTGTATCTGATCGTGGAACTTGCTTCACTTCCCAAGAGTTTAATGACTTTTTGTTGAGCATTAATATTCAACATATTAAGATTGCTACCTTATCTCCACAGTCAAATGGACAGGTGGAAAGATTCAATCGAGTTCTCATACCGATGCTTTCTAAAGAATGTGAAGATAAATCAACTAGTAGTCGAATATGCGTTAAATAACACTGTAAACAAAAGTACTGGTTTCTCTCCCAGTGTGTTACTCTTTGGTGTTGGTCAAAGAGGTGATCTTTGCGATAAGGTACTTGAGTATTTGAAGGAATCAAATTTTAATGAAGAGCGTCGTGTTGATTTAGTTAAAGCTCGAGAACAAGCTTCCCAAACCATACAAACTCATCAAACATACAATAAACAATATTATGATAAAAAACATAAGCAACCCCATGTTTACCGAAAGGGTGAGTTCGTTATGTTTAAAAATATTGAAACTACCCCAGGTGTTAACAAAAAGTTGTTGGCTAAATACCGGGCCCATACGAAATTGTGAAGACATTGGATAATGACAGGTATATAGTCAGGGATATCGATGGTATTCAGGTTTCTCGTATACCTTATAAAGGAGTTTGTTCTCCATGTAACATGAAACCCTACGTTTCAGGATTAATAGAAGATTGAACCTAGTTGCAACAGCATATTAAAAAAAAAAAAAAAAAAACCCGTATGTAAGTAATGTATTATAAATTTTGTATCGTTTTTTTTTTTTTTTAATTTGAGTGTAAACAAAAAATTCATTAAAAAAGAAAAAAAAATAATAATTTATATTTTCAAATGTAATAAGAATAACATATGTACCTATTTATTGTGCATTCGCATAATTTAAATAAGATTTATTTTCAACTATGTATTTTTAAGTCTTAGTGACTAATACTTACTTACTTACTTACTTAGGTCCTCGGACCTATTACGTCCGTGATGTTTCCCTCACGGGACATAGGGCCTCCACTACACCTACGCGCCATCGTGTACGATTTCTTGAAATATATTTCAGCTCTCTCCAACTTTTCCCCAGTCGTGCCGATTCCTGTTCGACCGTTCTTCGCCATGTACTTCTAGGCCGGCCCACTTGTCTTCCCTCCTGTGTGAGCGGGTTCCACTGCATTGCTTGAGATGCAATGCACCGATCGCCTTTTCGAAGCGTATGGCCAATCCACTGCCACTTTCTTCTTCGTATAATGGAGTCTATGGGCTCCTGACCCGTTCTCGCATGAAGTTCGGCATTGGAGATACGGTTGGGCCAGAAAATCCTCAAGATGTTTCGTAGACATCTATTAACGAAGGTTTGCAGCTTTCTAGTGACAATTTCAGTGACTTTCCAAGTGCTGCAGCCGTAAAGCAGAACGGATTCAACATTGGAGCGGAACAGTCGTAGCTTGGTCTTTAAGCTAAAAGAGTTGTTTCTCCATATTTTGGACAGCATTCCGAACGCAGCCTTTGCTTTTCTGATTCGGCTGTTTACGTCCAGTTCAGTTCCGCCACCCGTAGAGACAATACTCCCAAGATATTGGAAATCCTCTACCATCTCTACCGGTTGTCCAGAAATATTTACTTGGATTGATGAGGAAGTTCCAAGGCTGATCCTTTTAGTTTTTGCCGAGTTGATCTTAAGCCCTACGATTTCTGCTTCTCTCTCCACCCTTGTTGTCATTTGATGGAGATCCATGATCCTATGAGAGAGTAAGCATACGTCGTCCGCGTAGTCCAGATGTTTGAGGTGAGATTGCAGAGTCCACTGAATTCCTCCATTTCCATTTGACAAAGCTGCGTGCAGTACGTCACTTACCACCAACAGGAACAGTATTGGTGACAGTATACAGCCTTGCCTAACTCCACTTTGGATTTCAAACTCCTCTGACAGCCTACCTTTGTGCAAAACGTGACACCTGGATCCATCATATGTAGCCTTGATAATAGCAATCAATTTATTTGGGATGCCCCTCCTGTGCAAAGGAAGCCAAATAGATTCTCTATTGACACTGTCGAACGCCTTTTCAAAATCGATGAACAGCAGGTGAAGTGGTGATCGATATTCAACGCACTGTTCGATGATGACCCGCAAGGTGTTGATGTGATCCACACAGGAAGTTCCAGTGCGGAAACCTGCTTGTTCGGCGTCGAGTGTGTCTTCGAGGTGGTCTTTAATTCGGTCCAATATTATCCTTGCTATTATCTTGGCTACTGCAGGTTGAACGCATATTCCTCTCCAGTTTTCGCACTGTGTGAGATCTCCTTTCTTTGGGAGCTTGACAATCATTCCTTTTGTCCACTCTTCAGGAGAGCTCTCTGTTTCCCAAGCTCTCTTAATAAGTGGGTGCAGTAGCTCGCTCGATGTCGTTGGGGCTGCTCCTAAGAGCTCTGCAGGAATACCGTCAAGTCCAACCGCTTTGTTGTTCTTCAGTGCTTTGATGGCGGTGATAATTTCTTCTTTACTGAGGGGTACGGTGCGTATTCGTGAAATTGTTACTTCGGGTAGCTCAGTGGGAATAGGGTTCACTTCACTTGCGAAAACGCGGTTTAAAACCGCAGAAAAGTGTTCCCTCCACCTTATGAGCTGGTCCTCATCCGAAATTAGCAGGGATCCGTTTGTGTCTTTAACCAGGTATTGTTTAGAGCTCTGGACACCAGTGAGCTCTTTGGTAATTCTGTAGACGGTCCTACTGTCACACCTACTAGCGGCTACTTCTGCTTCTGTAGCCAGTGCGTTGATGTAGTTACGCTTATCACGTCGCACACTACGGTGAACTTCCCTCATCTTCATGCGGTACGTAGACTCAAGCTCGTTTCTCCCTGCTGCTGGGGTGGCTGCGATGCGAGCTTTAAGGTGTTTCCTTTCTTCGATCCTTGCCCAAGTTTCGTCGGAAAGCCAAGCACTATTTCTTCCTTGCGCCCGGCCGACTATACTTTCAGCACCGGATATGAACACATTTTTCACAGCACACCAATGATTTTCGATGGATATGGTTTCTGTGCTGCTGATTGCGTTCAATCCTTGTGAAAGGTGGTCCCCTAGTTGTTGGCGCACTGCAGGATCCTTTAGTCTATCTGTATTAAACTTGGGCATTCGAGTGTTTCCTTGGGATCTCCGAACTGCAGCTGTACGCAATCTTACGGTAGCAACCATCAGATGGTGGTCCCGGGCCATTCCCATGTCAGCACCTCTTCTGTAACGGACGTCCTGGAGACTGCTTCTAAAACGCCGGCTGATCGCGAAGTGGTCAATTTGGTTGGAAGTTGCTTGTCTGTCAGTCGACACCCAACTGACTTTGTGGCACGTCTTATGCTCGAACATGGTCCCTCCAATAACAAGGCCGTTGGCGTTGCAGAAATCGACAAATCATTCGCCATTGTCGTTTCGGTTACCAACACCATGTTTTCCAATGACATGCCTTAGCCCAGTGTTGTCATTGCCAACCTTGGCATTTAAGTCTCCTATCACCATAACTATATCACCTCGTGGAACGCTATCATAAGCAGCACTCAGTCGGTTATAAAAGGCCTCCTTCTCCTCGTCAGAAGAGAGCAAAGTTGGGGCGTAACACTGTATGTTGGTGACGCGACGTACTCTAGTCCGGAACCTGGCTTTCAGGATCCTGTCACCTAAAGGCTCCCAGGAAATTAGGCTTTTGAGAGCTGTTTTGGAAAGCAGCAATCCAACGCCAGATTCCCGAGCGCTTCCAGGTGTTTTTTCCGGAATAGAATAGTACAGTGTTATGGGTTGTTGACTTGAATTTCCCCGAACCCAGCCATCTAACTTCACTTATCCCTAAGATGTCCATCCTATACCGCATGAATTCCTTCTCTAGTTGCAGGAATCTGGCATTCTATGGACCTTCTTTTCCATTGTCAAGAAGCGTCTTCACATTCCAGAAACCAATCTTTGTCCGGGTACAATAGCCAAAAGTCGTCAACGAGTTATCATTAATTATCCGAGGCGTAGTGTTGGTTTCGGTAGCGGGTTGATTTCAGTTACGGAGAATGCTAACCTCCGTAACCTATCCTAGAAAGCTAGGCCTTTTCGCACTTGTAATTTTGGCCTATTTATGTATATTGGGATACATAAATAGTTGCCCGGGGACCACCACGAGGAGGTTAAACAAGCACTTCATCGTGACTGATTGTTGCGCTACTGGCCCAGACCAAGTTCTGAGCAATCAATAGTTTCCCGATCAGGCACGATGCAGGTCGCCCCCTTAGTGACTAATAGTAAAGAAAAAAAAATGTAAAATGACAATAACATTTAAACGTTTATGTATCTTTTAAATTCTAAAATTCATTTCGAATTCAAAGAAAACTATATAGTAATTTATAAACTTTTGAAATTATGATAATCGAGGCGATTATATGTCAGGATGGCCGAGCTGTAGGCATTCTGTATTACAACACTGGAATCATGTTCGTTATATGTAATATGTACATATATAATTATATATCTTATATTATCATAGAACTCATATAAACTCACACATAGAACTTAAAGTAAAGTTAATTAATCATGCATTATATAATAAATATTAAAAATAACAGCTATATATATATTATTCTCTTAGAAACACTTAAATATGTATACCAATTTCGTATGTACTTATTAAAAGACATGTCATTATATTTGCATTATATAAGAACACTTACGGCATAGCAACGGTCAGTCTTTAGTAGCGTTTACAGCAGTTTGTCACAGTAAAAGAATAAAACCGATTAAATAAAGCAAAAAGTCAAATTGAACAGCGTTTTAATTAATGATACTTGTTGTGTTAGAATAACTTTGGCCAACCTTTACAGATCAGAAGTGGAATAAAGAACACGTGAACATTTATATTGAAAGTGTCAATATACGGAAAAATCAGTAAATTTGTGTTACTAAGATGGAGAGTGCCATCAGAGAAAGAGTTAAATTGTTTTTGGAAAAAGCAACACTGCCCCAGCTTAAAGAAAAGCTTACTGCCCTTAATTTAGTGACGACTGGTACGAAACCAACGCTACTGCTACGACTCCAACAAGCCTGTAAGCACCTGGCACCGAGTGAGCTGGATAAATACGTTCCCGATTTAACTACAGACGATGAATACTCTGATCCAACGGGAGGAGAAGAAGATGATACGCATCACAGCACGTTCGATCTGGACCAGGAGTTAGAAAGTCTACGACAGCAGCTTCTTAAGAAACAAGAAATCGCCACACTCAAAAAACAAATAGCTGACCTTACCACCATAGATGAATCGACAAAATCTAAAGTCCCCTTTTCCATTTTAGAGATATTGAAGAATCTATTCACCATTTTAGTGGCGACGACAACTTTTCTATTGAGAAATGGCTTGACCAGTTCGAAGAATGTGGCGAAGTTATGGAATGGAACTCCAGAATGCGTCTTATTTATGGTAAGCGTCTTCTCAGACGATTTTTAAGAACGATTTCCATAAAAAAAATTGGGAAGAACTTAAATGTTCGCTGTTGAAAGAATTCTCCAAAAAAGTGACACGTGCCGACATACATAACCAACTGCGTAGCCGAAGAAAAAAACGTGATGAATCTTTTCAGCAGTATATGTTTTGCATTCAAGAAATCGCATCTTTTGCAGACTGATTTGCTGCAGCACATTATCGATGAAATTCCTGATGCGCAAACAAACAAAATGATACTCTATGGAGCGAATGATATAGAAGAGCTTAAGTTTTTTATGAAAAAATGTGAAAAAATGAAAGCTCTAATGCCATCTTTGAGCAAATTGTCTTATCAAACGAGAGCTCGTCTATCGACAACGGAGCAAAAACCAGTTTTGCCAGATAACAACAACATCAGGTGCTTCAATTGCAATGCCACTGGGCATTACAGCACCAGATGCCCAAAGCCACGACGATCGAGAGGTCCATGCTTCCAATGTGGGAGCCATCTACATCGTGTAGCAGATTGTCAAACAAAGCCAGCTGTCTGTACACTTGAAACAACTAGAAATACTTCACTCGAGGAGGATAACCACGAGGACGGGGGACATCAGGTGGATTGCAGCCATCAGGTTATTTGTGTTTCTAATAATAACAAATTTGAACATCACATTAGGTACTGCTTTAAGCAAAATCAAGATTCAACGTCAAACTGTTTTACATCTTTACTCACACTTTTGGATTCTGGCAGCCCAATAAGTTTTATTCAGCAGTGTTTTGTGCCAACTTTCTTGTCAAAACCCGTGCATGCTGACAACTACAAATTCACCGGCATTAACAACAGCCCGCTGGAGGTATTAGGTAGCGTAAGTTCACAAATTTATTTTAAAGATAATTTCGTTCAATTAAATCTAATTATTGTTTGTAACAAAAGCGTGAAATATCCAGTTGTTTTAGGTAGGGATTTTTTAAAAATTAATAATATGGAATTGACGAAAACTAGAAAAATAGTTGATGTAAATGTAGTTAACAATCTGGTTCAATTAGATAATGATAGATATAATAATTATTGTACTGATGAAGATTTTGAAAATCAAATTTTAAACATCGATATCTCGGACGACGATACTTGTGACAATTATCAAAAACAAAATATAAATATAAACGAAAAATTGCCATACAATATAAAAGAGAAAGTTAGTAAAATGGTTGCGGAGGTTTGTTCAAAGAACCTTTTCAGATCGATGCAAACGCATAGTCAGCCAAACGAATTCAAAATGGAAATTAAATTAAGCAAGGATGAACTTTTTTTAGTACACCTAGGAGGTTTCCATATGCTCACAAGCTCGAATTGAAAAAAATTCTTGATGATTTGATTCAAAGAAATATTATACGTGAAAGTATTTCACCTTTTTCTTCTCCAATTGTCCTCATTCGAAAAAAAAACAACAAGTTTCGTCTTTGCATAGACTACCGCGTTTTAAATAAGCACACTTATAAAAACAATTATCCGCTGAACTTGATAGAAGATCTTATAGATAGGTTAGACAATAAAAAATATTTTACTATTCTAGACCTGCGGAGTGGGTTTTACCATGTCGATGTGGCCAACGACAGTATTAAATTTACATCTTTTGTGACACCTTTTGGCCAATATGAATTTTTTAAAATGCCATTTGGGCTTAAAAATGCCCCAGCTGTTTTTCAAAAATTCATAAATGGTATTTTCAAAGAAGTAATAGATGAAGGGATTGTCCTTATATATATGGACGATCTATTAATAGCAAGTGAAACCATAGAGCAACATTTAATAAGTCTTCAGAGGGTGCTGCAATTAGTTTCTCAACACCAACTTGAGCTTCGGTTAGACAAATGCAAATTTGGTTTCGAAGAGATAACGTTTTTAGGATATACGGTCAGTTCAAGTGGTATACGTCCAAATTCAGACAATTTGCGCGCAGTAAGTGAATTCCCTGTGCCGCAGAACGTTAAGAATGTTCAAAGTTTTATTGGTCTGTGTTCATACTTCAGAAAATTTATATTGAACTTTTCACTTATAGCTAAGCCATTATATGATCTTTTACGAAAAGATGCTAGTTTCGTTTTTGGGCCTGATCAGCTAATATGTTTTGAAACCCTCAAGTCTAAACTACTAGAAGCACCTATATTAGCAATTTATAGTCCACATAATGAAACCGAATTGCATTGCGATGCAAGTAGTATAGGTTTTGGTTCGATACTTTTGCAACGTCAAAAAGATGATAAATTTCACCCATGCTCATATTTTTCAAAAAGAGTAACTGATGTAGAATCTAGATATCATAGTTTTGAACTTGAGCCGCTCTCAATTATCTATGCGTTGAGAAGATATAGAATCTATTTATCGGGTATTCAGTTCAAAATCGTTACTGACTGCCAATCTCTTGCTCTTACTCTGAACAAACAGTTTTTGAATCCGAGAATATCTCGATGGGCATTAGAGCTTCAGGATTACGACAACTCCATCCAGCATAGATCTTCAGAGCGTATGTCCCATGTTGACGCCTTGAGTAGATGCACAAATGTAATGGTAATAGAAAATGGTTCGGTTGAGTTTGCGCTGGCAGTTGCCCAAAAACAAGATCCTAATATATCAAAAATAATTTCTGATTTGGAACTTAAACAGAACAATCTTTATGATTTAGTAAGTGGCCTGGTTTATAGAAAAGTGAATGGCGATATAAGGTTCTATGTCCCTGTTCAAATGGAGCAGCAGGTTATTCAAAAACATCATGAATCTCTTTGCCACCTTGGAGCAGATAAATGCCATGAATACTTAAATAAAATATACTGGTTTTCTGATATGAAACAAAAAAACAAAAACTATATTTCAAATTGCCTTAAATGTATATATTTTTCATCTAAATCTGGCAAAGTTGAGGGAACATTGCATAATGTACCAAAAGGTAAAGTCCCTTTTGATGTCATACACATTGATCACTGTGGTCCATTATCGTCCGCTCGAAATGGTAAGAAGCACTTGCTCGTGATAGTAGATGGCTTCACAAAATTTGTTAAGCTATACGCTGTCAATACTACGAAATCCTGTGAGACTATAGTATGCTTAAAATCATATTTTGCTTCATATAGTCGGCCACGTATAATTGTATCTGATCGTGGAACTTGCTTCACTTCCCAAGAGTTTAATGACTTTTTGTTGAGCATTAATATTCAACATATTAAGATTGCTACCTTATCTCCACAGTCAAATGGACAGGTGGAAAGATTCAATCGAGTTCTCATACCGATGCTTTCTAAAGAATGTGAAGATAAATCAACTAGTAGTCGAATATGCGTTAAATAACACTGTAAACAAAAGTACTGGTTTCTCTCCCAGTGTGTTACTCTTTGGTGTTGGTCAAAGAGGTGATCTTTGCGATAAGGTACTTGAGTATTTGAAGGAATCAAATTTTAATGAAGAGCGTCGTGTTGATTTAGTTAAAGCTCGAGAACAAGCTTCCCAAACCATACAAACTCATCAAACATACAATAAACAATATTATGATAAAAAACATAAGCAACCCCATGTTTACCGAAAGGGTGAGTTCGTTATGTTTAAAAATATTGAAACTACCCCAGGTGTTAACAAAAAGTTGTTGGCTAAATACCGGGCCCATACGAAATTGTGAAGACATTGGATAATGACAGGTATATAGTCAGGGATATCGATGGTATTCAGGTTTCTCGTATACCTTATAAAGGAGTTTGTTCTCCATGTAACATGAAACCCTACGTTTCAGGATTAATAGAAGATTGAACCTAGTTGCAACAGCATATTAAAAAAAAAAAAAAAAAAACCCGTATGTAAGTAATGTATTATAAATTTTGTATCGTTTTTTTTTTTTTTTAATTTGAGTGTAAACAAAAAATTCATTAAAAAAGAAAAAAAAATAATAATTTATATTTTCAAATGTAATAAGAATAACATATGTACCTATTTATTGTGCATTCGCATAATTTAAATAAGATTTATTTTCAACTATGTATTTTTAAGTCTTAGTGACTAATACTTACTTACTTACTTACTTAGGTCCTCGGACCTATTACGTCCGTGATGTTTCCCTCACGGGACATAGGGCCTCCACTACACCTACGCGCCATCGTGTACGATTTCTTGAAATATATTTCAGCTCTCTCCAACTTTTCCCCAGTCGTGCCGATTCCTGTTCGACCGTTCTTCGCCATGTACTTCTAGGCCGGCCCACTTGTCTTCCCTCCTGTGTGAGCGGGTTCCACTGCATTGCTTGAGATGCAATGCACCGATCGCCTTTTCGAAGCGTATGGCCAATCCACTGCCACTTTCTTCTTCGTATAATGGAGTCTATGGGCTCCTGACCCGTTCTCGCATGAAGTTCGGCATTGGAGATACGGTTGGGCCAGAAAATCCTCAAGATGTTTCGTAGACATCTATTAACGAAGGTTTGCAGCTTTCTAGTGACAATTTCAGTGACTTTCCAAGTGCTGCAGCCGTAAAGCAGAACGGATTCAACATTGGAGCGGAACAGTCGTAGCTTGGTCTTTAAGCTAAAAGAGTTGTTTCTCCATATTTTGGACAGCATTCCGAACGCAGCCTTTGCTTTTCTGATTCGGCTGTTTACGTCCAGTTCAGTTCCGCCACCCGTAGAGACAATACTCCCAAGATATTGGAAATCCTCTACCATCTCTACCGGTTGTCCAGAAATATTTACTTGGATTGATGAGGAAGTTCCAAGGCTGATCCTTTTAGTTTTTGCCGAGTTGATCTTAAGCCCTACGATTTCTGCTTCTCTCTCCACCCTTGTTGTCATTTGATGGAGATCCATGATCCTATGAGAGAGTAAGCATACGTCGTCCGCGTAGTCCAGATGTTTGAGGTGAGATTGCAGAGTCCACTGAATTCCTCCATTTCCATTTGACAAAGCTGCGTGCAGTACGTCACTTACCACCAACAGGAACAGTATTGGTGACAGTATACAGCCTTGCCTAACTCCACTTTGGATTTCAAACTCCTCTGACAGCCTACCTTTGTGCAAAACGTGACACCTGGATCCATCATATGTAGCCTTGATAATAGCAATCAATTTATTTGGGATGCCCCTCCTGTGCAAAGGAAGCCAAATAGATTCTCTATTGACACTGTCGAACGCCTTTTCAAAATCGATGAACAGCAGGTGAAGTGGTGATCGATATTCAACGCACTGTTCGATGATGACCCGCAAGGTGTTGATGTGATCCACACAGGAAGTTCCAGTGCGGAAACCTGCTTGTTCGGCGTCGAGTGTGTCTTCGAGGTGGTCTTTAATTCGGTCCAATATTATCCTTGCTATTATCTTGGCTACTGCAGGTTGAACGCATATTCCTCTCCAGTTTTCGCACTGTGTGAGATCTCCTTTCTTTGGGAGCTTGACAATCATTCCTTTTGTCCACTCTTCAGGAGAGCTCTCTGTTTCCCAAGCTCTCTTAATAAGTGGGTGCAGTAGCTCGCTCGATGTCGTTGGGGCTGCTCCTAAGAGCTCTGCAGGAATACCGTCAAGTCCAACCGCTTTGTTGTTCTTCAGTGCTTTGATGGCGGTGATAATTTCTTCTTTACTGAGGGGTACGGTGCGTATTCGTGAAATTGTTACTTCGGGTAGCTCAGTGGGAATAGGGTTCACTTCACTTGCGAAAACGCGGTTTAAAACCGCAGAAAAGTGTTCCCTCCACCTTATGAGCTGGTCCTCATCCGAAATTAGCAGGGATCCGTTTGTGTCTTTAACCAGGTATTGTTTAGAGCTCTGGACACCAGTGAGCTCTTTGGTAATTCTGTAGACGGTCCTACTGTCACACCTACTAGCGGCTACTTCTGCTTCTGTAGCCAGTGCGTTGATGTAGTTACGCTTATCACGTCGCACACTACGGTGAACTTCCCTCATCTTCATGCGGTACGTAGACTCAAGCTCGTTTCTCCCTGCTGCTGGGGTGGCTGCGATGCGAGCTTTAAGGTGTTTCCTTTCTTCGATCCTTGCCCAAGTTTCGTCGGAAAGCCAAGCACTATTTCTTCCTTGCGCCCGGCCGACTATACTTTCAGCACCGGATATGAACACATTTTTCACAGCACACCAATGATTTTCGATGGATATGGTTTCTGTGCTGCTGATTGCGTTCAATCCTTGTGAAAGGTGGTCCCCTAGTTGTTGGCGCACTGCAGGATCCTTTAGTCTATCTGTATTAAACTTGGGCATTCGAGTGTTTCCTTGGGATCTCCGAACTGCAGCTGTACGCAATCTTACGGTAGCAACCATCAGATGGTGGTCCCGGGCCATTCCCATGTCAGCACCTCTTCTGTAACGGACGTCCTGGAGACTGCTTCTAAAACGCCGGCTGATCGCGAAGTGGTCAATTTGGTTGGAAGTTGCTTGTCTGTCAGTCGACACCCAACTGACTTTGTGGCACGTCTTATGCTCGAACATGGTCCCTCCAATAACAAGGCCGTTGGCGTTGCAGAAATCGACAAATCATTCGCCATTGTCGTTTCGGTTACCAACACCATGTTTTCCAATGACATGCCTTAGCCCAGTGTTGTCATTGCCAACCTTGGCATTTAAGTCTCCTATCACCATAACTATATCACCTCGTGGAACGCTATCATAAGCAGCACTCAGTCGGTTATAAAAGGCCTCCTTCTCCTCGTCAGAAGAGAGCAAAGTTGGGGCGTAACACTGTATGTTGGTGACGCGACGTACTCTAGTCCGGAACCTGGCTTTCAGGATCCTGTCACCTAAAGGCTCCCAGGAAATTAGGCTTTTGAGAGCTGTTTTGGAAAGCAGCAATCCAACGCCAGATTCCCGAGCGCTTCCAGGTGTTTTTTCCGGAATAGAATAGTACAGTGTTATGGGTTGTTGACTTGAATTTCCCCGAACCCAGCCATCTAACTTCACTTATCCCTAAGATGTCCATCCTATACCGCATGAATTCCTTCTCTAGTTGCAGGAATCTGGCATTCTATGGACCTTCTTTTCCATTGTCAAGAAGCGTCTTCACATTCCAGAAACCAATCTTTGTCCGGGTACAATAGCCAAAAGTCGTCAACGAGTTATCATTAATTATCCGAGGCGTAGTGTTGGTTTCGGTAGCGGGTTGATTTCAGTTACGGAGAATGCTAACCTCCGTAACCTATCCTAGAAAGCTAGGCCTTTTCGCACTTGTAATTTTGGCCTATTTATGTATATTGGGATACATAAATAGTTGCCCGGGGACCACCACGAGGAGGTTAAACAAGCACTTCATCGTGACTGATTGTTGCGCTACTGGCCCAGACCAAGTTCTGAGCAATCAATAGTTTCCCGATCAGGCACGATGCAGGTCGCCCCCTTAGTGACTAATAGTAAAGAAAAAAAAATGTAAAATGACAATAACATTTAAACGTTTATGTATCTTTTAAATTCTAAAATTCATTTCGAATTCAAAGAAAACTATATAGTAATTTATAAACTTTTGAAATTATGATAATCGAGGCGATTATATGTCAGGATGGCCGAGCTGTAGGCATTCTGTATTACAACACTGGAATCATGTTCGTTATATGTAATATGTACATATATAATTATATATCTTATATTATCATAGAACTCATATAAACTCACACATAGAACTTAAAGTAAAGTTAATTAATCATGCATTATATAATAAATATTAAAAATAACAGCTATATATATATTATTCTCTTAGAAACACTTAAATATGTATACCAATTTCGTATGTACTTATTAAAAGACATGTCATTATATTTGCATTATATAAGAACACTTACGGCATAGCAACGGTCAGTCTTTAGTAGCGTTTACAGCAGTTTGTCACAGTAAAAGAATAAAACCGATTAAATAAAGCAAAAAGTCAAATTGAACAGCGTTTTAATTAATGATACTTGTTGTGTTAGAATAACTTTGGCCAACCTTTACAGATCAGAAGTGGAATAAAGAACACGTGAACATTTATATTGAAAGTGTCAATATACGGAAAAATCAGTAAATTTGTGTTACTAAGATGGAGAGTGCCATCAGAGAAAGAGTTAAATTGTTTTTGGAAAAAGCAACACTGCCCCAGCTTAAAGAAAAGCTTACTGCCCTTAATTTAGTGACGACTGGTACGAAACCAACGCTACTGCTACGACTCCAACAAGCCTGTAAGCACCTGGCACCGAGTGAGCTGGATAAATACGTTCCCGATTTAACTACAGACGATGAATACTCTGATCCAACGGGAGGAGAAGAAGATGATACGCATCACAGCACGTTCGATCTGGACCAGGAGTTAGAAAGTCTACGACAGCAGCTTCTTAAGAAACAAGAAATCGCCACACTCAAAAAACAAATAGCTGACCTTACCACCATAGATGAATCGACAAAATCTAAAGTCCCCTTTTCCATTTTAGAGATATTGAAGAATCTATTCACCATTTTAGTGGCGACGACAACTTTTCTATTGAGAAATGGCTTGACCAGTTCGAAGAATGTGGCGAAGTTATGGAATGGAACTCCAGAATGCGTCTTATTTATGGTAAGCGTCTTCTCAGACGATTTTTAAGAACGATTTCCATAAAAAAATTGGGAAGAACTTAAATGTTCGCTGTTGAAAGAATTCTCCAAAAAAGTGACACGTGCCGACATACATAACCAACTGCGTAGCCGAAGAAAAAAACGTGATGAATCTTTTCAGCAGTATATGTTTTGCATTCAAGAAATCGCATCTTTTGCAGACTGATTTGCTGCAGCACATTATCGATGAAATTCCTGATGCGCAAACAAACAAAATGATACTCTATGGAGCGAATGATATAGAAGAGCTTAAGTTTTTTATGAAAAAATGTGAAAAAATGAAAGCTCTAATGCCATCTTTGAGCAAATTGTCTTATCAAACGAGAGCTCGTCTATCGACAACGGAGCAAAAACCAGTTTTGCCAGATAACAACAACATCAGGTGCTTCAATTGCAATGCCACTGGGCATTACAGCACCAGATGCCCAAAGCCACGACGATCGAGAGGTCCATGCTTCCAATGTGGGAGCCATCTACATCGTGTAGCAGATTGTCAAACAAAGCCAGCTGTCTGTACACTTGAAACAACTAGAAATACTTCACTCGAGGAGGATAACCACGAGGACGGGGGACATCAGGTGGATTGCAGCCATCAGGTTATTTGTGTTTCTAATAATAACAAATTTGAACATCACATTAGGTACTGCTTTAAGCAAAATCAAGATTCAACGTCAAACTGTTTTACATCTTTACTCACACTTTTGGATTCTGGCAGCCCAATAAGTTTTATTCAGCAGTGTTTTGTGCCAACTTTCTTGTCAAAACCCGTGCATGCTGACAACTACAAATTCACCGGCATTAACAACAGCCCGCTGGAGGTATTAGGTAGCGTAAGTTCACAAATTTATTTTAAAGATAATTTCGTTCAATTAAATCTAATTATTGTTTGTAACAAAAGCGTGAAATATCCAGTTGTTTTAGGTAGGGATTTTTTAAAAATTAATAATATGGAATTGACGAAAACTAGAAAAATAGTTGATGTAAATGTAGTTAACAATCTGGTTCAATTAGATAATGATAGATATAATAATTATTGTACTGATGAAGATTTTGAAAATCAAATTTTAAACATCGATATCTCGGACGACGATACTTGTGACAATTATCAAAAACAAAATATAAATATAAACGAAAAATTGCCATACAATATAAAAGAGAAAGTTAGTAAAATGGTTGCGGAGGTTTGTTCAAAGAACCTTTTCAGATCGATGCAAACGCATAGTCAGCCAAACGAATTCAAAATGGAAATTAAATTAAGCAAGGATGAACTTTTTTTAGTACACCTAGGAGGTTTCCATATGCTCACAAGCTCGAATTGAAAAAAATTCTTGATGATTTGATTCAAAGAAATATTATACGTGAAAGTATTTCACCTTATTCTTCTCCAATTGTCCTCATTCGAAAAAAAAACAACAAGTTTCGTCTTTGCATAGACTACCGCGTTTTAAATAAGCACACTTATAAAAACAATTATCCGCTGAACTTGATAGAAGATCTTATAGATAGGTTAGACAATAAAAAATATTTTACTATTCTAGACCTGCGGAGTGGGTTTTACCATGTCGATGTGGCCAACGACAGTATTAAATTTACATCTTTTGTGACACCTTTTGGCCAATATGAATTTTTTAAAATGCCATTTGGGCTTAAAAATGCCCCAGCTGTTTTTCAAAAATTCATAAATGGTATTTTCAAAGAAGTAATAGATGAAGGGATTGTCCTTATATATATGGACGATCTATTAATAGCAAGTGAAACCATAGAGCAACATTTAATAAGTCTTCAGAGGGTGCTGCAATTAGTTTCTCAACACCAACTTGAGCTTCGGTTAGACAAATGCAAATTTGGTTTCGAAGAGATAACGTTTTTAGGATATACGGTCAGTTCAAGTGGTATACGTCCAAATTCAGACAATTTGCGCGCAGTAAGTGAATTCCCTGTGCCGCAGAACGTTAAGAATGTTCAAAGTTTTATTGGTCTGTGTTCATACTTCAGAAAATTTATATTGAACTTTTCACTTATAGCTAAGCCATTATATGATCTTTTACGAAAAGATGCTAGTTTCGTTTTTGGGCCTGATCAGCTAATATGTTTTGAAACCCTCAAGTCTAAACTACTAGAAGCACCTATATTAGCAATTTATAGTCCACATAATGAAACCGAATTGCATTGCGATGCAAGTAGTATAGGTTTTGGTTCGATACTTTTGCAACGTCAAAAAGATGATAAATTTCACCCATGCTCATATTTTTCAAAAAGAGTAACTGATGTAGAATCTAGATATCATAGTTTTGAACTTGAGCCGCTCTCAATTATCTATGCGTTGAGAAGATATAGAATCTATTTATCGGGTATTCAGTTCAAAATCGTTACTGACTGCCAATCTCTTGCTCTTACTTTGAACAAACAGTTTTTGAATCCGAGAATATCTCGATGGGCATTAGAGCTTCAGGATTACGACAACTCAATCCAGCATAGATCTTCAGAGCGTATGTCCCATGTTGACGCCTTGAGTAGATGCACAAATGTAATGGTAATAGAAAATGGTTCGGTTGAGTTTGCGCTGGCAGTTGCCCAAAAACAAGATCCTAATATATCAAAAATAATTTCTGATTTGGAACTTAAACAGAACAATCTTTATGATTTAGTAAGTGGCCTGGTTTATAGAAAAGTGAATGGCGATATAAGGTTCTATGTCCCTGTTCAAATGGAGCAGCAGGTTATTCAAAAACATCATGAATCTCTTTGCCACCTTGGAGCAGATAAATGCCATGAATACTTAAATAAAATATACTGGTTTTCTGATATGAAACAAAAAAACAAAAACTATATTTCAAATTGCCTTAAATGTATATATTTTTCATCTAAATCTGGCAAAGTTGAGGGAACATTGCATAATGTACCAAAAGGTAAAGTCCCTTTTGATGTCATACACATTGATCACTGTGGTCCATTATCGTCCGCTCGAAATGGTAAGAAGCACTTGCTCGTGATAGTAGATGGCTTCACAAAATTTGTTAAGCTATACGCTGTCAATACTACGAAATCCTGTGAGACTATAGTATGCTTAAAATCATATTTTGCTTCATATAGTCGGCCACGTATAATTGTATCTGATCGTGGAACTTGCTTCACTTCCCAAGAGTTTAATGACTTTTTGTTGAGCATTAATATTCAACATATTAAGATTGCTACCTTATCTCCACAGTCAAATGGACAGGTGGAAAGATTCAATCGAGTTCTCATACCGATGCTTTCTAAAGAATGTGAAGATAAATCAACTAGTAGTCGAATATGCGTTAAATAACACTGTAAACAAAAGTACTGGTTTCTCTCCCAGTGTGTTACTCTTTGGTGTTGGTCAAAGAGGTGATCTTTGCGATAAGGTACTTGAGTATTTGAAGGAATCAAATTTTAATGAAGAGCGTCGTGTTGATTTAGTTAAAGCTCGAGAACAAGCTTCCCAAACCATACAAACTCATCAAACATACAATAAACAATATTATGATAAAAAACATAAGCAACCCCATGTTTACCGAAAGGGTGAGTTCGTTATGTTTAAAAATATTGAAACTACCCCAGGTGTTAACAAAAAGTTGTTGGCTAAATACCGGGCCCATACGAAATTGTGAAGACATTGGATAATGACAGGTATATAGTCAGGGATATCGATGGTATTCAGGTTTCTCGTATACCTTATAAAGGAGTTTGTTCTCCATGTAACATGAAACCCTACGTTTCAGGATTAATAGAAGATTGAACCTAGTTGCAACAGCATATTAAAAAAAAAAAAAAAAAAACCCGTATGTAAGTAATGTATTATAAATTTTGTATCGTTTTTTTTTTTTTTAATTTGAGTGTAAACAAAAAATTCATTAAAAAAGAAAAAAAAATAATAATTTATATTTTCAAATGTAATAAGAATAACATATGTACCTATTTATTGTGCATTCGCATAATTTAAATAAGATTTATTTTCAACTATGTATTTTTAAGTCTTAGTGACTAATACTTACTTACTTACTTACTTAGGTCCTCGGACCTATTACGTCCGTGATGTTTCCCTCACGGGACATAGGGCCTCCACTACACCTACGCGCCATCGTGTACGATTTCTTGAAATATATTTCAGCTCTCTCCAACTTTTCCCCAGTCGTGCCGATTCCTGTTCGACCGTTCTTCGCCATGTACTTCTAGGCCGGCCCACTTGTCTTCCCTCCTGTGTGAGCGGGTTCCACTGCATTGCTTGAGATGCAATGCACCGATCGCCTTTTCGAAGCGTATGGCCAATCCACTGCCACTTTCTTCTTCGTATAATGGAGTCTATGGGCTCCTGACCCGTTCTCGCATGAAGTTCGGCATTGGAGATACGGTTGGGCCAGAAAATCCTCAAGATGTTTCGTAGACATCTATTAACGAAGGTTTGCAGCTTTCTAGTGACAATTTCAGTGACTTTCCAAGTGCTGCAGCCGTAAAGCAGAACGGATTCAACATTGGAGCGGAACAGTCGTAGCTTGGTCTTTAAGCTAAAAGAGTTGTTTCTCCATATTTTGGACAGCATTCCGAACGCAGCCTTTGCTTTTCTGATTCGGCTGTTTACGTCCAGTTCAGTTCCGCCACCCGTAGAGACAATACTCCCAAGATATTGGAAATCCTCTACCATCTCTACCGGTTGTCCAGAAATATTTACTTGGATTGATGAGGAAGTTCCAAGGCTGATCCTTTTAGTTTTTGCCGAGTTGATCTTAAGCCCTACGATTTCTGCTTCTCTCTCCACCCTTGTTGTCATTTGATGGAGATCCATGATCCTATGAGAGAGTAAGCATACGTCGTCCGCGTAGTCCAGATGTTTGAGGTGAGATTGCAGAGTCCACTGAATTCCTCCATTTCCATTTGACAAAGCTGCGTGCAGTACGTCACTTACCACCAACAGGAACAGTATTGGTGACAGTATACAGCCTTGCCTAACTCCACTTTGGATTTCAAACTCCTCTGACAGCCTACCTTTGTGCAAAACGTGACACCTGGATCCATCATATGTAGCCTTGATAATAGCAATCAATTTATTTGGGATGCCCCTCCTGTGCAAAGGAAGCCAAATAGATTCTCTATTGACACTGTCGAACGCCTTTTCAAAATCGATGAACAGCAGGTGAAGTGGTGATCGATATTCAACGCACTGTTCGATGATGACCCGCAAGGTGTTGATGTGATCCACACAGGAAGTTCCAGTGCGGAAACCTGCTTGTTCGGCGTCGAGTGTGTCTTCGAGGTGGTCTTTAATTCGGTCCAATATTATCCTTGCTATTATCTTGGCTACTGCAGGTTGAACGCATATTCCTCTCCAGTTTTCGCACTGTGTGAGATCTCCTTTCTTTGGGAGCTTGACAATCATTCCTTTTGTCCACTCTTCAGGAGAGCTCTCTGTTTCCCAAGCTCTCTTAATAAGTGGGTGCAGTAGCTCGCTCGATGTCGTTGGGGCTGCTCCTAAGAGCTCTGCAGGAATACCGTCAAGTCCAACCGCTTTGTTGTTCTTCAGTGCTTTGATGGCGGTGATAATTTCTTCTTTACTGAGGGGTACGGTGCGTATTCGTGAAATTGTTACTTCGGGTAGCTCAGTGGGAATAGGGTTCACTTCACTTGCGAAAACGCGGTTTAAAACCGCAGAAAAGTGTTCCCTCCACCTTATGAGCTGGTCCTCATCCGAAATTAGCAGGGATCCGTTTGTGTCTTTAACCAGGTATTGTTTAGAGCTCTGGACACCAGTGAGCTCTTTGGTAATTCTGTAGACGGTCCTACTGTCACACCTACTAGCGGCTACTTCTGCTTCTGTAGCCAGTGCGTTGATGTAGTTACGCTTATCACGTCGCACACTACGGTGAACTTCCCTCATCTTCATGCGGTACGTAGACTCAAGCTCGTTTCTCCCTGCTGCTGGGGTAGCTGCGATGAGAGCTTTAAGGTGTTTCCTTTCTTCGATCCTTGCCCAAGTTTCGTCGGAAAGCCAAGCACTATTTCTTCCTTGCGCCCGGCCGACTATACTTTCAGCACCGGATATGAACACATTTTTCACAGCACACCAATGATTTTCGATGGATATGGTTTCTGTGCTGCTGATTGCGTTCAATCCTTGTGAAAGGTGGTCCCCTAGTTGTTGGCGCACTGCAGGATCCTTTAGTCTATCTGTATTAAACTTGGGCATTCGAGTGTTTCCTTGGGATCTCCGAACTGCAGCTGTACGCAATCTTACGGTAGCAACCATCAGATGGTGGTCCCGGGCCATTCCCATGTCAGCACCTCTTCTGTAACGGACGTCCTGGAGACTGCTTCTAAAACGCCGGCTGATCGCGAAGTGGTCAATTTGGTTGGAAGTTGCTTGTCTGTCAGTCGACACCCAACTGACTTTGTGGCACGTCTTATGCTCGAACATGGTCCCTCCAATAACAAGGCCGTTGGCGTTGCAGAAATCGACAAATCATTCGCCATTGTCGTTTCGGTTACCAACACCATGTTTTCCAATGACATGCCTTAGCCCAGTGTTGTCATTGCCAACCTTGGCATTTAAGTCTCCTATCACCATAACTATATCACCTCGTGGAACGCTATCATAAGCAGCACTCAGTCGGTTATAAAAGGCCTCCTTCTCCTCGTCAGAAGAGAGCAAAGTTGGGGCGTAACACTGTATGATGGTGACGCGACGTACTCTAGTCCGGAACCTGGCTTTCAGGATCCTGTCACCTAAAGGCTCCCAGGAAATTAGGCTTTTGAGAGCTGTTTTGGAAAGCAGCAATCCAACGCCAGATTCCCGAGCGCTTCCAGGTGTTTTTTCCGGAATAGAATAGTACAGTGTTATGGGTTGTTGACTTGAATTTCCCCGAACCCAGCCATCTAACTTCACTTATCCCTAAGATGTCCATCCTATACCGCATGAATTCCTTCTCTAGTTGCAGGAATCTGGCATTCTATGGACCTTCTTTTCCATTGTCAAGAAGCGTCTTCACATTCCAGAAACCAATCTTTGTCCGGGTACAATAGCCAAAAGTCGTCAACGAGTTATCATTAATTATCCGAGGCGTAGTGTTGGTTTCGGTAGCGGGTTGATTTCAGTTACGGAGAATGCTAACCTCCGTAACCTATCCTAGAAAGCTAGGCCTTTTCGCACTTGTAATTTTGGCCTATTTATGTATATTGGGATACATAAATAGTTGCCCGGGGACCACCACGAGGAGGTTAAACAAGCACTTCATCGTGACTGATTGTTGCGCTACTGGCCCAGACCAAGTTCTGAGCAATCAATAGTTTCCCGATCAGGCACGATGCAGGTCGCCCCCTTAGTGACTAATAGTAAAGAAAAAAAAATGTAAAATGACAATAACATTTAAACGTTTATGTATCTTTTAAATTCTAAAATTCATTTCGAATTCAAAGAAAACTATATAGTAATTTATAAACTTTTGAAATTATGATAATCGAGGCGATTATATGTCAGGATGGCCGAGCTGTAGGCATTCTGTATTACAACACTGGAATCATGTTCGTTATATGTAATATGTACATATATAATTATATATCTTATATTATCATAGAACTCATATAAACTCACACATAGAACTTAAAGTAAAGTTAATTAATCATGCATTATATAATAAATATTAAAAATAACAGCTATATATATATTATTCTCTTAGAAACACTTAAATATGTATACCAATTTCGTATGTACTTATTAAAAGACATGTCATTATATTTGCATTATATAAGAATACTTACGGCATAGCAACAGTCAGTCTTTAGTAGCGTTTACAGCAGTTTGTCACAGTAAAAGAATAAAACCGATTAAATAAAGCAAAAAGTCAAACTGAACAGCGTTTTAATTAATGATACTTGTTGTGTTAGAATAACTTTGGCCAACCTTTACACAACATTTAGTTCATTAAAAGCTTCTATTGTTGAAAGATTTAATAGAACTCTTAAAGAAAAAATGTGGAAAGAATTAAGTTTCAATGGCAGCTATAAGTGGATAAATATTTACAGAAAGTTACTGCATGATTATAATCATTCTTTCCACAGAACTATAAATTGTCAACCTGCTAGTGTTAATAAAAAAAATTCTAAATAATTACTTACAGTTTTTAAAAATCATAAGAAAAATGTAGATAATCGTCAATTAAATGTTGGTGATAGTGTAAGAACTAGCAAGTATAAGCATGCATTCGAGAAAGGTTATACACCCATCTGGACTACGGAAGTATTTAGAATAAGAACAATCAAAAGAACAAGACCCATTACATATCTTCTCGAAGGCTATAAAGGTGAAGCAGTAAAAGGCGGGTTTTATAAAGAAGAACGTATGAAATCCAACTGTCCAGATATATATCTTGTGGAAAAAGTTATAAAAACAAGAGGAAATGAAGTTTTCGTAAAATAGTTGGGCTTCCCAACAGAACCAAACTCATGGATTGAGAAAAACAAACTGTTGTAATATAAAAAAGAAAAAATATTAAAATTTATTGACCACATATTTTGTTTGTGTTTTATTTAATATATGATTGTATTTGTACATGAATGATTAAAATTAATTATTTAAGTTTTAAAAATTTTAGTTCGTATGATGATCCTAATGGTCTTGTCATTTGGAAAGCATAACCACCTTTGGCCATATAAAGCAAGCTGTTCGATGATAGGGATGAATATCTTCCTGATAAAAACACCTGTAAATATTTATACAAATTAAAATACAATATATCAGATTAATGTTTTGTATCTTACCGTGTATTCACCCGGATCCGCTACAACTCGATCCCCCCACTTTGTTGTAACCATTCGAATATGGTAAATGTTATAATTTAATCCGATCGTGAGATCGGATAACTTCCGTGTAGGTTTGAAACCGCTATCATTTAACGAATTTGCTTCTCGGACTGCAAAGTCTTCCACAGTGAAAACTGAATAATCTGGTTCTGAGAAATTCATAATGCCGTCAATCTTCGTCACTTATTTAAAATAAACTATTCCTATCCTCAACAAATGCTAACGTTTTATAGTTCTGTTTCATCCCAACCCGACTCATAGTTTAGTACCTATGTATTTTTTTTCTATTTTTAGAAAACTACTCGATCATTTACCCTCTTTTTTCATCTGTATCAGCATTTTTTCCATATTTGGTAAAAACCAACTAACCCTCCTCTGTTTTCTTTTAATATACGCGGATATGACTTGTCACTTCCACACTTGTTAAATATTTTTTTTTTAATCCTTACATCTTTCTTGTATATAGTTTGGGTTCAAATGTATATGTTGCATTCCGTTGATTTCTTTTTTTGGGTAGAACGCAATAATCTAAGTAATTGATAAATATGCATAATATGTTATATCCATTTCGTATGATTTTCCTTTTATCGTTTTATAAGCATGCATACATTTGATGCATTTGGTGGTTTTCCTTTTTTGGGCTTTGGGTAAATTGCAACAATCAAGGTAGGCACCTAATTCTTATCATTTTCTAACTCTCAAGCAAATAATTCTAACACTGGACATATCAGTAATTTTGAATAGTTCTTGTTATAGAGCCATCGAGAACAGTTCTTTTAAGTGTTTCCAAGTTAAACTTATTGCATTTATAAATTAAAACCAATAAATACAACAAAAAAGAATAGAAAATGGAAATTGTTAACGAAGAAGAATACCATAGAAGATTCCATGGTATTGAGGAGCCTGATTTGTATTGTCCAAATCCCAACCAGGAAAGATTAGATTACGGACCAACTCAAAGATACCGAGAAGCATTTTTGGACACATTCAATGGGGTTGCTACCATAAGGGAATTGGATAACGAATACGGACCAAACTATATTGATATTGAGGAACTCTATGATGATGACGACTACATGACAAGTACGCTTCTGCAAAAAGTAATTCAGGCAAAGTTTCGTCCAAAAAGGAAAAAAATACCAAATCCTTTATTGGATACAAAGCGGGTGCCAGCCGGAAAGTATTTTAAAGGAGAGAAAAGACCTAGGATATAATAAATAAAAAAATTATAATAATAAACAAAGAAAAAAAAAATATACATTTGTAAAAAAAAAATATCAATCTTTTATTTCTTTTGTTTTAATTTTTTCATTTCTTATATTTTGCAGTAATTTTAGAAAACTATTCGATCATTTACCCTCTTTTTTCATCTGTATCAGAATTTTTCCCTTGTTTGGTAAAAACCAACTAACCCTCCCACTTTCTGATATCTTTTAATACACGCGGATATGAGTTGTCACTTCCACACTCATTAAATATTTTTTTTTTTCAATCCTTACATCTTGTATATAGTTTGGGTTCATATGTATGTGTTTCCTTTTTTTGGGTAGAACGCAATAATCTAAGTAATTGATAAATATGCATATGTTATTACCATTTCGTATGGTTTTCCTTTTATTGTTTGATAAGCATGCATGCATATGATGCATTTGATGGTTTTGATTTTTTGGCTTTGGGTACAATGCCACAATCAAAGTAGGAACCTAATTCTTATCATTTTCTAACTCTCAAATAAATAATTCTAATACTGGACATATCAGTAATTTTGAATAGTTCTTGTTATAGAGCCATCGAGTACAGTTCTTTTAAGTGTTTCCAAATTTAAACTTATTGCATTTATAAATTAAAACCAATAAATACAACAAAAAAAAAAGTGTTACTAATACAATTTTTCTTACTCTCAAAAAAATAAGTGATCAGTGGACATCTCAGTAATTTTGAATTGTTCTTGTTATAAGCCTAGTGCAGTTCCTTTAAGTTTAAACTTAAAATCCATAAAAAAGAAGTGTTTTTTTTTATTTTTTGTCATTAATATAAACATATGTCATTAAATTTTTGAAGCTTTGCTAAAAAGTGGTGAAACGATAAAACAAAAAACAGTAACTATCAGATCCTAAAAACAAAAGTTATACCTGCTAAAAAACCGAATTCTACAAAACTAAGTGCTTCAATTGTCAAAAAACAAAAACAAAAAAAAATGGAAAATTTAGTTTGTGTTGTTTGTGTTATTTGTGCTGAAAAATTCAACTCATTGAAGAAGCATTCCAAAGAAAAGGCAGTGTTAAGTTCAGTATTGAGCTTTTTGCTCAATATGTAAAATATTCAACATTGACTGGAGGAGAAGAGCATGCTGATATAAGCACAAAATCGTTTAAATCTCCGATGCAAATTGCTCTACAAAGCCAAGATATTTCGGAAATATTTACGAAGATGGTAGAATGCATTGACAACAAAAGTGAAGAGTTTGAGATCATGGACTCTGGTTGGAGTCTTCTTTTCATCAAACGAATCGAAGTCAACATCAATGAGTACAAGCCATTGAGAGGATCGAGCTACATTAGACTTCCAAAATCTATTGAAATTAAAAAGGCATGTGTAAATATCCAAAACAATGATGAATACTGTTTCAAATGGGCAATTATTTCTGCGCTCCATCCGACCCATGCCAATGTTCAAAGAACCAGCAGCTATAATATCGAAAATATCGCAGATGATATAATTAATTTACCGAGTGGTGTTCGAATCAATTTCTACAATTTGGCTTTCCCCTTAAAGCTAAGAGATATAACGCTCTTCGAAACGCTTAACCCCATTATAAGTGTTAACGTTTTTGGAATCGAGCCCAAAAGTATTGGGAGTGAAGACTATAAAGTTGTTGGCCCATATTACATTACAAGGGGTGTAAAGGATAATCATATCAACTTACTGCTTCTCCAAGATGACTCGAATAATCACTTTATATGGATTAAAAACATTTCGAGGTTGATAGTATGCAGGTTAATCACGGAAATCACTCCATAAGTATGTGCAATGCATGTTTATTAACGTTTAATGCTGATAGTGCTTTTCGAAAGCATCAAAAGGAGTGCAACGGTATCGTAACTGAGCTGCCAAAAGAGGATTCTAAGATATTAAGATTCGAGCATCATTCAAGATCTATTGAAGTTCCCTTTGCCATATATGCTGACTTTGAATGTATGCTGATGAACATCCAAAGTTGTCATCCAGACCCAGGAAATTCCTCAACAACATCTATTAAAGAGCATATACCCATAGCAGTTTCGTACTACTTGAAATGCTCGTTCGACTCATCTTTGGACAAACTGTTTAAATACACGGGTAAGCATACCATAGTAAAAAAAGTAAATAACAAAACCAGAAACATTATATATTTAATTTTGTATTTATAAATTTGATTTTCTTTTTTTTGTTTAATTGCAGGTGACGACTGTGCTAGGGTATTCGTAAATTCTATAATTGAGGAATCGAAACGCATACATAGGGATTACCTCACAATAAATACACCTATGACTACGACGCCAGCGGATGAACACACATTCAATGATGCTATCAATTGCCACATCTGTAGCAGACCTCTGGGGCTAGATAAAGTTCGAGACCATTGCCACATCAGCGGGAAATTTAGGGGCGCGGCGCATTCGTCATGCAATTTAAATTATAAGGTACCAATTTTTTTGCCTATATTTTACCACAATTTAACTGGCTATGATGCCCATTTATTTACAAAAGAGTTGGGTAATACTAATGGGGACATTAGAATTATACCCCTAAACAAAGTGAAATATATAACCATTTCAAAATTTATCGAAATAAATTCAATAAATAATGATCATAACGATCTTCTAGAGTTGAGATTCTTAGACTCGTTTCGATTTCTACCCTCGAGCATTGACAATATTTCAAAAACCCTTGCAGAGGATGATTTCAACATTTTGGCTAAGTTTTGTCAAGGCAATAAGAGATCTTTCGAACTTATGACTCGAAAGGGTGTCTTTTGCTATGATTATATAGATTCCAAGGAAAAACTTTTTGAAACGCAATTACCACCTATTTCAGCGTTTAAGAATTCATTGCTCGACCTAGATTGTAGCGAAGATGATTATGAGCATGCTAAAAATGTTTGGAATAATTTCAATTGTTCTACATAAGCTCAATATCTTGAACATTATTTAATAACGGATGTTATAATTCTATCCGATATATTTGAAAAATTCCGTAAGGATTCAAGGCAAACGTTTGGTCTAGATCCATGTCACTATTTCACGTTGCCTGGTTTTTCATGGAGCACACAAATGTGAAATTAGAACTCCTTACGGATATTAATATGTACAATTTTTTTAGCAAGGGTATAAGAGGAGGATTGACCCAGTGCAGTTTACGGCACTGTAAGGCTAATAATAAATATATGGAAGAATATGATGAAAGTAAGCCTGAAGAATACTTAATCTACTTAGATGCTTATAACCTTTACGGTTGGGCTATGTCCGATTACCTCCTACATTCAGGCTTTGAATGGATTGATCCTCCAACAAATTTGTCTTTGATAAAAGAATGGTTGCTAGCAGATAAACATGTTGGATACATTTTAGAAGTTGATTTAGAATATCCGCAATATATTCATGATTACCATAACGATCTTCCATTCTGTCCGACTAGTATTTCCCTTAACAATAAACCAAACAAATTGATTGGAGACTTGCGGGACAAGTTGAATTACACTGTACATTATAAAACATTAATTCAGTGTATTGATAATGAATTGATTTTGAAAAAAATACATCGTGTAATCAAATTTAAACAATTTCCATGGTTAAACAAATATATAGATCTCAATAATAAACTGAGAACAGAAGCGACAAACAAGTTTGAAAAAGACTATTGGCTGTATTTGCGAAAACCATGGAGAATGTTGATAAAAGAAAAGATGTGCGAATTGTTTTATCACCAGACAATTCTAGTAATGGTAGACAGCTTGGTGCTCGTGCGCTTATAGCGAAACCAAATTTTCATAGCATTTTAGAGTTTGGTGATAACATGGCTGCTATTCAAATGAATAGAACATCTACACTTTACAACAAGCCCATATACTTAGGGTTTTCTGTTTTAGAGATCTCTAAGTATAAGATGTATGATTTTCATTATGCGTATATGAAGCCTAAATTGTCGGACAAAAACCTTAGGCTAGCGTATATGGACACTGATTCATTCGTATATCAAATCAACACTCATGATTTTTATAATGACATACAAGACGACATTAAAGATAAATTTGACACCTCTGATCACCCTCCTAATAATCCATTTGGTATTGCCCAACAAAATATGAAAAAACTGGGTTACATCAAAGACGAAAATTGTGGAAAAATAATGACAGAATTCATTGGACTAAGAGCCAAAATTTTTAGCATAAATGTTCAAAATTCCGGAGTTATTAAAAAAGCAAAAGGTGTTAAAGGCTCTGCTGTAAGGAAATTAACTTTGAGTAATTACAGAGAGTGTTTACTACAAAAGAAAGATTTTTATTGCACAATGATAAATTTCCGTTCCAAGCAACATGTCATATACACCCAAACAATTAATAAAAAAAAGTCTAAGTTGTGAAGATGACAAGAGATATGTATGTGAAAATAATATAAATACATTTGCTTGGGGTCATTATAATATAAATTCATAATATATTTTAAATTGATCATTTATGCTACACATGAGTAACTATGTAAAAATTACTAGGTAAATTGTGATACTAAAATATAAGAAACAAAAAATGATTATATTACATGTAAAAAGCAATATACAACTACAAAATAGTCTTAAGAACAAATAAACAATACAATGAGAAAACATTAATTAAAAAAAAATAAACAACAAAAGTCTTTCTTATTTTAAATCTTGGGTTGATTTTTGTTTTTTCACTTTTACGAACGTGTATCTATTATCTTTCTTTAGCTAAGGGGAGTTTTCTTCAAATTTTTCTTAGAATTAAATGATATTAAATGTAGGTACCTACCTATGCACATTCTGATTAAATAACCGTCATAATTCACACAAAAGAAAAGAAAAAACGCATTATCACTGTTAGAATGCTACTGATATGTGTCGCATATTTCCGGATAGTCAATGCATGTTTATTCCTGTACACTCATGCGTATAAAATTATCGCTGGGCTTGCTCGGTTATCAATTTTTCTCCAAAAATAAATTATTTATCACTATTAAAATGCTAGCAGACATTATGTGTTACACGACGCAAAAGGACTTCCATCACATACATATACAGGGTGTCCCATTAACAATGGTCCAAACTGAAATAGGTGATAGGCCAGGTGATGAACTATCTTAATTTGGTAACTTTTCCATACCGAATCATAGCGGTTCTCGAGTAACGGCTATTTTTTGAAATTTGAAAAAACTCTAACTTTGAACCAGTTTTTTGCTCACCCTGTCCGTAATTGATTTTTGTTTTTTACAAATTTTGCATTAAGAAATTCACTTATAATTTCACTAACTTTACTGAGTAAAATATTTTTGATTGGCATCACCATTTGCCTACAAATCATTAGATAATATTGAACTTTGCCAAAATTAAGTTTTGACCTCAATCTTCTGATGAGCCCCCTGAATAAAATTCGTATGGCTCAATACAGGTTTTATATTTCAAAAATTGCCTATTTTTCTGTAGTTGCAAAAAAAGTATTAAACTTGCCAAAGCTATGTTTAAATAGACAGTTATAACCGTTTGAACCCAATCAAACAGGTTCAAAATCAAACAAAAATAAAACATTTTTGTTCAAATATTTCGATAAAATTAGAATTTCACTTCAAATATAACTTCGAAAGAGCTGAATTTTGGTGGAGATCTTCGTTTTGATGTCTTACGCATTTCTTATAAAATACCTTAAATTTTGACAAGGACTTTTAATTTTCTGTGGTGAAAGCGTATAAATCCAGTATTTTTGAAAATTTTTCGAAAACGATCAGGTTTTTTAAGAAGTGTCTTTGGAAAACTTGTAGCTTATAGCCTTCTAAAAAAAACCATTAGGATACATTTTTCCGTTAGACCAATAAATTTTAAGACAAATGTGCGCAAATGCAACAGTGTGGAAAATACCACATCGAAGTATAAAAACACATTTTGTCCCCGTTTTCTCAAAATCTCTTGCTCCAACGAAAAAAGGAGTTTGTCTTTTTTCTGTAGAATTTTATAAGCTACAAGTTTTCCAAAGACACTTCTTAAAAAACCTGACGGTTTTCGAAAAATTTTCAAAAATACTGGATTTATACGCTTTCACCACAGAAAATTAAAAGTCCTTGTCAAAATTTAAGGTATTTTATAAGAAATGCGTAAGACATCAAAACGAAGATCTCCACCAAAATTCAGCTCTTTCGGAGTTATATTTGAAGTGAAATTCTAATTTTATCGAAATATTTGAACAAAAATGTTTTATTTTTGTTTGATTTTGAACCTGTTTGATTGGGTTCAAACGGTTATAACTGTCTATTTAAACATAGCTTTGGCAAGTTTAATACTTTTTTTGAAACTACAGAAAAATAGGCAATTTTTGAAATATAAAACCTGTATTGAGCCATACGAATTTTATTCAGGGGGCTCATCAGAAGATTGAGGTCAAAACTTAATTTTGGCAAAGTTCAATATTATCTAATGATTTGTAGGCAAATGGTGATGCCAATCAAAAATATTTTACTCAGTAAAGTTAGTGAAATTATAAGTGAATTTTTTAATGCAAAATTTGTAAAAAACAAAAATCAATTACGGACAGGGTGAGCAAAAAACTGGTTCAAAGTTAGAGTTTTTTCAAATTTCAAAAAAAAGCCGTTACTTGAGAACCGCTATGATTCGGTATGGAAAAGTTACCAAATTAAGATAGTTCATCACCTGGCCTATCACCAATTTCAGTTTGGACCATTGTTAATGGGACACCCTGTATATATATTTTTGCTAGCACACAATATCATGGGTACAGAACCCAACGTATCGAACAACACGTATGTGTTATTAACACCTGCAGCACAACTAGCACGATCACTATTACACTGAGCCATCGCCCCACTTAGCCACCACCCACTTACCGATCCAACAATTAGGCCATCTACCTACAACAGCCACCACCCACTGAGCCATCCACCAACTAGGCTACAAGCCTATACGATCCCTTTTGCACTGAAACACCGCCCACTTAGCCACCACCCACTTAGCCACCACCCACTTAGCGATCCAAAAAACTAGGCCACCTACCTACAACACCACCACCTAGGTCAGAAACCTGCATGATCCGTATCACACTGAACCACCGCCCGATTATCCACCACACACTTGCCACCGCACACTTAGCCACCACCCACTTACCTATCGACCTACCTTTTTCACCCTCACCTGCCGCACGTGTCTCACCGCACTGGGCACACCTGTTCACCTGCTCACCTGTCGCACCTTTCTCACCTTTCTCACCTGTCTCACCTGTCGCACCTGTCTCACCTGTCTCACCTGCCTCACCTGTCGCACCTGTCTCACCTGTGCACACCTGAGCACACCTGTTCTCACCTGTGCACGCCTGTTATCCACTTAGCCACTGTTCTAGAACGCCCTTAAACCAACTACTTTGGTCTCTTTAGAATCAGCGTTGAAAAGCACCATAAAAACATGTGTCATATGATTAGATTGCATTACAACTAATTTTTCAGCTTGACAAACTCCCGCAACCCTCCCCTCTCCACCTCTTATAATGCGACAATACAAAAAGCCAATGCGGGAATTTTGGGGGACTTTGGTTATGTTATTGAGGATGAAATTCTACGTCGATACCTGAAATAAAATTTCATGAATTAATTTGTCCCTCGTCCGATCCTATCTTTCTTAGACTACAAGTTTTGAAATTGAACCAATATAAAGTTGACGGGATATTTACACACCCTTTTAGTATGAAATTTTTCGCCCCTCCCCAATAATTTGTATAAAGAAATTTAGCCACATTTGCAAGCTTTTTTTTAACCTTAATATTGAAGATCTGATCAGTAAAAATGAAGTTATGAATTTTTAAAAGCAAAAAAAAGTCGATTATAAATAATTATTTTTATCCAAATAACAAAGGTTGACAACGAACAAAGCTGAGAATATATCGACCGATTTTTGATAAATTTAATTAATTCTATTGTGAGACTAATATAGCACGTAGATCAACAAATGAGGTATTAAATTTGTCGTTGTTTCATTGAGATGTAAAATAATAAACAGCTAAATCAATCGATACACACATTCCAAAGTTATTAAGTAACGTTTATTTAGGAAAACAACCTTTTTTTCATACACACGAAGAAACACAATTTGGACCAACAAGACCACGGTTTGGACCAAGAAACCACGTTTTCAACAAATATCTATTCATTGTCAGTTCCAATAAAGTACTTAAAAGTTATAAGTCTACTTAAAGTTAATTCATTTTGTGCTGTTTCAAATTAATTTATTTACAGAGTTTATTATATAAAAATAAAAAACATAGAAAATTAAATTATGTAAAATCAGCAAAGTTTAAAATAAATCTATGAAAACACCCCTGAATAAGTCGTGGATAACGACAAATAAAATAAATAATTAAATCGGGTGGCACAACGGCTCATGAAGAACCAGGGCCTAGTGACTAACAACTCGCAACCATTCCTGTGTGCGCCTGTCGACAGGAATGGAAGGGACCTACAATTTTATGCCGAATCCGAACGGCTAGACGAGAAGCACTTATTCGTGACAAGTGATACTCTTGGAGGATTTGTCAATTCCTCGCAAGAGGCAGTAGCCCTGAAAAAAACTTTTTAGTTTTTAGGTGGACGAGGCTGGGAAGCAAAGCCAGACATCCAGCGTGACAGTTGAACGCACTATCCATTACGCTACGGGCTACTACCGTGGATAACGACAAAACGTCGGTAAAAGATGAAATAGACTTGTTTTATTTGCATTAAAGAAAAAATTGACCAAAAATCAAATAATACTGAATTCAGTACAATAGTAAGCCTTTTTCCAACAGTGGGATATCGATATCCATATATATCAATATAAATATATAAATATTTTGTTTATGTATACCTATGTACATACATATAGCCCAGTCAATAATTACAAAAAAAGGGCTGAAATCGCAAAGCGCGATGTAGTTCTGCTTTTTTGATATGTAATTGTTGGGACATGTAAGAGTAGTCTGTAGCTAAATTTGTAGCGTTGAAAACCTGTACTCGCTGCAGGACAAATGCAACAGTGAAAAAAGCGCTCAAATCATGATATTTTTCTTTATAACTTTGGAAATATGCAATTTAGGTAAAAAACCATTCAGTGTAAAGGCAATGGCCAAAGATGTATGGAGCGGTGGCCCAGCACCAATAAGAATGGCCTTCATATCTTATATATGTACATATTTATGCATTCATTATCCGTTAACCTTTGTAAAAATTCGCTGGGTGACAGAAGTCACACATTTTGAATAAAATGAGTTTTTGGGTCACAATTCTCTTTTTCCTTAGTTTTCCTTTAATATTTTGTGTATTTTTCGTTCGATTTCAGCCCTTTTTTGGAATTAAGTTCTTTGATTTTTAAAATTATGTGAGTTAAAAATCTTTAAGTATCATAAAAAGCAAAACAAAAATGTTCTAATTGTTGTTTATATTTTTGTTTGTATCTATTTAGGAATCAGTCCGTAATAAATATACAACCCTTGTTTTTAAATTAGGAGTAAGCTTAAAAATATTTTCAACCCGTTTTAGTATATATTAGTATTATATAAGGGTGGTTTGTCGGTGGTTTTGTGGGTTGTTTTGTCTAAATTTTACTAATTGCAATTTAAAACTTTGAGATTCCGATAAATGAGATTCAAATTGAGATTTGTTTGTTGTTTTCCAGAGATGATTTTGACATCAAAAATATTATTTAAAAACCAATATTTGTATTTTTTTACAAATTAAATACTCTAAAAACTGCTTTTAGTATATAATTGCAGCTTTTGACCCCTAAACATAATTTTAAAAATCTGAAAAAATGCAGGTAGTGTTCCATGGGTTCAAAGAACTTAACTCAAAAAATGGCTTAAATCGAACGAAAAAAAAAACACAAAATATTAAAGAAAAACTTAGGAAAAAGTTAATTGTTACCCCAAAACTCATTTTATTCAAAATAAATTACTTCTGTCACACTGCGAACTTGAACAAACCGTTAACGGATAATGAATGCATAAATATGTACCTTTATACGATATCAAGGCCGTTCTTATTGGTGCTGGGCCAGATTTTCCTATTGTCCTTTGTTTGTTATACAATTTTCTACAAAACCACATAAGTTGAAAATTCATATGCATGTTATATTTGTGTTGCTATCTAACTATGAATTAAAGTAATTATAAAGCACTAGAAGAAAACAGGTTAAAAAATTGTCCAATTCTTCTAAGAAATTGGAATTAAATAGTCTAAAGTATTACAAGACAAAATTCTGAAATAAGATCCAAATTGCTCTAATAGCTTTGGCAAGAAACATGATGTTAAAGTTAACTAAGTGCAACGCGCAATGTTTGCATCATCGCTGTGGTCAAAGTAGGACACTTAAGTTGCCACGGATTTGTATACACGAATGTAGTTGGAATCCTTAATTATCATAAAATATCTTTATAATATTTATAACTTTTTTTAAGCAACCTTGGTAGCGAGTTCAACAGTTCAGAAAAGTTCATTTTTTTTTGTAAAAAAGTAATTTTTTTTTATACAAAAAGTATTTTTTGTAAAAAAGTTAATTTTTTTTTGAAAAAAGTTATTTTTTTCTGTAAAAAAGGTAATTTTGTTTGTAAAAAAGTTTATTTCTTTTTGTAAAAAAAGTTATTTTGTTGATTTTTTTTTGTAAAAAAGTTAATTTTTTTTTTTTTGTAAAAAAGTTAATTTCTTTTTGTTGAATTTTTGAATTTTTCATGATGAATCAAAGTTCTGTAACAATTTTCAGCTTAAGCTAACTTTTCGATGTTTGAAGGTCGATGAAACGTTGGATCGGCTAATTTCAAACCCTGTATGTTTCCATTTTGTTGAAATAATTTCATGGCTTGGTAAAAGTCCTGTTAGAGTTTTATATATATAACCTCTTGTCGACGTAGCATAGTCTGAATAATTTGAGCTCAGGTTCAGTTCGACAAAGTTTTGGAAAGAACCGCTCTTGTTCTGCCCTAAAACCGAAATGTCAAAGGAAGGGGTATGTTTTTTCAGAATTAAAAGTTGAGCTGCAGATTCCGTTTCGTGTGCGTGTGAAAACAGTTTGATGTCGTTGAGGGTGGTAGATCGTAGGGGTGGAAAGATGGTGCATTTGGATTGAATTCTGTAGATACATAATGTGTTTGTGAACGATTTGGATTATTGTAATTTGTATTTGTATTATTGAATGAATTTGGGTTATTATTAAGCAGCGTCCACATTATGCCGATCAACATTATTTATTTGAATTGTCGATCAACATGCTCAACATTTTAACCCGTCCACACATTGCTAGTTAGTGTGTACGTGTTGAAGTGTATACTGTCATTCCATGTGTCAAGTGTCATTACTGTTTAATAATCTGACATCGAAATTGCATGGAAATTGAGTGAGTTATAAATAATTATTCTTTTTTAATTGAATTACTTATAAATTAGCTTTTCTTTGTAAAAATAAACAGAATAAAATAATTTAATTGTGTACCTAGCCAATAAAAATTTCATCATGAGTGAAGAAGATGCTATTTTCCTTTCTGCTGCTGCAATAATTATTGAAGCTCATTTGGTACAAGATCAACGACTTCGTCGTCCAAGGAGGTTTTGGGTTCGCCCAAGTATTGTTGGAGGAAGAAAAAAGTACAACACAAATCAATTCATAAGTGATTTACTTTTGGATGAAGTCGATGACCTGAGTTTGGAGTATAGATGTGATGCAGGATTTAAAAATTTTTTCAGAATGAAGAGTATTGATTTTGAAAATATATTGAAAACTATTGCACCTCTCATCAGTAAAAGAGATACAAAATTCAGAAAAGCTATTCCTGCGAATGAACGCTTCGCAGTGACTCTACGTTTTTTAGCTACCGGAGATTCATATACTTCTTTAAGTTATCTGTTCAAGATTTCAAAACAAGCCATTTCCTCAATTATACCAGAAGTTTGTGATGCTCTTATCTCTGTCCTTAAAGATGATGTGAAGGTAAGAAAACTATATTTTAATATATGTATTAATAATAACTGTTATCGATCATAACTGGCCGAAATTCGACCACCAACTACTGACATTAACTTATTCAAATACTCTAGAGCAGTGTAAAGTTTGTAAGAAACAAGGTATGTTCCCAACCTTGACCAACCTTGCCATTTGTTAACAATTGTTGCCAAAATCCTGTTCCATACCTCACAAATTTGGTAGTTTTGGCCCGAAAAGAGCGCTGCCGAGAAAGTAATGAATGGAATGATAAAGGATTGAATGAAAAAGGAATTATGTGGCAGAATTTGTTGCTAAGAAACCGTTCCAAACCTTTTCGACAGTTATTCTTTCTGTGAGAATTTCACCTACACTCTTCTAAAGGAGAACCGGACAAAACGGTCTACATGACGAATAACAACGAGACATATATCGATGAAAAGGTATTTTTGTGTACATGAATACTTACTATGGCAGCTCATCCCAAATCGCTGTGTGAAAAAAGTTCCAAAAAAATTATCCAAAAGTGAAAAATGCATTGATGCCTTACTGACCACTTTAACCGGTCTCGCTCAAAAACTTTTATATACATATGTGAGCCGCGAAGCAATAGCTAACAATACGCCCGCACAAGCAAATGAAATAAAAATAAAAAGCATGACAAAATAACAATTTTCGTATAACGTGCTCGTTCTGTTCTAGGAAACGGCTCATAATAAGCAATGACATTGTTCATATACCCCATGAATTTGTGGTGAAAAAAAAAATTGTGTGGCAGGTACCGTTATTTTTGGTCCTAAAAAAAAATTTAAGAAAATGTGTAGTCATATTAGTCAAAAAACACTATGTATCAAGTTTGAAGAAAATCCCTCCAGCCGTTTAGGCTGTAGGGGCGAGGACACATAGACTAACAGACAGAATTGCGAGACCCACTTTTTACGCGTACTCTATAATCGTGATGTAAAGGAAAATTAATTTCTCGAGTATGTTTTTTTTACGAATCTATAACTTACCATATAGTCCCTATATCGCAAGTAAAAATACTCAAAATCTTTGTTTAATGTTAATGGTACAATATTTACATATGTACATATATTTATTGACAGTTAAAAAGCAACAACGTGTTTATGTTAATGACAGAATAAGGTCATCTATTTCAGTCATATTTTGTGACAAATGCTGAACAGGTGAATTAGATCGCGAGTATTCAGACTGACTTGATGATATCGGTGATTGTGGAACAGAAAGTGATTGAACTGAGATTCGCTGGCCATTGCTGCTGTGTTTACGAAGTGATGTTGATGTCGATTTGATTCCGTAATTCGTCTGTGGGATATTGTATATACCCATTTCTCCATCAAATAATGCTTTGTTGATTATATTTTGCACAACAAATCTAGCCTCTGGTGAAGAAATTTTACGAAGCTTAACAGCTACTTGTTCACCATATAATGCGTATTCGTCCTTTTCTTCTTTTTTGTTTTTAAATGATCTCATCAAATTTATTGCTTCATCTAAAACTGGAGTTGTTGGCGTATGAAAACTTTGTTTACGTTTGAAGGTCATTTGTTTTTTTGGAGAATAAAATTCTTTTCGCAATTTCTTTGGTGAACTTTGTTTTGGTGTTTCTGTTTCACTGTTGTTCTGATTGTCACTGTTGTCCACTTCTTGTTTTTCCTAAAACAAAAAAACAAAAAAATTATTGATTTTAATTATAATTGATTGATATATCATTTTCAGAAGCCGAAAAGTGAATTGGAATGGGAAACAGTCGCAAAGCAGTTTAATGATCTCTGGAACTATCCGAACTGTGTAGGTGCCATTGACGGTAAACACATTACTGTCCAAGCCCCAATACACTCAGGATCAGAATTTTTTAACTACAAGTCGTTCCACAGTATCGTCTTGCTCGCTGTAGTGGACGCTAATTACAATTTCATATACGCGAATGTCGGATGCCAAGGAAGAATATCTGATGGTGGAGTGTTTAATAACACAACTTTCAAAGAACAACTCGAAGATAACTCTTTGCATCTTCCCCCACCCCGTCCTTTACCAGGGCGCACACTTCCGTTACCTTATGGTCTTGTTGGCGACGAGGCTTTCCAACTATCAACTAATGTAATGAAGCCATTTTCTGGCCAACATGAAAAGGGATCTATGCAGAGAATATTCAATTATAGATTGAGTAGGGCTCGAAGAGTTTCAGAGAACGCATTCGGAATTTTGTCGTCCAGTTTTCGTGTATTTAGAAAACCTATGCTATTGGATCCGAATGTAGCAACTAAAGTTACTTTGGCTGCAATCCATTTACATAACCATTTAAGAAAGAAAACATCAAGATCTGTATATTGCCCTAATACGATCATTGACAGAGAATGTTCCGACGATGGAGAAGTCATTCCAGGTCTATGGAGACGAGATACATCATCTTCTCAATTTTTAAGCACTACTGGAGTCCCTAAAAGAAGCGGCATAGAAGCTCAGAACGTTAGAAATGAGTTTGCTGAATATTTTTGCTCTCCACAAGGTGAACTGCATTTCCAATATAACAAGTGAATTCGAAATGTAATGCATGTCATGTCATTAAAAATGAGTAAATGAATCTTTTAAATTACTATACAAAATTTGGTTTTTAATATTTGGGTTTAAATGTTTAAATGATCTTTGCTAAAGTATTTTCTATTTTCTACAACTTTTTTCTGCTAAAGTACATTTAAATTCAAAACCGATTTTATTATTTTCTTAGAGCAGTTGAATACCCTCAACTAAAACAATGGCAGCACTTACAATTTTATATAAATATGCATGTTGCATATACTATATATATTATGTATATAAATTATGATAGAAGCAGTATTAAAAAAATTCTGCTTGCAATACGCATACATTATTCCACATATGCGTATTTTTAGAGTAATTTTTTTCAATACTGCTTTCATATAAATACTTTTGATGGTCTTTTTGAAGGTGTCATAAGGAGATTCCAAAAAGGTGTCAACGACCTTTCTTGGATAACCCGTTCCAAAGATACACTCCAAAACATTTTCACCGTCCACTTTCAAAAGTATTTGCTGAAAGTGTTTTGGAGTGTATCTTTGGAACGAGTCATCCAAGAAAGGTCGTTGACACCTTTTTGGTATCTCCTTATGACACCTTCAAAAAGACCATCAAAAGTATTTATATGAAAGCAGTATTGAAAAAAATTACTCTAAAAATACGCATATGTGGAATGCTGTATGCGTATTTCAAGCGAAATTTTTTTTTATACTACTTCTATGTAAATACTTTTGATGGTCTTTTTGAAAGTGTCATAAGGAGATACCAAAAAGGTGTCAACGACCTTTCTTGGATGACTCGTTCCAAAGATACACTCCAAAACATTTTCACTGTCCACTTTATTATTTTCTGAAAAAAACTGTAAGTATATCTATGGAATGGGTTGTTCAATGACTTCTGTTTTATTGAATATTTTTATATAAGTCAAAAGAAAATGTCTTACCTCGGTATCTGAAGTTATCCTTGGTTTGTTTTTGTCCGCAAGGAACAGCATGCTCTGATAAGCAAACCATTTGCTGGTATAGACCTCGTCCCTTCCACTTCCAGTGGTCCGTGACTGCTTCTCTTTTTTTCTTTCTCGAGCAAACTGGGATTGGAGGCTTCTTATTTTTTTTTCGATTTCTGCCTTGTCCAAGCTAAAGGCTTCCGCCAATTGCATTAATAAATCATGCCTGGTGTTTTTATTTTTATAACCAGGCATGGTTTGGTCCCACAGCATTTGCCGTTCCTTGTACATTTGAAGAAAAAGTATTGTATAGTCGTCTGACCAATTCATCACAACAATTAGTATTATTTAAAAAATCACAGACAAAATATAACTTATTTATAATTAAATATCTTGAATAAATTAAATCTTTTAAACAAAACACAGACGAAAACGCAAAGCAAAGCATAACAACCGCAACCACAATAAAAGTGACAGCTGTGTTGATGAACACGTCCAGACTTAAAAATTATCGTTCAGTCGACTCAACATTGTTGATTTCTATCCATTTGAATCGGGTTACGTTCGGGTCAAGAAAAGTTGACCAAATCTGTTGATTTACACGTCCGCATTAACTCAACATTGTTGGTCAGCAGTGTTGATATACACAAATCAACATAATGTGGACGCTGCTTTATGTTGTGTATGAGTGAGTGACTGTGTTCGTGATTGAGGTTGAGAGATTGTGTTATTTGAGTTGGGTGGCAATTGGTTAGCTTGAGTGAATGCTTGGCTTTCGTGTGTGTTTTGTTGATTGTGTGAGTATGCCTGATTATTTATGTTTTGGTTTTGTGTGTTGCCAAAATGGAGCAATGAATTGTGTTGTTTTTGGCAAAAATGACATTTTTTACTACTTAGACAACTATTTGTTCTATGGCTATAAGCCAAGCAGTTAAAGCAGTTGCCTAATTGTTTAACAACTCGTTGCCTTCCATTGACATCCGTTTTTAAAAACTTTATACATATTATCATTGAATGTTCACCCTTATGGCATACTTTGCATGCAAAGTTTGTTGTTTTGGTGTGAACATGAAAAACGTTTTTGGTTGTTTTTTGTGTGTCGAAGTTGACTTCGCATTTTGTTGTTGATCAACCATTTCTAACATTTTCTATCCGAAAACTCTTTAAAAGTGGGAATCTCTTTTATAGTTCCCAGTGTAGTTGCCCATTGCGCTTGTACCGTTGCTGGTAGCTTTTTCAAAAGTAGACAAATTATAATTGCATCCCAATGTTGGAATGGAAATCCTAGGTTTGTGAGGACGTGGATAATTTTTGTTGAAATATCCAACAATTTGCGAATACCTTTCGAATTCTCCTTATGAACGACTGGCAATTCATAAAACAACTTCAGCTCGTTGTTCACAAGAATTCGCTTAAAGTCATATCGCGAATTTAATAACTCCCAAGCTTTTTCATAGCTTGCATCATCTACACTAATGTGTTCAAGCAAGACGCCCGCTCCTTCTTTAGGTACAGCATGACTTTAAATAATTTAATTTTTCTGTATTTGATAGTATAGCGTTGTTATGAACCAAAAAGTTTTTTTATTTGTATGAAAATTAAAATGTTTTGGTTCGCTACTTAATATGCAACGAAGGACCGAAATGTTTAGTTAAACTCGTTAAAATATACTTTAACAATTGTTCAAAATAATTTCTAAGAAACACTCAAAATAACTCTCAAATAAAACACTTCTAATTGCTTGGGCTGATAATAATCCCGTAAAGTGTATTTATTTGGTTGCCCTTCATATATCCTTCACAAGATGTCAATATCGTAAATTGAAAGGTATACAGCCCTATTGTGAGTTCCGCGTGAAAGAAAATCCGCCCGGAAAAATTATATTTCACTCTTCCCTTATTGTGAGCTTCGGGCGAAAATATTTTCATTTAATTTTTGCTGGCGAACGAGGCCACACTTGTTGTAAAATGGTCGGTGGAACTCAAAATCGGCCCTATAGAGGTAACCGTCGGGGTCGGAGCGGAACTTCCTCCGCAACGCATCCTTGAATTTCGGTTCAAAGTATCTGTTATCGGAAGAAATTTTACAGAAATGAGTCGACGCATTGTGATGGATATACATTTTAGGCAGAGATGTGCAAATAACCAGATATATCGAAAATGCGATATATTTTCGATTATTTTTCTATAAAATAAACACCATAAGCGTTTTAAACCATGAAAAATTGGTGGGAGAGCGTAATTTATTGTTTATAACAAGTAATTTGTTCAATTATAATGCGCTATCGTTTTTAAAAAATGAAATCAGATGCACCTATTATTAAATCAAAACTATCGAAAAAAGCCCCACCCCTATTTCCATTTCCATTTGAAGTGTCAATAAAAGAAGAAAAAAAAAAAAATTTTGAAACACAATATTATTTATTTATTTGACTTAAAACAAACTAAATTAAATAATGAAATTTGCATACTTTAATCACAATGCAAATGAATGAATGCACAAAACAAAAGATCACTAACATATTTTTTCCATCCACCAACATCCCTTTGCCTTGGCCCCAATGAAGCCACAATTTCTGGTGACTTGTTTGTGTGTCGGTATTTTCAGTCAGCAATTCTCCATCCACTCATAGGTAGGTAGGTAGAGATGGCGGTCCAAGCATCCTTGCTCGATGACCCAATTAACGCGGTAATGCGCCGTTTTGATACCATAACTAGTTTGACCTGTGGGTTAAAAGAACATTTTTAAAGAAAAAGAGGGTACTTGGTGATAGATCTCCCAACGGATCATCGCCTACGCCTGAGTTCAGATGCAGTATGCTACGCTAAGCAATTTGCTGATTTGCCCGGGACGCATACGATCTGATCCCTTAGGGTTATCGTCTAGTCGCACACTCGGATATGGTAATCTCTGTACACCTCCGTCTGTTTGCACAACATGACTTGTGGTTACCAGAGAAAGTACCACCCGCCTGGCAACTCTGCTGTGAAAGTGAAAAGTTGAATTTAAGTATCGCTCCCGAAAATTTTATTTGAAAAAACAAAAAAAAACATCAAAAACATCATAATTAATTTAAAAAGCGAACATTTTAAACTGAATTAATCTAACAACCAAATTATAAGCCGATTTAACTTCAGGTAACACTATTTAAAACTCAAAAGCATTTATTTTGATTTGCGAGCAGTCACATGACCAACAACAAGAGAAAAATCTGTCGTACATCTCCAGAGGACTTTACCCATCAAGCCACAGATTCTAATAACAGAACATCAAAAATTTATATAACACATACAGTAATGTCCATCTCAACATCAGATTTGCAAAAAATTAAATCAATTGTTGATAGTTCTCTGCAAGCAGAGCTTCTTAAGGCAACATCAAATCTAGCTACCAAGGAAGATCTTAACAATCTTAACATCGAGATAAACATCCTGCGGCAACAAAATGAAGATCTATCCCGTAAAGTTCAGCAGTTTGAAGACAGATGTTGTTTGCTTGAGGATGAGCTCGAGGCGCAAAGTAGGGAAATAAAAGGCAAAAATATTATTATTTCAATACCAAATGACGCCAATATTGACCCAAAAGAAAAAATACAAAGTGTCACTCAACTCCTTCTTGGAAATGAAAATTCGCAAAGACTACAACCACCGGTAAAAATAAGTGAAAACAACCACATAATCAAAATGAAAATTAACACTGGGTCCACTGAATCGGCCATGATAATGCTTAAGAACTCATGCAAACTTAAAGGCACAGGTGTTTATGTACAAAGAGATCTCACAAAGCAAATGCAATTAAAACGAAGAATCCTGCTCCAATACAGAAGAATACTCAAAAGAAATAAACCAACAGCTAAAATGCAAATGAAAAATAATGCTCTTTTGATAGAGGGAAAATCTTTTTATTTAAACAATAATAATAACTTAAAATTTAATGAAAACGACGGCGAACTAGAATTGCAACAAATGTTTGGACAATTAAACTTTGAAACTGTCAAAACAATCATGCTAACAAATAGACGTCAAAGCAATTGGACTAGATCAACACCATCTACTAGTTCACCAGGGATGTCATTTTCTCAAAATGTTAGTAATTTAGTACGAAATTGAGAATTAGGTGCCGTCAGCTCATTAAGTATTAATTTTTGTAAAATTTTAGCGTACAATGTTTCTGGTTTGAATAATAAGTATTTGTTTGTAGACTTTTTTAATTTTATTAAATCTTATGATATTTTTTTTCTCTTTGAAACACATGTAACAATTGAAAATTCAAGTAAATTTATTAAATATTTTAATGGATTTAAACTATATTGGATTCCTGCAATCAAAACCTCTTTAAAAGGACGTGCAAGTGGCGGGTGTCTTTACGGAATCAAAATATCACAATTGAATTATTATAATTTTGTTGAGTTCCAGGGAGCTATTTTAGTAAAACTGTTAAAAAAAAGTAATATGTTCATTCTCCCGCTTTACTTAAACTGTAACAAATGGCCTGAAGACTTCGAGAATCTCAGCAACATTATGTCTTTGTTAGCAGGCAAAAGTATTTTAATGGTCGGTGACTTTAACGCCAGAATAAGCTGCACTCAAGTTACGACACTGCGGAATATTAAAACCAGCTATAAACCCTAATAGCAGATTATCTAAAGACAACGTATACAACCAAAACGGAACAAATTTACTCGAATTGCTGCAAATGTATGACAGTATTGTATTAAATGGATGTACCGAAGGTGACATCGAAGGCCATTTTACATTTATTGGAGGGCAGGGAAAATCCGTCATCGACTATTGTTGTGTTAACAATGAATGGATGGATCTTATCGCTAAATTTGAATTTGTATCCAAAAGTTTTTCTGATCATATGCCAATAATTGTTGAGTGGATGCCTGAAACAACATTCCGACAGAGAAATCTTGATTTGATCCCACGCTTGAAATGGAATAACAAAAATATTGAATCTTATCAGCATTCTTTGGATGATTTCATTTCTAGGGTATCTGCGATTCCCGAGACTTCTGATGCTTTCTCAGAACAAATTATAGCATGTGTACGGAATGCTTTACATAACAGAGGACAAAATCCAGTTAAAACTTTTAGACAAAAATGGTTTGACAGGGAGTGCATGAACGCTAGACAAAAATCGTTTGTCTAAATTTTACTAATTGCAATTTAAAACTTTGAGATTCCGATAAATGAGATTCAAATTGATATTTGTTTGTTGTTTTCCAGAGATGATTTTGACATCAAAAATATTATTTAAAAACCAATATTTGTATTTTTTTACAAATTAAATACTCTAAAAACTGCTTTTAGTATAGAATTGAAGCTTTTGACCCCTAAACATAGTTTTAAAAATCTAAAAAATGCAGGTAGTGTTCCATGGGTTCAAAGAACTTAACTCAAAAAAATGGCTTAAATCGAACGAAAAAAAAAAACACAAAATATTAAAGAAAAACTTAGGAAAAAGGGAATTGTTACCCCAAAACTCATTTTATTCAAAATAAATTACTTCTGTCACACTGCGAACTTGAACAAACCGCTAACGGATAATGAATGCATAAATATGTACCTTTATACGATATCAAGGCCGTTCTTATTGGTGCTGGGCCAGATTTTCCTATTGTCCTTTGTTTGTTATACAATTTTCTACAAAACCACATTAGTTGAAAATTCATATGCATGTTATATTTGTGTTGCTATCTAACTATGAATTAAAGTAATTATAAAGCACTAGAAGAAAACAGGTTAAAAAATTGTCCAATTCTTCTAAGAAATTGGAATTAAATAGTCTAAAGTATTACAAGACAAAATTCTGAAATAAGATCCAAATTGCTCTAATAGCTTTGGCAAGAAACATGATGTTAAAGTTAACTAAGTGCAACGCGCAATGTTTGCATCATCGCTGTGGTCAAAGTAGGACACTTAAGTTGCCACGGATTTGTATACACGAATGTAGTTGGAATCCTTAATTATCATAAAATATCTTTATAATATTTATAACTTTTTTTAAGCAACCTTGGTAGCGAGTTCAACAGTTCAGAAAAGTTCATTTTTTTTTGTAAAAAAGTAATTTTTTTTATACAAAAAGTATTTTTTTTTTTTTTTTTTTTTTTTTGTAAAAAAGTTAATTTTTGTTTGAAAAAAGTTATTTTTTTCTGTAAAAAAGGTAATTTTGTTTGTAAAAAAGTTTATTTCTTTTTGTAAAAAAGTTATTTTGTTGATTTTTTTTTGTAAAAAAGTAATTTTTGTGTAAAAAAGTTAATTTTTTTTTTGTAAAAAAGTTAATTTTTTTTTGTTGAATTTTTCATGATGAATCAAAGTTCTGTAACAACTTTCAGCTTAAGCTAACTTTTCGATGTCTGAAGGCCGATGAAACGTTGGATCGGCTAATTTCAAACCCTGTATATGTTTCCATTTTGTTGAAATAATTTCATGGCTTGGTAAAAGTCCTGTTAGAGTTTTATATATATAACCTCTTGTCGACGTAGCATAGTCTGAATAATTTGAGCTCAGGTTCAGTTCGACAAAGTTTTGGAAAGAACCGCTCTTGTTCTGCCCTAAAACCGAAATGTCAAAGGAAGGGGTATGTTTTTTCAGAATTAAAAGTTGAGCTGCAGATTCCGTTTCGTGTGCGTGTTTCTGCATTCAGTCAGATGAAAACAGTTTGATGTCGTTGAGGGTGGTAGATCGTAGGGGTGGAAAGATGGTGCATTTGGATTGAATTCTGTAGATACATAATGTGTTTGTGAACGATTTGGATTATTGTTATTTGTATTTGTATTATTGAATGAATTTGGGTTATTATTATGTTGTGTATGAGTGAGTGACTGTGTTCATGATTGAGGTTGAGAGATTGTGTTATTTGAGTTGGGTGGCAATTGGTTAGCTTGAGTGAATGCTTGGCTTTCGTGTGTGTTTTGTTGATTGTGTGAGTATGCCTGATTATTTGTTTTGGTTTTGTGTGTTGCCAAAATGGAGCAATGAATTGTGTTGTTTTTGGCAAAAATGACATTTTTTACTACTTAGACAACTATTTGTTCTATGGCTATAAGCCAAGCAGTTAAAGCAGTTGCCTAATTGTTTAACAACTCGTTGCCTTCCATTGACATCCGTTTTTAAAAACTTTATACATATTATCATTGAATGTTCACCCTTATGGCATACTTTGCATGCAAAGTTTGTTGTTTTGGTGTGAACATGAAAAACGTTTTTGGTTGTTTTTTGTGTGTCGAAGTTGACTTCGCATTTTGTTGTTGATCAACCATTTCTAACATTTTCTATCCGAAAACTCTTTAAAAGTGGGAATCTCTTTTATAGTTCCCAGTGTAGTTGCCCATTGCGCTTGTACCGTTGCTGGTAGCTTTTTCAAAAGTAGACAAATTATAATTGCATCCCAATGTTGGAATGGAAATCCTAGGTTTGTGAGGACGTGGATAATTTTTGTTGAAATATCCAACAATTTGCGAATACCTTTCGAATTCTCCTTATGAACGACTGGCAATTCATAAAACAACTTCAGCTCGTTGTTCACAAGAATTCGCTTAAAGTCATATCGCGAATTTAATAACTCCCAAGCTTTTTCATAGCTTGCATCATCTACACTAATGTGTTCAAGCAAGACGCCCGCTCCTTCTTTAGGTACAGCATGACTTTAAATAATTTAATTTTTCTATATTTGATAGTATAGCGTTGTTATGAACCAACGAAACGAATTTGTCACTTTAGGAACACCAATTCTGGTATTCGCGTCAGAATGTGCCGCTGGAGCCGCAGCAGGAGGAATTTCTTTCGCTTTAGCCGCTGCAAAATTGTCCAACTCATCTAACAGCGTAGACCGATAAAGCGTATAGATTTCGTTTGCTTCGTTGTAAAATTCGTCCGTGTTTGCTAAAACATCTGCTTTCACATTCTCACTGCCAATCACTATCTTGTATTGGCTTTTTATGTTCACCCAAGGGTTTCGAGACGTTTGGCCACATAATTTTTGATTCGACGAGTGGGGGACACAGTCTTTTTAAAATTTTCAAAATCCTTTGAAATTTGTGTGCAGGTGCTTTTCAGAATTTTGGTTGCGTTCATTTTGTTTTATTTATTGAACAATAAAATATATATTTCAACTAAATAAATGAAAAGTGTACTCACTTTGAATTTTTCTTTCCGCTTTCAGGTACTTGGTGTTTCTTGCTTCACATGCTGTCTTCTTGGCCAACACACGTCGCCACTGGGATTTTGTATTTTAAATTATTTATAATTTTTTTTTTTAATGTTCAAGTTTCTTTATTTTTTAAATTTTAATTTGTACACTGTTTAGTTTTTTATATTTTTTAAATAAATTTAAACGAAACGACAAAACCAACGAAGGACCAAAATGTTTAGTTAAACTCGTTAAAATATACTTTAACAATTGTTCAAAATAATTTCTAAGAAACACTCAAAATAACTCTCAAATAAAACACTTCTAATTGCTTGGGCTGATAATAATCCCGTAAAGTGTATTTATTTGGTTGCCCTTCATATATCCTTCACAAGATGTCAATATCGTAAATTGAAAGGTATACAGCCCTATTGTGAGTTCCGCGTGAAAGAAAATCCGCCCGGAAAAATTATATTTCACTCTTCCCTTATTGTGAGCTTCGGGCGAAAATATTTTCATTTAATTTTTGCTGGCGAACGAGGCCACACTTGTTGTAAAATGGACGGTGGAACTCAAAATCGGCCCTATAGAGGTAACCGTCGGCGTCGGAGCGGAACTTTCTCCGCAACGCATCCTTGAATTTCGGTTCAAAGTATCTGTTATCGGAAGAAATTTTACAGAAATGAGTCGACGCATTGCGATGGATATACATTTTAGGCAGAGATGTGCAAATAACCAGATATATCGAAAATGCGATATATTTTCGATTATTTTTCTATAAAATAAACACCATAAGCGTTTTAAACCATGAAAAATTGGTGGGAGAGCGTAATTTATTGTTTATAACAAGTAATTTGTTCAATTATAATGCGCTATCGTTTTTAAAAAATGAAATCAGATGCACCTATTATTAAATCAAAACTATCGAAAAAAGCCCCACCCCTATTTCCATTTCCATTTGAAGTGTCAAAAAAAGAAGAAAAAAAAAATTTTTTGAAACACAATATTATTTATTTATTTGACTTAAAACAAACTAAATTAAATAATGAAATTTGCATACTTTAATCACAATGCAAATGAATGAATGCACAAAACAAAAGATCACGAACATATTTTTTCCATCCACCAACATCCCTTTGCCTTGGCCCCAATGAAGCCACAATTTCTGGTGACTTGTTTGTGTGTCGGTATTTTCAGTCAGCAATTCTCCATCCACTCATAGGTAGGTAGGTAGAGATGGCGGTCCAAGCATCCTTGCTCGATGACCCAATTAACGCGGTAATGCGCCGTTTTGATACCATAACTAGTTTGACCTGTGGGTTAAAAGAACATTTTTAAAGAAAAAGAGGGTACTTGGTGATAGATCTCCCAACGGATCATCGCCTACGCCTGAGTTCAGATGCAGTATGCTACGCTAAGCAATTTGCTGATTTGCCCGGGACGCATACGATCTGATCCCTTAGGGTTATCGTCTAGTCGCACACTCGGATATGGTAATCTCTGTACACCTCCGTCTGTTTGCACAACATGACTTGTGGTTACCAGAGAAAGTACCACCCGCCTGGCAACTCTGCTGTGAAAGTGAAAAGTTGAATTTAAGTATCGCTCCCGAAAATTTTATTTGAAAAAACAAAAAAAAACATCAAAAACATCATAATTAATTTAAAAAGCGAACATTTTAAACTGAATTAATCTAACAACCAAATTATAAGCCGATTTAACTTCAGGTAACACTATTTAAAACTCAAAAGAATTTATTTTGATTTGCGAGCAGTCACATGACCGACAACAAGAGAAAAATCTGTCGTACATCTCCAGAGGACTTTACCCATCAAGCCACAGATTCTAATAAAAGAACATCAAAAATTTATAAAACACATACAGTAATGTCCATCTCAACATCAGATTTGCAAAAAATTAAATCAATTGTTGATAGTTCTCTGCAAGTAGAGCTTCTTAAGGCAACATCAAATCTAGCTACCAAGGAAGATCTTAACAATCTTAATATCGAGATAAACATCCTGCGGCAACAAAATGAAGATCTATCCCGTAAAGTTCAGCAGTTTGAAGACAGATGTTGTTTGCTTGAGGATGAGCTCGAGGCGCAAAGTAGGGAAATAAAAGGCAAAAATATTATTATTTCAATACCAAATGACGCCAATATTGACCCAAAAGAAAAAATACAAAGTGTCACTCAACTCCTTCTTGGAAATGAAAATTCGCAAGGACAACAACCACCGGTAAAAATAAGTGAAAACAACCACATAATCAAAATGAAAATTAACACTGGGTCCACTGAATCGGCCATGATAATGCTTAAGAACTCATGCAAACTTAAAGGCACAGGTGTTTATGTACAAAGAGATCTCACAAAGCAAATGCAATTAAAACGAAGAATCCTGCTCCAATACAGAAGAATACTCAAAAGAAATAAACCAACAGTTAAAATGCAAATGAAAAATAATGCTCTTTTGATAGAGGGAAAATCTTTTTATTTAAACAATAATAATAACTTAAAATTTAATGAAAATGACGGCGAACTAGAATTGCAACAAATGTTTGGACAATTAAACTTTGAAACTGTCAAAACAATCATGCCCTTCAAGCAAGCGAGCTCGTTTTCGGTCCGCAAACGTATCAAACAACGTATGGACGACTTCGCATTCGGATCCAAATACGGATCGAAAAACTGCGTTTTGTGGCTCAAATTAGTATGGAAATTAGAATCACCACGGAGCCATTATGTGAATGTATTGTGAGAGAGAGAGTTTTTGAATTCACCATACTCGGAGAACCGAAACCAAATGGAATCTAAAACGGTTCCAAAAAAAATGAATGAATTGAGGCATACCCAACCCAAAAGCATTAAAAAAAACTTCCCATCTAGTCCAGTTTTTCCATTGACTACAAAAATAAAACAAACTGAATTTTTTCATTTCAAGAGTTTTTTTTTATTTATCATTCATAAAAGATTTTCTAAATACTATTTCGCACATGACATCATTCCACAAATATAAATTTACATTTAATAAATAGAAACTTGCATTTCTGATTGGAAATGGTTAAAAGTGTTAACAAGAAAAAAGAGATAAAAAAGCAACCGTCTTCGCCACGCTACCTACAAAACTGAACTAAAAAAAAAAAGTGGTGGAAATTAAGGCAAAATGATTGTATACTTCGCCTATACTCACTCTATTTCTCGATGCTTGAAAAAAATACTCTCGATTCTCGTTCTTTTTACATGCGTACACAGAAAATTTGTTATTGTGTGTGAGACACTCATTTTTTTTGGAGTCCCAAGTGAACCGAGAAATTTGGGTCCGTGATTTTGCTTGAAGGGTGCTAACAAATAGACGTCAAAGCAATTGGACTAGATCAACACCATCTACTAGTTCACCAGGGATGTCATTTTCTCAAAATGTTAGTAATTTAGTACGAAATTGAGAATTAGGTGCCGTCAGCTCATTAAGTATTAATTTTTGTAAAATTTTAGCGTACAATGTTTCTGGTTTGAATAATAAGTATTTGTTTGTAGACTTTTTTAATTTTATTAAATCTTATGATATTTTTTTTCTCTTTGAAACACATGTAACAATTGAAAATTCAAGTAAATTTATTAAATATTTTAATGGATTTAAACTATATTGGATTCCTGCAATCAAAACCTCTTTAAAAGGACGTGCAAGTGGCGGGTGTCTTTACGGAATCAAAATATCACAATTGAATTATTATGATTTTGTTGAGTTCCAGGGAGCTATTTTAGTAAAACTGTTAAAAAAAAGTAATATGTTCATTCTCCCGCTTTACTTAAACTGTAACAAATGGCCTGAAGACTTCGAGAATCTCAGCAACATTATGTCTTTGTTAGCAGGCAAAAGTATTTTAATGGTCGGTGACTTTAACGCCAGAATAAGCTGCACTCAAGTTACGACACTGCGGAATATTAATAACACAGCTATAAACCCTAATAGCAGATTATCTAAAGACAACGTATACAACCAAAACGGAACAAATTTACTCGAATTGCTGCAAATGTATGACAGTATTGTATTAAATGGATGTACCGAAGGTGACATCGAAGGCCATTTTACATTTATTGGAGGGCAGGGAAAATCCGTCATCGACTATTGTTGTGTTAACAATGAATGGATGGATCTTATCGCTAAATTTGAATTTGTATCCAAAAGTTTTTCTGATCATATGCCAATAATTGTTGAGTGGATGCCTGAAACAACATTCCGACAGAGAAATCTTGATTTGATCCCACGCTTGAAATGGAATAACAAAAATATTGAATCTTATCAGCATTCTTTGGATGATTTCATTTCTAGGGTATCTGCGATTCCCGAGACTTCTGATGCTTTCTCAGAACAAATTATAGCATGTGTACGGAATGCTTTACATAACAGAGGACAAAATCCAGTTAAAACTTTTAGACAAAAATGGTTTGACAGGGAGTGCATGAACGCTAGACAAAAATCGTTTGCTTTGCTAAATGCAATGAGGCGTAACTCATATAGTAATGAACTTCGGCAATGGTATATCCAATCAAATACTAGGTACAAAAATCTCTGCCACTCAAAGAAAATAAACTTTGAAACAAATCGAGCCTTATCTTTAGGACAAACGAAAAACACAAAGAATTTCTGGAAGATAGCGAAAGAAATAAATGGTTCAAATCATATCATAGGTTCCAGTGTATCTGCGGATGACCTCTCTGTTTATTTCACGAACCTACTGCAAAATAAATCTCGCCTAACGTTTTCATACGCCGAACCATTTATATGCGATGATATTCTAGATTGCACAATATCTGTTGACGAATTACAAAAAGTTCTCCGAAAAGCAAAAGATGGGAAAGCTCCAGGAGAAGATGGGATACCCTATGAATTTTTTAAAAATGCCTCTCCAACGTTTTGTAACAATTTGTTAGCATTTTTTAACAAAACTCTAACGAGTGCTGAAGTTCCAGCCTCCTTCAAAACATCAGTTATTTTCCCTATACATAAAAAAGGGGATTTGAATGCTGTTGAAAACTACCGTGGCATTTCGTTCATGAATGTTATAGCGAAAATATTCTGTGGAATACTAGTTGGCAGACTGGAAAGGTGGGTGGATGAAAATAATATCCTATCAGAGCTTCAAGCTGGATTTAGAAAATACTTTTCTACTATTGATCAGATTTTCTCACTTACATCTATAGTTAAAGCGTTTCAAGCACGGAACAAGAAAATCTATGCATTTTTTGTGGATTTCAAATCTGCTTTTGATCTAGTGAATCGGAACGCTTTGCTATATAAGCTTTCAGAAGTAGGAGTTTCAACAAGATTTCTTCGAGTAATACGGAACATGTATACGGACACGAAGGCAACAGTTTGGGATGGAGGAGTTTTTTCGGAATGGTTTGGAACAGATACTGGTGTTAAGCAAGGGTGTCTTCTTAGTGCCCTCCTGTTCTCCCTTTTTATAAATGACATTGTTAAACATCTACCCGGAGGTATTAGAATTGCAGGCACCATCATAAACGTTTTGCTGTACGCCGATGACCTAGTCATATTGTCAGAGTCACTAGAAAATTTGCAACTTATGATAAATCGTCTAGCGGCATATTGCGAAAAATGGGAACTGACTATTAATACTGAAAAGTCAAAAGTTATGGTGTTCTCACGATCAAATCAGGGTGAAGTGAGAAATAGTTGGATTTTTAAAGGAAGTCGTTTGGATGTGGCGAAAGAATACAAATATCTCGGAAGAAATATCTCACAGAAAAATGTAGTGCGTCGCAAAGTCTTATCAATTAAACATGGAGGAAGATATTTTTAAATCAACACATAAATCTGTCCGTAAAATATAAAATCTTTGATTCTGTTGTTAAATCTTCGCTATGCTTTGGTGCTCAAGTTTGGGGGATAAAAGACTATGAAGAAATTGAAAAACTGCAAAGAAACTTTATTAAAAAACTGTTTTGTCTTCCGATCAAAACTCCAAATTATGCCATATACTTAGAAACAGGCTTACCAAAACTTTATACTTACACTCTTAAGCTTCAAGCCGATTTTATCATTAAAGTTTTGAGATACCCGGACTCTCGGTTGACCAAAAACCTGCTTCTTTATGAGGTTAGAAATAAAGATTGGTGGATGGAAAAGTCGCAAACCCTTGGTGTTTTGTATAGAGAAGAAGTAAATATCGATCCAAACAACCTTCAACTTTTAAAAGATCAGTTTTACAAAATCATTCAAAAGCAAGAAGACCCTGTTCGAAATCTCATGGTTGAAGAGGCCTGTCAATCGTTAAGCAGAATAATATACAGCCAATTAGAGCACAATCTCTGTGACGCAAATTATTTTACAGATTCATTTAACTGCAAAGAAATATCCCTTATATGCAGAGCGAGGTGTGAACTTCTAGGTATTAACGGAAGTCCCTACAATGGAAGTTTTAATCAGTTCTGTACTCTATGTAACACGAGATCCAAAGAAGACTGTTTTCATCTACTAAGCATATGTCCAATCTTCAAGCAATATAGACTGTGTTACTTTGGAAAAGCTGTTTTAACAATGGAGGAGACAAAAAGCATCTTAAACGGATCCAACTGGAAAGGACTTGCCCTTTTTTTGAAAGAAACCTGTACATATAGAATGCTGCTTATAACAGAATATTCGTAACTGACATACAAATTAATATAAACTACAAATTTAATGACAATATAGTTTTTTTCTTTTTGTATTTTTAAATTTTTTAAATGTTGCCAGTCGAGCTGACGGCTAAGCCAAAGCTTAAAATAATTCATAAAAATCTATGTAAATGTAACAAATTTAAATTGTCAATAAATGAATTCTTTTACTTTTTTTTTTTTTACTTACCACCCGCCTGTATGACCAGACGCTTTTATTGGATTTAGACATGTGATGAAACTTATTAAGGATTTGGACAAAAGGAAACCGAAGTTAATTCTAGATCCATTGAAACATTCTTGAACTTGAAAATAGGAAAACACTCAAAAGGGTCGAAGTCCGCAACTAAGACCCATCTACACTGTGCCACCTAGGCACTTGTTGGCGGAGATCGGCCCAATTGTGTGATCGTCCGGTCCTCGTGCACCATGAGCCACCTTCAAAAACCGTTAGTCTGCTAGCTCGCAGTCATAGGAGTTTGGGGAAGAAGACGGTGCAAGAGGAACCGAAGTAAATCCTAGATCCATTTCGTCGCGTTGAGGAAAGAAGTCAAATCTTTGATCTTCGTTCCGGAGAGTTCAAAAAAGGGCTTCCCAAAAGATTGTTGCCTCATTCTGGCCAAAGCGGGACATTTACAGAGGAAATGAAAGACTGTTTCCTTTTCCTGCTGGTCCCCACAACTACGACAGTGAGTATTGTAGGGGATGCCAAGCTTCGCCGCATGTTCTCCTATTGGCCAGTGTCCAGTGCATGTTGCAACAATCCTTGCTATGTCTCGGCTGGGTCTGCACATTAGGTTAATAGTTCGGGATTTATTATAGGTAGGCCAGATTTTTCTAGCAATAATGCAGTTAGTTAAACTATTCCACCAACGAATAGATTCTGAGAGAAAAATTGAGAATATATTGCCCTTCATAACTCCAAGAGGAATACTGACTCTTTCCACAAGTGAGTTATGAAGGGCTGAACCTTGCCTGGCCAGCTCGTCAGCCCGCTCATTCCCCTCAATGCCACTGTGACCCGGAACCCAGATAAGAGTGACCCTGAGGTTAGTGTTCAGACTCAGAAGCTCTTCCTGGCATTGTCGTACTAATTTTGAGGATGATGTAGCTGAATTAATGGCTTTGACAGCCGCTTGACTGTCTGAGAAAATAGCTGTATTTCGGTTCTGGTTTGGATTTTGTTTAAGTAGCTTGCATGCTTCCCTGATAGCCAGTACTTCAGCCTGAAAGACACTAGCAAAGTCAGGTAGCCGAAACGACCTGGATATATTGAGGGACTCTGAGAAAATACCCGCACCAACACCGCACTCCATCTTTGACCCATCAGTAAAGATAGTTGTGTCGAAGTCTTTCGTCACGACGTCATCATTCCAATCATTTCTGGATGGGAATATAACTTTAAAATCTTTACCGAGGCTCATTGAAGGGGTGCAGTAATCAGTCGGAGTCGAAAACATTTCGGTAGGAATTAAACCCGTCATGTTGCTGTGCCCATAGGGTTTGGCAAACCAGGAGTTCGATTCTTTTAGTCTTATCGCGCTGCAAGATACTAGGTATTTAATGTGTAAATCTAGTGGTAAAAGGTGTAGAAAAACTTCTAAAGCATCTGTTGGACAGGATCGAATAGCCCCTGTGGTGCCAAAGCTAGCTGTTCTTTGAACCTTCCTAAGTTTGTTGATATTATACAAATTCTTTAATGCTGGCCACCACACAATCGAACCATACGTGAGAATAGGTCGCACCACGGCTGTGTATGTCCATAAAATCATTTTTGACTGGAGGCCCCAACTCTTACCAAAAGTTTTGCTACAGGCATAGAAAGCTATACAGGCCTTCTTAACCCGTTCTTCAATGTTTAATTTCCAGTTTAATTAAGGGTCGAGAATTACACCCAGATATTTTGCACTGGAGGAGAGCGAAAGTGTTTGACCGTTGAGTCAAGGTAGATTGAAGGGGTCTATCTTTGTTTTGGTAGTAAAAAGTATAAGTTCAGTTTTGCTTTGATTAATACCCAGTCCGCAGCTCGCAGCCCAGTTACTAACCTTCCTTAAAGCCACCTCCGTGATCTCACTTATCACATGGGTAAGCTTACCCGACACTAGTAGCACCAAATCATCGGCATACGCGACCGCCTTCACTCCACCCCTCTCTAACTTAGCGAGTATTTTATTCATGACTAAAAGCCAAAGAAGAGGAGACAGAACACCACCCTGGGGTGTTCCTCTACTGACGTATTTGGTTAATATTGTATTTCCTAACGTAGATTGAATCCTTCTATCCCTGAGCAGGAAAACTATCCACTCCCGGATGTAGAGCTCTACACCAAAGTCAATAAGGGCTTCTAGAATGGACTCAGTTAGGACGTTGTTGAAAGCCCCTTCTACATCTAAGAAGGTGGCGAGTGTATATTCTTTGAAGTTTATAGTTTTCTCAATTGTACGAACTACCTCGTGAAGGGCCGTCTCCGTGGACTTACCCTTTAGGTATGCGTGTTGAGAGTTTTCAAGAGGGCATCGAACTAGGATGTCCCTAATGTGTTTTTCTAGGATGCGCTCCATCGTTTTAAGCACGAAAGAGGTCAGACTAATTGGTCGAAAATCCTTCGCGGATTCATGGCCCCTTCTACCGACCTTCGGGATGAAAACTACTCTGACATGTCTCCATGTCTCGGGTACATGGTTGAGATAGAGGCAACCTTTGAAAATTATTTTCAGCCAAGGAACAACCACAACCATCCGCTCATATTGGTGTGAGCATGTTTTTTCGTTCTGCCTAACATAAGTTAACGTAAATAAGGTTTATTTCTTTGTTATTTACATTTTAAGTAACTATTTTTTTTAAAAGAAACCACTTTCCGCAACAAGAACTTGTCGCAGGACTTCGGAAAAAATTTTATTTGTTATCTGTTTATTTCACGAACCTACTGCAAAATAAATCTCGCCTAACGTTTTCATACGCCGAACCATTTATATGCGATGATATTCTAGATTGCACAATATCTGTTGACGAATTACAAAAAGTTCTCCGAAAAGCAAAAGATGGGAAAGCTCCAGGAGAAGATGGGATACCCTATGAATTTTTTAAAAATGCCTCTCCAACGTTTTGTAACAATTTGTTAGCATTTTTTAACAAAACTCTAACGAGTGCTGAAGTTCCAGCCTCCTTCAAAACATCAGTTATTTTCCCTATACATAAAAAAGGGGATTTGAATGCTGTTGAAAACTACCGTGGCATTTCGTTCATGAATGTTATAGCGAAAATATTCTGTGGAATACTAGTTGGCAGACTGGAAAGGTGGGTGGATGAAAATAATATCCTATCAGAGCTTCAAGCTGGATTTAGAAAATACTTTTCTACTATTGATCAGATTTTCTCACTTACATCTATAGTTAAAGCGTTTCAAGCACGGAACAAGAAAATCTATGCATTTTTTGTGGATTTCAAATCTGCTTTTGATCTAGTGAATCGGAACGCTTTGCTATATAAGCTTTCAGAAGTAGGAGTTTCAACAAGATTTCTTCGAGTAATACGGAACATGTATACGGACACGAAGGCAACAGTTTGGGATGGAGGAGTTTTTTCGGAATGGTTTGGAACAGATACTGGTGTTAAGCAAGGGTGTCTTCTTAGTGCCCTCCTGTTCTCCCTTTTTATAAATGACATTGTTAAACATCTACCCGGAGGTATTAGAATTGCAGGCACCATCATAAACGTTTTGCTGTACGCCGATGACCTAGTCATATTGTCAGAGTCACTAGAAAATTTGCAACTTATGATAAATCGTCTAGCGGCATATTGCGAAAAATGGGAACTGACTATTAATACTGAAAAGTTATGGTGTTCTCACGATCAAATCAGGGTGAAGTGAGAAATAGTTGGATTTTTAAAGGAAGTCGTTTGGATGTGGCGAAAGAATACAAATATCTCGGAAGAAATATCTCACAGAAAAATGTAGTGCGTCGCAAAGTCTTATCAATTAAACATGGAGGAAGATATTTTTAAATCAACACATAAATCTGTCCGTAAAATATAAAATCTTTGATTCTGTTGTTAAATCTTCGCTATGCTTTGGTGCTCAAGTTTGGGGGATAAAAGACTATGAAGAAATTGAAAAACTGCAAAGAAACTTTATTAAAAAACTGTTTTGTCTTCCGATCAAAACTCCAAATTATGCCATATACTTAGAAACAGGCTTACCAAAACTTTATACTTACACTCTTAAGCTTCAAGCCGATTTTATCATTAAAGTTTTGAGATACCCGGACTCTCGGTTGACCAAAAACCTGCTTCTTTATGAGGTTAGAAATAAAGATTGGTGGATGGAAAAGTGGCAAACCCTTGGTGTTTTGTATAGAGAAGAAGTAAATATCGATCCAAACAACCTTCAACTTTTAAAAGATCAGTTTTACAAAATCATTCAAAAGCAAGAAGACCCTGTTCGAAATCTCATGGTTGAAGAGGCCTGTCAATCGTTAAGCAGAATAATATACAGCCAATTAGAGCACAATCTCTGTGACGCAAATTATTTTACAGATTCATTTAACTGCAAAGAAATATCCCTTATATGCAGAGCGAGGTGTGAACTTCTAGGTATTAACGGAAGTCCCTACAATGGAAGTTTTAATCAGTTCTGTACTCTATGTAACACGAGATCCAAAGAAGACTGTTTTCATCTACTAAGCATATGTCCAATCTTCAAGCAATATAGACTGTGTTACTTTGGAAAAGCTGTTTTAACAATGGAGGAGACAAAAAGCATCTTAAACGGATCCAACTGGAAAGGACTTGCCCTTTTTTTGAAAGAAACCTGTACATATAGAATGCTGCTTATAACAGAATATTCGTAACTGACATACAAATTAATATAAACTACAAATTTAATGACAATATAGTTTTTTTCTTTTTGTATTTTTAAATTTTTTAAATGTTGCCAGTCGAGCTGACGGCTAAGCCAAAGCTTAAAATAATTCATAAAAATCTATGTAAATGTAACAAATTTAAATTGTCAATAAATGAATTCTTTTACTTTTTTTTTTTTTACTTACCACCCGCCTGTATGACCAGACGCTTTTATTGGATTTAGACATGTGATGAAACTTATTAAGGATTTGGACAAAAGGAAACCGAAGTTAATTCTAGATCCATTGAAACATTCTTGAACTTGAAAATAGGAAAACACTCAAAAGGGTCGAAGTCCGCAACTAAGACCCATCTACACTGTGCCACCTAGGCACTTGTTGGCGGAGATCGGCCCAATTGTGTGATCGTCCGGTCCTCGTGCACCATGAGCCACCTTCAAAAACCGTTAGTCTGCTAGCTCGCAGTCATAGGAGTTTGGGGAAGAAGACGGTGCAAGAGGAACCGAAGTAAATCCTAGATCCATTTCGTCGCGTTGAGGAAAGAAGTCAAATCTTTGATCTTCGTTCCGGAGAGTTCAAAAAAGGGCTTCCCAAAAGATTGTTGCCTCATTCTGGCCAAAGCGGGACATTTACAGAGGAAATGAAAGACTGTTTCCTTTTCCTGCTGGTCCCCACAACTACGACAGTGAGTATTGTAGGGGATGCCAAGCTTCGCCGCATGTTCTCCTATTGGCCAGTGTCCAGTGCATGTTGCAACAATCCTTGCTATGTCTCGGCTGGGTCTGCACATTAGGTTAATAGTTCGGGATTTATTATAGGTAGGCCAGATTTTTCTAGCAATAATGCAGTTAGTTAAACTATTCCACCAACGAATAGATTCTGAGAGAAAAATTGAGAATATATTGCCCTTCATAACTCCAAGAGGAATACTGACTCTTTCCACAAGTGAGTTATGAAGGGCTGAACCTTGCCTGGCCAGCTCGTCAGCCCGCTCATTCCCCTCAATGCCACTGTGACCCGGAACCCAGATAAGAGTGACCCTGAGGTTAGTGTTCAGACTCAGAAGCTCTTCCTGGCATTGTCGTACTAATTTTGAGGATGATGTAGCTGAATTAATGGCTTTGACAGCCGCTTGACTGTCTGAGAAAATAGCTGTATTTCGGTTCTGGTTTGGATTTTGTTTAAGTAGCTTGCATGCTTCCCTGATAGCCAGTACTTCAGCCTGAAAGACACTAGCAAAGTCAGGTAGCCGAAACGACCTGGATATATTGAGGGACTCTGAGAAAATACCCGCACCAACACCGCACTCCATCTTTGACCCATCAGTAAAGATAGTTGTGTCGAAGTCTTTCGTCACGACGTCATCATTCCAATCATTTCTGGATGGGAATATAACTTTAAAATCTTTACCGAGACTCATTGAAGGGGTGCAGTAATCAGTCGGAGTCGAAAACATTTCGGTAGGAATTAAACCCGTCATGTTGCTGTGCCCATAGGGTTTGGCAAACCAGGAGTTCGATTCTTTTAGTCTTATCGCGCTGCAAGATACTAGGTATTTAATGTGTAAATCTAGTGGTAAAAGGTGTAGAAAAACTTCTAAAGCATCTGTTGGACAGGATCGAATAGCCCCTGTGGTGCCAAAGCTAGCTGTTCTTTGAACCTTCCTAAGTTTGTTGATATTATACAAATTCTTTAATGCTGGCCACCACACAATCGAACCATACGTGAGAATAGGTCGCACCACGGCTGTGTATGTCCATAAAATCATTTTTGACTGGAGGCCCCAACTCTTACCAAAAGTTTTGCTACAGGCATAGAAAGCTATACAGGCCTTCTTAACCCGTTCTTCAATGTTTAATTTCCAGTTTAATTAAGGGTCGAGAATTACACCCAGATATTTTGCACTGGAGGAGAGCGAAAGTGTTTGACCGTTGAGTCAAGGTAGATTGAAGGGGTCTATCTTTGTTTTGGTAGTAAAAAGTATAAGTTCAGTTTTGCTTTGATTAATACCCAGTCCGCAGCTCGCAGCCCAGTTACTAACCTTCCTTAAAGCCACCTCCGTGATCTCACTTATCACAGGGGTAAGCTTACCCGACACTAGTAGCACCAAATCATCGGCATACGCGACCGCCTTCACTCCACCCCTCTCTAACTTAGCGAGTATTTTATTCATGACTAAAAGCCAAAGAAGAGGAGACAGAACACCACCCTGGGGTGTTCCTCTACTGACGTATTTGGTTAATATTGTATTTCCTAACGTAGATTGAATCCTTCTATCCCTGAGCAGGAAAACTATCCACTCCCGGATGTAGAGCTCTACACCAAAGTCAATAAGGGCTTCTAGAATGGACTCAGTTAGGACGTTGTTGAAAGCCCCTTCTACATCTAAGAAGGTGGCGAGTGTATATTCTTTGAAGTTTATAGTTTTCCCAATTGTACGAACTACCTCGTGAAGGGCCGTCTCCGTGGACTTACCCTTTAGGTATGCGTGTTGAGAGTTTTCAAGAGGGCATCGAACTAGGATGTCCCTAATGTGTTTTTCTAGGATGCGCTCCATCGTTTTAAGCACGAAAGAGGTCAGACTAATTGGTCGAAAATCCTTCGCGGATTCATGGCCCCTTCTACCGACCTTCGGGATGAAAACTACTCTGACATGTCTCCATGTCTCGGGTACATGGTTGAGATAGAGGCAACCTTTGAAAATTATTTTCAGCCAAGGAACAACCACAACCATCCGCTCATATTGGTGTGAGCATGTTTTTTCGTTCTGCCTAACATAAGTTAACGTAAATAAGGTTTATTTCTTTGTTATTTACATTTTAAGTAACTATTTTTTTTAAAAGAAACCACTTTCCGCAACAAGAACTTGTCGCAGGACTTCGGAAAAAATTTTATTTGTTATCTGTCAAGAATAAAACAATTACAAGTACTTCATCGCAAAGCATCGCATAAAAATGACATGCGCTGAATTTCGTCGGAGAGAATTTCTGATCAGCTGATCGGAGTGTAAAGTTGTTCTACTTGTACCAATATACTTAGATTGGATCTTCAACCAAAGCGCTTAGCATTCAATAAATGCCTCAGCTCAAACCTCTGGCTTATGCGCTCGAGGTTTTGGTTTAGATTCCAAACAAGTACTTAACTCTTTATCAAACTCGATAGCTCGCAAGCTTCTCAAGTAAAATAAATAAATAGATCTTAGTTGTCTGGTGTCTCAACACGAAGTGCATTTTATTTTAAAATTCGATAGTTATTTATACATAATGATTTGTTATCGAAAATCGTTCCATACTTCGATTCTTGACCCCACTAACAGTCGATATCTACGGTCAGCATAATTTGTACGACGCTGGCTAAGGGCGAACGACCAGCTATCCTTAGTGGCATAGTTCGTTCGGCTACAATGCTTAGTTGACATTTTTTGTCAGTCAAAGGCAATGACCACCGATCTTACACCATCAACCCATTAATATTTTATATGCTCATGTTATATTCTTTCCGGTCGTGCCATCTTAGTAATATGATATTTTTTTGTAATTATAATGTTGACTACGAGTCGCATATATGCTCGTGTATATCTTTTAATTATCCTGACGTAGAATGCAAGACAATGCTTTGCATTGTATTTTGATTGAATGTATCTTGTGCTTAAGGCATTACATTTTATGGGAAGTAAGTGTCAAGTATCGAAGCATGGTTTGATTCAAAACGATTAATGAAACAATTATTTAAGTGGCCGCTCCGACGGTTACCTCGATAGGGCCGAATAGCTTTTCAAAATCCGATCGAACAAAACATTTTCGGCTGAAATGTTTTCCGGGTGAAACTTACAATAGGGCTGATAATAATTGGTAGGTGCTTGGAAAATATCCATGGGCTCCATTCAACCGTCCATAATTTGATACTTATGCGTTGACAGCATTCAACACTGTCGTTGGTTTTGAAAACAAAAAATCGTTTCCTTTTTAGAAATTAATTGTTGTTTGTTAAAAATATATTTCAATTATCAATATGTCAGACGATTTTTGATTCAATTAATATATATCTTGACACGAGACACGCGAATCAATATGCGGAGAACGGCATGACATGTTTCTATAAAAAAATGTTCTTGCTGAGCCGTATTTTGATGCTTTTGTTGCTGATGTTGGTGCTGTTGACAATGTGTTTGAAAACTATTTGCTGGCCAGCGTGCTGTTTCCTGTTGACGGTGCTGTTGAAACAGCAGCGCTGGTGTTAACCGCTGGTGTTGACGTGTGCGTTGCGTACAATTGCTTCAAGAACGATATTTAAAAGGTTGCATGATAACCCGTCGCATCGACCTGCCTCAATCCTTTCTCAACATCAAAGGAATCAGTGGTGTTCTTACCGATTTTGACGGAGCAGCGAGATTTCTCCATCGTCATCCTGCACAAGCGGACGAGTTTGGCAGGGATGCCGAGATATGTCATGGCTCTTTACAATTCGTCCCATTTCACGCTATCATACGAGTTACAAACCCAAATATGCAAGCTTTGCATTCTCACAAACTGTGTTGCTCCCACAGTAATATAATTCTTTGCACATGTCATATCTATAATTTTCTTGTTTTGCATATTCTATGCACATTCCATTATAAAAAGTAATATGAAACCTGGCTTTGCACCGTCTGTGCAATTTCCAGGAAATATTGTTTGGCACCTTAAATGCATGAAATAAAATTAAATTGTATCAAGAGTTAGTTCCTAAGTTACTGTCAGAGAATAAAGTCATAAATAATATTCCTTTACGGAATAAAAAATATTTTTTTTTAATAAAGTTTTTAATAAAAACTTAAGTTACGCGACTTTAAAATCGATAAAGAGGTGCTGTGTATCGATCTGGGGGACTACTCTGTATTTTGTTCCGAAAGTGAAAATTTCCGAAAACTATTATTTTGCTCTCTCTATTTCTAAAGCATGATGAAATCTACTACTTTCGAAATGACAATTCCGGAAGTGGAATATTCGTACCTGGCAATACGTTTTCGAACTTCAAAAGCATTCTAATACGGAAAATTTGTTTCTACAACTAATGTGATAACGGAATTAAGAAGGAAAGTCTTAAAATGTATGTTTTTTTTTAGAAAATCTTTGTTATAATAACAATTTAAGCAAATAAATTTAATTACAAGAAAAAAAATTGCATACACAAACAAAAAAATTGCAAACATTTAAAAACCCCGTACGCCAAGCAAACTTCCAACAATTTATGGAATAATTATCACCAATTAAAGGTTTACCTTATATCACACATTTCCATAATATTTGATTCGTCCCGTATGATTTTCCGTGCAATCCGTTCTTTATTATTTTCTGCGTCCATCCAAAGTTCAACCGAATCCATTTCCTTTTGATTTAATTTAATTTCTTTCTTTAAAAACCATATTTTACTTATCAGCCTTGTTTAATATTTGTTTTTATTTCTTCATTTGACAGATCTCATGAGAAATAATTCGAGACTCGAGAAAACTAATCCGTAAGATGGAAAAGTATTAAGTACTATTTTATCCTTTACGAATGTTTTACAGAGTACAAAATCAAAAGCGGAACGAAAACCACTTTTGAATAGGATGGACTTTCGGAACGAAATACAGAGAAGGCCCCTGGAATTCCTGGATTTTTTCTAAAATCTGTCAGAGTGTGAACATTTGATCGACGGTTGACTTGCCTGACTTGAGACCACACTGATTTGGACCAAACAGATCGTTGACAAAAGGTTTTAAGCGGTCACACAGGATAGCCAACAAGATTTTATAAGCGACGTTTAGGAGACTAGTTCCTCTGTAGTTGGTGCGTTTCAGAGCATCTCCCTTTTTATGGATGGGGCACACTATAACAAGGTACTTTTAAAATTTTGCAGATGAGTTAGTGTATGCTCCTAACCAATTCATCGCCCGACTAAAGTTTGGATATCGCCAGCCGCACTTTGGCTAGGTCGGGTGGACGGAACAGTTGGCCATCATCGTCCAAGTTGAATGGAGTGTTCTGCCTCCAAGTGGTATCTTGTAGCCTAGTCAAAATAGACATACAAATCTCAAATCCTAAACAAAATTCCGATTACGCTTGAACTTGGTGGGGGCCTTCCAGTGTCTATAACGCAGTAATGACTAAAAGTCCCCGAGAATCCGACAGGAGGATAACTTTTTAATCATGGTTAAGTGTCGAAAAAATCAGTTTTTAGGACATATTAATGAATAAAGGGCAAATACTATCGAAAAAAGAAGTTCGAGTACAGTTAGTAGATCATTAAATTCTCTATAAATAACCATGCTTAAAAAGTTATGCTCCTGTCAAATCATCGTTGTTCCGTTATAGTTACTGGTAGGCCCCCACCAAGTTTAAGCGTTATCGAAATTTTGTTCAGGGAAATGTCTATTTTGGTTGGGCTTTTGGCTGCCTTCGCCGTTAAGCAGTGTATAGAAGTGTTATTTCCAGATCCTCACCACTGACTGTGTATCTACTACCACATTCTCACTCTCATCTTGGCAGGCTTCCATTCTAGCTTTGTTTTCCTGGGTGGATCGCTTCACCCTTTGTTAAAATTTTCGAAGATCACCCCTGTCACTACAACCCTGAATAGACTCGACCGTCCGCTTCTTGTGCTCTCTCTTTTTCCTCCTGAAAAGTCGGCATTCCTCCCGGGCTACTCTATCAGCAGCTCTTGTTCGAGTCTGCAACATTGCCTGGTTGACTGCGGCCTTAGCTGCATGCGCCAGCCGGCACTCTTTACCGAACCAGGGGTTTCGTTGTGGTCGCCTAGTGAAACCCAGCAAATCAGAGGCAGCACTTCTGATGGCTTGTTGGCAGTGTTTCCCCTGTCCTCTCCACTTGATGCTGGTCGTGGACTTCCTAAGAGATTTAAAGTAAAGTGGTCACTCGGAACGTTCCAAATCTTGCATTTATGTCATCACGAATGATCTTCACGTCGTACTTCGGGCACATATCAAACGTTGTCTCCAGGAAATAGTAGAATTCTTCTTTGGTTGAGTCATCTCTCTCTTCATTGGGGGCGTGAACACAGATCAGGTCTTCCCCTTATCACCGAACCGCAACCAAAAATGCGCTGACCCTGCTCCTTGAAGCACCCACCGTAGTAGATGTCAGACGATTTTAGTCTCAGTATGCCCTCTACATCGCACTTCCTGGATGGCTGTTACATCAGCCTTTATCCTGTCCAGGTTCTCCAATAATTTTTCGGCTGCACGTGTTCTGTATAAGGACAGGACTTTCCACGCGCAGATCCGAAAATCATTATCATTGTACTTGTTTCGTTTGCTGGAGACGTCAACTTTACAACCTTTTCACAAAATACTTACTTTAATTTATTGGACTGTACTATATTTTTGTCCAGCTTATTTGAAAAATAATATTAAATAATATTATCAAACGCAAAATTGTTGGGAACCCTAATACTAAACAGCACAAAATACCTACTTAAATTTATTGGATTTTTATTTTATTTATTTAAAAAGTTTTTATTTGGCCTTCAACACTTAGGTCCTCTTCCTTTGGATTATTAAAAAGGTATTTTATAATATTAATTAAATATTTGAATGTATCTTATTTAGTGTGATATCTATAATATAATTATATAATACAGAGTTACTATTTCATAATAACTTGATAATACAAAAGTATATTTACACATTTTCGATTTCATTTTATACACATTTCAAGGATAAATTAATAGAATTTTTTTTTAAATATATGTAGGTACATATATTATATATTTTTTTTTTAATAATAAATTGAAACAACAGAAATTCAAATTCAATATAAATTACCTTAACAATTTGGGAAAAATTCAAAATCAAAAATTTATAAACTTAATTATAAAATACTCAATCTGCCCTAGTATCTACCGGAACGGAAAATTCTCCGATTTCGGAGGATTTTTGCTTCGAGGTATTCTTCCAAACAGCTGTTGGAACATTTTTCCGACATTATTTGATGCAGTCCTGTGTTTTGCGTTGATATGCGATGTAATGCGTTTTTGGATGAAAAATTTAAAATATTGTTCCGAAAGCCTCCGACAGGAATTGTTCGCGGAATTTGTTTCCAATTTTCAGTGAATTGTAAGAAGAATGTAATAAATAAAAAATATGATTAAAGAAATAAAGTTTTTGTACGTGTTGCTTGAATTTACGTTTCCAGGACAAGAGTAAACGAAAAAACAAGCACCAAACAATTCAAGCTCTGATAAACTTAAGGTATCTATAGCACGAAACTATCTGTCGCATGACAAGTCACTGCGTCGTCGCATTCTGTGTTTTTCCTTTCCGAATCGGAAACCTCGAATGTAATTTGAATCTCCGACGGAGTATGCGTTGCGGAGAATGTTCCGCTCCGACGGATACCTCGCTAGGGCAGAATATTTATATTTGTATCTATTTCTTTATATTCGTTCATATAATTTAATTGCTTTCACAAATTCCAAAACATTTTTTATATCATCAATGTTATCAGATCCAACTATATCAAAATTGTTGATTTTACAAAGTTTTTTTTGAATTACTATAGTTTGGACAATCGGAAAAAATATGTTTTATTGAGATTAAGTTCCCACACAAACAAATTGTTGGGTCACTTATATCAACTAGGAACTTATGGGTAATGTTGGTGTGCCCTATTCTTAACCTTGTCAAAACTATAGTATCCCTCTTTTTTAGATATTCAGTCCATCCAACCTTCCGTTGTCGCTTTTAAAGATCGATACAGATTAAGAAGTTCAAATGGTTGGTTGGTTCTGCTGTACAGATATTTGAAAACTTGGTCAGGTGAAATTTTTACTCGACAGAGCCATGTTTGAATACACAACCTGTCTCAGAGTTTAATACAGATCCATCTGTAAATATATGTTCGTGGCTGGGATAACTTTTTAGTTCTTTTGAACATTTTTCACGAAAATATGAAATACATTTTTGAGTATGAGTTTCTTGTTTTTTGAGCTTTGAAAGGGATATATGTCTATTTTAGAGATTTAGGGAGAATTCTGAATTTTGTGTTTATTGAAAATAATGTTTTGGGTGAAATTTTGTTGAAAAGTAGTGTTTTCGATTCTGTTTGAGAAAAAAAAGCGGATTTAATCTTTCAATGCATAAAAAGAAATATATATAACACCGTTTGGTTCACCACGTTATAAACTAATTAATTTATTGAATATGAATTATGTTTATATAATAATAGCAATCGATACTTAGCAAAGGTGATGGTCAATGGTGTGGTGCGCTCTGTGGTCTCGATCCAAGTGAAAGAGTTTTTGCTTTGATCAGTAGATAGCAGCGAAGACAATTAGAACAATGATTGTTATTTTCTATCCACGCATATTCGCACTAGTGCATTGTTGTTGTGATTTGTAGATGCTGTTGCGAATTGAGAGTAGCAAGCTGTGCATGTAAGCTCACCACATCATTGACTAACACAAGTGCAGCAAATAGTTAAAGATTTAACAAATTTAAGTTAAGAAAATTAATATTAAAGAATACTGCAAAGAATTAGAATTAAGTTCATTATGAAGTTAAAGATATATCAAAATGATGTACACGGTAAAAAAAAATTACAGCAAGTATTTTTTAAACAAATTAAATGTTTTAAGTATTATGAATTAGGAATTAATCAAAAAAATAAATGTTAATAATATACGTTGATGATTTCCAAACATCCCGGGCCCCCTGGAACGAGTTTCAGGACATCGGTAGCAAAGCCAATTTTGAGACAGGACGAACAAATGTTCCTGTTGCGGTTCGTACGTTTGCAACTCGTACCTTTTCGTCTGAGCCAGGGTTGACTGATACGATTCGGCCCAAGATCCACTTCGTTGGTGGAAGGTTAGGTTCCTTGATTACAACTAAGTCTCCAGGTTTAAGGTTGATTGTAGGTCTTGCCCACTTTGGTCTCTCTTGTAGAGATGTCAGATACTCGGTGTGCCATCGTTTCCAAAAGCCTTGCACCATGCTCTGGATATGATTCCAATTCGAAAGGCGGTTGGTTGGAGTATCAATATGGCTTGGTTCAGGAACAGCTGTGAGTGGTTCACCTATAAGGAAATGACCTGGGGTTAATGGGTTTAAATCAAAATCAGATAAAGAACATAAAGGACGAGAGTTTAGTATGGCTTCTACTTGAGTTAAAAGAGTATATAATTCCTCAAATGTTAGAATTGAGCTTCCGATAACACGGCGCAAATGAAGCTTTACTGACTTGACGCCAGCCTCCCATAATCCACCAAAATGTGGAGCAGAGGGAGGGATAAAGTGCCAAGATATGCCGTCCATGGCAAGGGCTGCAGTGATTGAATCATTATGGGATTGTGCCATAACAAGAGTATGCATCTCAGTTAAGCATCTTCGAGCCCCATGAAAGTTCGTCCCGTTGTCGCTATAAATGTTGGTGCACTTGCCGCGGCGAGAAACAAATCTGCGCAAAGCTGCGATGAAAGCGTCTGTGGTGAGGTCACTGACGAGCTCCAGATGTATGGCTTTCGTTGACATGCACACGAACAATGCAATATAAGCTTTGGACATCTTAGCCTTACGACATCGAGATAGCCTGATGGTGATAGGTCCCGCATAGTCACAACCTGTATTTGTAAACGGCCGACTGGGTTGAATACGGTAGGATGGAAGATTACCCATAATCTGCTGGATGTTTCCCTTACGTTGCATAAAACACGTTTTGCACTTGTGAACAATTTTGCGGATAAGATTTCGGCTACCCATTATCCAAAATTGTTGTCGAATGAATGCGAACGTTTCAGATACTCCTGCATGGAGGTATCGATGATGGAAATCTGTAATAATGAGGTTAGATATTGGATTAGATTTTGGTAAAATGATAGGATGTTTAATATTGAAGGATACGCTTGCGTTTTTTATACGTCCACCGATGCGAAGTAGCCCATCACTGTCCAAAAAAGCGTTGTATCTCAAAAGTTTTTGATTTAGCAAGTAGTTGGTCTTTGGTTTGCAAGTGCAAGATGTCATCTTCGAAGAATAATAGTTGAACGAATTTTAAGATAGCAATTCTAGCCTTTTGAATTTCAGTACAGCTCAGACCATGAACAGCCCGAGGATTCGTTTTTGGTTGAAGGTTGGAAATATATCTAAAGATGTATGCAACAACACGTTGCAGGCGACTCCAACTCGAAATCTTTCCTATCAGATCGTGAAAGACATGTCCATCAAACGACGCACGTGACGAGTGCATGCCTTACGACTGATTTCTCCTCCAATTTAGCTGATTCCGCATTCAAAGTACTTGAAGAAAGGTTGGATTTTGGCCAACTGTCTTCTGAATCGGATAACCAGGATGGACCGGTCCACCAAAGGGTGTGATTGAATAAAATTGAAGGTGGTACCCCACGTGATGCACAATCAGCTGGGTTCGATTCAGACGGAACATGTCGCCAAGCAGATCTGGGTAAGGTTTCCACCTGCGTGGGGGCGATGAAAGCCAATGCAGAACGATCTCAGAATCGCACCACGCAAATGTTCTATGAATGTTAGTATTGAATGATGATTTTACTAAGTTTATTAATCGTGCAAGCAAAACCGCACCACCGAGTTCAAGGCGGGGAATAGATACCGGTTTTAAAGGGGCTACCTTAGTTTAAGCAGCAACGATGACAACGTTCACTTTTCCGTCTGCAGATTTCGATAGGGCATAGACTACCGCGGCGTAAGCTAACGATGAGGCATCTGAAAATCCGTGAAGCTCGACAGTTTGTTCAGATGAAAACACATTACGCGGAACACAAATCTTTTCGAAACATGGCAATTGTTCACGATAGTTTATCCATTTTTCGGCGAGATCAGAGGGAAGAGGATCATCCCAACCCAAAGTCAAAGACCAGAGATTTTGAAATAGCATTTTGAAAAGGATCACTGAAGGGGCCAAGAGCCCTAAAGGGTCAAAAATACTGGCTACTTCTGATAGCAAGGTTCTTCTGGTTATCAAGGGACAAGGCTTAGAAATTGTTAGCCGATATGAGTACATATCGGAAGCAGGATTCCAATACATTCCCAATACTTTTATGAGTGACTGCGAACGTTCAGGGTCCACGAAAGAATACTCACAATCTTCAGGGTTTTGTTTGGCTAACAGAGCCCAGCAGTTGGAACTCCATTTACGAAGCTGAAGACGAGCTTCCGATAGTAACGAGATAAGTTCAGATTGCAAATCTAACAACGTTTGGATTGAATTCCCGCCTGTCATCACGTCGTCAACGTAGACGTCACTAAGTAAAATCCGAGCTGCATTCGGATACACAGTTTTATAGTCCTCGGCGATTTGTTGTAGTACGCGTACCGATAAAAATGGAGCCGACGCAGTACCATAGGTTACGGTTCGTAGTCGATAATGTTCGATGTGATTATTTGGGTTTGACCGCCATACGATTCGTTGATAATCACGATCCTTTTCGCTTATCCATATTTGTCGAAACATTTTAACGATGTCTGCGGTAAACACATTACGATGTTGTCGAAACCGGAGACAAACACCAATTAGATCACGTTGTATAGACGGACCGAAGAGCATCCACGTCAAGAGCAGAATGATATGACGATAATTCGAAATTACAAGAGGTTGTATCAAAGAATTCTCCAGTGATAACCCATCCGAAAGAAGTATTTTGAGCGATAGGTTTACCTGGTGGTCCAACAACTTGTTCCGATTTCAAGATAGACCAAACCTTATCAGCCCCAAGAATAACGTCAACTGCACAAGAGAAATTAAAGCCAGGATCTGCCAGATCCAAGTTGCGAATATAGTCCAAAGTCGAGATATCAAATGAATTAGACGGTAGATTTGAAGTCAATTTACTCAAAACTAAGGCATCGACCGTCAAAAATGTGGAGCTATATCGAGAAATAAGTTTCAAAGATACGACTCCTTTAGTAAACCCGGCTTCCATTGAACCTAATCCTAATACCGGGATTCGAGCGTGAGTTCGTCGAAGTCCAAGTTTTTGAACACACGATTCGGATATGAACGATGATTGGGACCCGGTATCCAATAAGACACGAACATCAATGAGCTGGCCTTTGTTATTATTTAGCTTAGCTAGAATTGTTGGTAAAACTGTATGTTTTCGAAGGCTAAACTGACGAGAATGGTTACTGACCAAAGGTGTAACGGCAGACGGATTAAGAGTCCCCGAGGCCTGATTTTGAAGCGAAGCTGATGACGACGATGTCGATTGATTTGTTTCAGAAGGGCCGGATACCGGCGGCGTAGAATTATTATTTGATTCATCCTGATGCACCAAATAGTGATGCCGAGCTTTGCATACGCGACATCGAAAGGTCGATCGACATTTTTTCACGGAATGACCTGATAGAAGGCAATTAAAGCAAATCACGTTTGTTTTGGTAAAGTTTCTACGCGATGGAATGTCTAATTCAAGAAATTTTGAACACTGGTGTAAAAGATGATTGTTTTTACATAAAGGACATTGCGAACTATTTTCAGACGGTTTAGCTACAACGCTCGAATCGAACTTGCCTGCTTTCCACGTGATGAGGATGAGGACAAACGATTTAGAGTCTGGCACGACTCTAGTGCATCGCACCGACGCTCAAGAAATTCGATAAATGTCGTTATTGTCATATCTTCCCGAGACCGGACTTCTTCTGCCCAAGCATGTTTTGTTTCACTATCTAGTTTATTGAGCAGAATAAAAATAAGCCACGGATCGCGATTGTTCTTAGATAACGCATTTAAATCCCGAATCACTTCATCTGCACCGTCTGTAATCTTTCGAAGTATTTGCGCATTTGGAGCGTTTATTGACGGTAAGGACAAAAATGTCTGAACAAAGGACTGAACAACTAAATTTCCCCGATCAAAACGTTTTTCAAGTCTATCCCATGCTTCAGTGTAATTAACATCTGAAACCTTTATGTGTTGAATTAGATCGGCGGCCGTTCCGCTTAAAAACGATTTTAAATATTGAAACTTGTGAGTGGATGATAAATTTTCCTTTGTATCCACCGAACCCAGAAACAAATCACGAAAGGATGGCCAGTCTTTATAATCACCGGAAAATTTCGGAATCACGATTGGTGGCAGCTTAATTTTTTCAGTAGTTTTCGCCGAAGAATCTAAAGATTTCAAAAAATCACTCTGTTCATTTGCAATGCGTTCTAACACGGCATTGTTTGAAGTTCTAGAACTCCTTTCACGTATTGCCACAGTCAACCCCGCATGGGCCTCAAAATATTTATCTTCATATAACCCGAAATCAGTATTGAACTCCTCGGCCTCACCTTCCTCCACAAGCAAAAGGCATTCATAATGTAGGGTAGTGAATTCATGCCACGCTTCAATTACCCTATTTAATCTAATTTCTAACATCTCCAAAGATGTCAATTGTTCAATGGATGTTATAAATTCAACCGCACGAGTTAAAGTGGCCTTTGCGATTCCACGCCTTTGTTTTAACGCGTTCATATTTCACAAATATATAGAAAGTTCGACGGTGAAATACAAAAAAAAAAAACAAAAAAAAAAAATCACAAGTAATTAACTAACAAAATTAGCTTTGGCGAATTGTTCAATTGGTATAATAAATATATGCAGTAAATATAAGTACATTTAATGTTCTATTCATATATAATAATATATTCATATATATATATATCCAAACGATATTACCCACGAGGAACGCACGAGGTTTTCTAGCTATGAACATATACAATATATATGTAGCACGAAAAGTCTACGAATTTGCACTTAAATATTTTGTATGCACAAAATTATTTTCACCGATTCAAATAATAAATTCGGCTTATGCGAAGGACCATAATGTTTTCGATTCTGTTTGAGAAAAAAAAAGCGGATTTAATCTTTCAATGCATAAAAAGAAATATATATAACACCGTTTGGTTCACCACGTTATAAACTAATTAATTTACTGAATATGAATTATGTTTATATAATAATAGCAATCGATACTTAGCAAAGGTGATGGTCAATGGTGTGGTGCGCTCTGTGGTCTCGATCCAAGTAAAAGAGTTTTTGCTTTGATCAGTAGATAGCAGCGAAGACAATTAGAATAATGATTGTTATTTTCTATCCACGCATATTCGCACTAGTGCATTGTTGTTGTGATTTGTAGATGCTGTTGCAAATGGAGAGTAGCAAGCTGTGCATGTAAGCTCACCACATCATTGACTAACACAAGTGCAGCAAACAGTTAAAGATTTAACAAATTTAAGTTAAGAAAATTAATATTAAAGAATACTGCAAAGAATTAGAATTAAGTTCATTATGAAGTTAAAGATATATCAAAATGATGTACACGGTAAAAAAAAAAATTACAGCAAGTATTTTTTAAACAAATTAAAAGTTTTAAGTATTATGAATTAGGAATTAATCAAAAAAATAAATGTTAATAATATACGTTGATGATTTCCAAACAAGTAGATTTAAGTCCAATATATGCGGGCTGGTAGTGATCGGGTCTTAAGTTTTGCAAACATTTGCTCATTTTTAATTTTATCAGCCAAATGATGTCAACTAGAGGAGCATATTTTGGCAAAGGGAAATAATTCTTGCTCTTGCCTTCTATATTCTAATGAGCGTTGTCCTGCATCTACCATAATACTCTCAATTGGGCTTGTTCGAAAAGCTCCTATGCTTATTCTTATAACAGCATTATGAAGTGAAGTAATTTCAACAATAATTTTCGTGCAGAGAGGTAAATAATGCTGCCATAGTCTAGGGTTGGTGAAATTATCATAATGTGTACTCTTAACAAAAGTTTTCTATCAGATCCATAATGTGTGTTGGCTAGAAGTTTTAGAATGTTCAATTCCTTAGACGCCTTTGCCTTTATTTCTTTTAAGTGATCAGTCCATTTAAAAATTATTATTTATTATTTATTAATCCGTTAATGGTCTAACGTTAAAAAACATAAAGCTATTTACATTTAATTTTCCTAAAAAATAAATAAATATACATAACTACAATATATTAAAAAAGTCTTTAGTATCTTTAATTTTTTTAATTTTGACGTTGTCGTTTAAAGAGGACATTAAAAAATAATTATTATTGAAATCAATTGATTTAGACGGCTATTTGCTCAATAGTTTGTTCTACTGAAAATCGGACGTAAGGGTCCAGTTAGCTATCATTGGAAACCATCATTGAAGAAGTTAGCTGTTGATTTTGAGTCCCTTCGAAAGTTTAATCATTGAATATTTTAATGCAGAAATATAGCTTACGACTTAAAAAATATTTCTCCTCAAATAAAAATTCATTTTGACCCATATCTTCCCCATAACGAAACTATTAATTTTTTCAATGATCATTGGTAAGGTAGTTCATCATTGAAAAATTAAATTGAATTTTGTTTTACCTAGAAATAATTATTAAGTCAATAAAAAAATACTTTGGCATCAAAATAATTATTCATTTTTTCTTCAAAATCTCTCAAAATTAACAATTAATATTTTCAATGACGGATTTCAATGATAGCTATAACTGGCCCCTAAAGGCAACTGACTTCTTATGCTCGTTTGACTATAGCTAAAATTTAGACGATACAGAGCTGATGGAGATATTATTGAACCATTGATTAATTTTACAATAAAACAAAGCTGGAGATACTTTCTATGATGTAAAAGTGAAGGGAGGTTTATAAGCAAGATTTTGTAAGAATATGGAGGTAGTGTGGATCTTTGGGACCACGGAAGAAAACGAAGGCAAAAACGGAAAAACCTTCCCTTGATACTTTCAAGTCTGTTTATATTAACTGAATAGTAAGGTGCCCATATAATGGAGCCGTATTCAAGTAGTGGTCTAACAAAGGATATACACAGAAGCTTGGGATCACGGAAATCGCGAGAGAATCGTTTAATAAAACCGAGCATTTTATTAGCTTTTTTAACTATAAAGTTATAATGGTCAGTGAACGTCAATTAAGTGTCAAGAATAACACCTAAACCGGAGAAATCGAAAAGATTGCAAAGAGAAGAATCTAATATATAGTAATAATCTATAATTGTTTTTTTTTTTTGCGTGTAAAACACATTGTTTTACATTTATCAATAACAAAAGTCTTGCATCATTCCCTAAATCTATGAACATCTTCTTGAAGCTGTGAGCAGTCATCAATTGAACATATACTTTTGAAAATCTTAATGTCATCAGTGTATATTAGAATAGAGGAGTTTTTTTTATGGAAGTTATGTCATTCATATATAAAAAAGTGGCTACCTGGTGGAACACCCGAGTTGACATAAAATTGATCAGAGAGATCATTTCTAAAAGATATTGCAACTTGCAGTGAGGCAAAAGACGCTTTTCGTAAAGGATTGGAAGGTGGTAGCAGCGAACTGTGGGATTGTTTTAAAATTGTCTGATATTAATGCAACCGATTGGAAAAAATCTCTGTTTGAAGTAATCTCTGTCACCGATGAGAATGAAAGATACGCATTCATTGAAAAAGCACGATCATCAACTGCGAGACATTATTATTCAAGATGTAACCTGAATCTCAATGAGAAAAATTATTTCAACAGCTATTCAACTATTTTCAAAATAAGAGGAGAAATGGTGAAGCTGGAACTACAGGCCTAATCAAAATGAAGAATCTAACATTTGCACACTTTGCAATCTACGTGAGAAGGAAGATTTGAAACATTTCATTGAAGTCTGCCCGGTTCTGAAGGAGATAAGCCGGGTTTTATTTGGAAAAAATACCTTGGAATGGGAATAAGTGGCTATCTATTTAAATGGGCAAGATTGGGTACGTTTTTACGAGTACTGTAAAGAAGCGCTGTCGTTTAGGTCAAGAATCATCAGTGAAAGCTTTTAATCAATTATGTTTTTAATTGTTTGTATCCCTTATAATGACATAATGAAATGCAAATACCAATTACATATGTTCAGAAATTCCGATTTAACTGATCTAAAAGTCCTTTTAAATTATGTTTATATATTCTTAAAGTTATTAGAATCATAATTTTGTTTTAACTAAAGTAAAAGTCCATAGAATTTCAAATACTAAACTAAACTAACAGTTACAAGAAAAACTGTTTAACCAAACTAAGAGTCATTTAAATGTAAAATCTCTATTTTAACTGGAATTTTTTTTTTATATAATTGTCACCTTGCACACTAAAATTAAAAATGTAAGCCCTTATGAGGGAATGAACAAAAAACTTAAATTAAATTTAAAACATTATATCTTAATTTGCAAATGTACTTTATTAAATTGCCTCTCGGGCAGACGACATTGATACGTCATGCCTTAATAATTATTCAAGAATTTGTTTATAAAAATGAAATGTACTTACGATCTTTAATTGAATAATAAATCTAATCTAATCTAAAATCATTTCTAAAATTAACACTTTATCTTCTATTCTTTAAATATGACGAAATCCATATCAAGAATTCGTCATTTAATCCTAAGGCCTTAAGTTTATGGACCAAAGTCTTGTGACACAATTTATCGAAGGACTCAAAAAGTTTAGGAATAATAGAAAGTTTGGCGATGGTTCGGTAATTGGTGATTTCATTCTTAGACCCTTTTTTATGAATTGGAGTTATAAATGAACTTTTCCATAACAATGGAAAGATTGAGCACCTAAGAAATTCATTAAATAAAACAAAAAGAGGATAGGATAAATAAGACACAACATCTTTTTAGGGGCTAAAACAGTCGTCAAGTTTTGAGACACTACGAATAATTGAATCTTCACATATGATAAAATTAAGTGAGTTAAGGTGTGGAAAATTTTGGTTCGGAAAGAACGAATCAGAATAGATGGAGGCACATCGAAAGCATCTTTGAAGAAATTAGCAAACATATTTGAAATTATGTGGGCGTCATGACTTTTTTTGTTATTATATGACATATAGTTAGGGTAGCCATCAACATTTCTTTTACTTATCACGAAGTTCCAAAAGTTGTTTGGGGTCTGTTTTAACTCATCTTCAATTTTTAAAATGTAATCTGAATAAAGAGTGTTGAAATCATCAGTGAAAATATATTTAAATTCGGAGTAAGTCCAGAAATCATTATCAGTTCTGGTTTTACTAAATTTAAGCCATGCTTTATTTCTTTTATTTTTTAAGTTTTTTAGGTGAGTGTCAAACCATAGTGGAGTTTAAGAAATATAGCAAGATTTCCGTATTGGTGAAGTTTCATAAAAGCAGTTAAATTGAATACTATACAATTTAAGACACAGATCATCAATATTAAGATTAAAGAGCATTTGTTTTTCATTTGAACTGATATTGCATACATTTATACTGAGTGATATATTTAAAGCTGGATGGTGACGGTCTACTTCTAATAGTATAGCATCGGCTGGAGTTACAGCTACGTCAGCATTTATTGTATAGGAGAAAAATATTAAGTCAAAATATTTATTAAAACGGTTAGTCCACAAGAAGCTAGACCATCAATGACTAAGAACTCATTAGTACTCGTTGAGTTTACAGGAGAAAAATTGTTGAAATCTTTTGATTCTGTCCAGTTTAGGTTCAGAAGATTGAAATCACCTAAGATTAAGAGCTCATCATTTGGTTCCATTTGGTCATAAATTTTCTCAATTAAATTTATGCAGTTTTCATAGATAAAGCTTGTTGTGCGTGTAAAACACATTGTTTTACATTTATCAATAATAAAAGTCTTGCATCATTCCCTAAATCTATGAACATCTTCTTGAAGCTGTGAGCAGTCATTAATTGAACATATACTTTTGAAAATCTTAATGTCATCAGTGTATATTAGAATAGAGGAGTTTTTTTTATGGAAGTTATGTCATTCATATATAAAATAAAGAATAGGGTCCTAAGTGGCTACCTTGTGGAACACCCGAGTTGACATAAAATTGATCAGAGAGATCATTTCTAAAAGATATTGCAACTTGCAGTGAGACAAAAGACGCTTTTCGTAAAGGATTGGAAGGTGGTAGCAGCGAACTGTGGGATTGTTTTAAAATTGTCTGATATTAATGCAACCGATTGGAAAAAATCTCTGTATGAAGTAATCTCTGTCACCGATGAGAATGAAAGATACGCATTCATTGAAAAAGCACGATCATCAACTGCGAGACATTATTATTCAAGATGTAACCTGAATCTCAATGAGAAAAATTATTTCAACAGCTGTTCAACTATTTTCAAAATAAGAGGAGAAATGGTGAAGCTGGAACTACAGGCCTAATCAAAATGAAGAATCTAACATTTGCACACTTTGCAATCTACGTGAGAAGGAAGATTTGAAACATTTCATTGGAGTCTGCCCGGTTCTGAAGGAGATAAGCCGGGTTTTATTTGGAAAAAATACCTTGGAATGGGAATAAGTGGCTATCTATTTAAACGGGCAAGATTGGGTACGTTTTTACGAGTACTGTAAAGAAGCGCTGTCGTTTAGGTCAAGAATCATCAGTGAAAGCGTTTAATCAATTATGTTTTTAATTGTTTGTATTCCTTATAATGACATAATGAAATGCAAATACCAATTACATATGTTCAGAAATTCCGATTTAACTGATCTAAAAGTCCTTTTAAATTATGTTTATATATTCTTAAAGTTATAAGAATCATAATTTTGTTTTAACTAAAGTAAAAGTCCATAGAATTTCAAATACTAAACTAAACTAAAAGTTACAAGAAAAACTGTTTAACCAAACTAAGAGTCATTTAAATGTAAAAGCTCTATTTTAACTGGAATTTTTTTTTATATAATTGTCACCTTGCATACTAAAATTAAAAATGTAAACCCATATGAGGGAATGAATAAAAAAACTTAAATTAAATTTAAAACATTATATCTTAATTTGCAAATGTACTTTATTAAATTGCCTCTCGGGCAGACGACATTGATACGTCATGCCTTAATAATTATTCAAGAATTTGTATATAAAAATGAAATGTACTTACGATCTTTAATTGAATAATAAATCTAATCTAATCTAAAATCATTTCTAAAATTAACACTTTATCTTCTATTCTTTAAATATGACGAGATCCATATCAAGAATTCATTATTTAATCCTAAGGCCTTAAGTTTATGGACCAAAGTCTTGTGACACAATTTATCGAAGGCCTTACACAACACTTGTTTCTGATTTTCGAAGGCGAAGTAGGTTTGTAATAGTTGACTTATTATGGACGAAACCATGTTGATTGTCACAAATAATTGACTTACGGTTAAAGGATAACATATTACAGATAATGGACTCAAAAAGTTTAGGAATAATAGAAAGTTTGGCGATGGGTCGGTAATTGGTGATTTCATTCTTAGACCCTTTTTTATGAATTGGAGTTATAAATGAACTTTTCCATAACAATGGAAAGATTGAGCACCTAAGAAATTCATTGAATAAAACAAAAAGAGAATAGGATAAATAAGACACACATCTTTTTAGGGGCTAAAACAGTCGTCAAGTTTTGAGACACTACGAATAATTGAATCTTCACATATGATAAAATTAAGTGAGTTAAGGTGTGGAAAATTTTGGTTCGGAAAGAACGAATCAGAAAAGATGGAGGCACATCGAAAGCATCTTTGAAGAAATTAGCAAACATATTTGAAATTATGTGGGCGTGATGACTTTTTTTGTTATTATATGACATATAGTTAGGGTAGCCATCAACATTTCTTTTACTTATCACGAAGTTCCAAAAGTTGTTTGGGGTCTGTTTTAACTCATCTTCAATTTTTAAAATGTAATCTGAATAAAGAGTGTTGCAATCATCAGTGAAAATATATTTAAATTCGGAGTAAGTCCAGAAATCATTATCAGTTCTGGTTTTACTAAATTTAAGCCATGCTTTATTTCTTTTATATTTTAAGTTTTTTAGGTGAGTGTCAAACCATAGTGGAGTTTAAGAAATATAGCAAGATTTCCGTATTGGTATAGTTTCATAAAAGCAGTTAAATTGAATACTATACAATTTAAGACACAGATCATCAATATTAAGATTAAAGAGCATTTGTTTTTCATTTGAACTGATATTGCATACATTTATACTGAGTGATATATTTAAAGCTGGATGGTGACGGTCTACTTCTAATAGTATAGCATCGGCTGGAGTTACAGCTACGTCAGCATTTATTGTATAGGAGAAAAATATTAAGTCAAAATATTTATTAAAACGGTTAGTCCACAAGAAGCTAGACCATCAATGACTAAGAACTCATTAGTACTCGTTGAGTTTACAGGAGAAAAATTGTTGAAATCTTTTGATTCTATCCAGTTTAGGTTCGGAAGATTGAAATCACCTAAGATTATGAGCTCATCATTTGGTTCCATTTGGTCATAAATTTTCTCAATTAAATTTATGCAGTTTTCATAGATAAAGCTTGTTGAGATGATATAAAGATAACCTGTTTCCAATTTGATTTTAATACAAAGTATTTCGATTTCAGAAAGATGAAAAGAATCAACCAAAGTGCATATTAAGCAATTTTTGACTGTAAATAAAATTCCTCCACCAACTGTCCCTGAGTCATTCGAGTACTGAGTTTCTCGTCTGAAAACTTGGTAACTTGAGTCAAAGAGTTCGGTATCTAAGACAGAATTATTTAGCCAAGTTTCGTTGGTACAATTATGTCATGTTGGAGAATGTTTATGTTTTTGTAGACCGCATTGATATTTGCCCTTAGTTCATTGACGTTTTGTCAATAAATCAAAACTTGTTGGAGCTGCTTCTTCGATGATATTACACTGTCCGGGTATCTTAAAAAGGGTTATGGGATGAGGTTTTTATATTATGTTGTTTGTCATTCATGTATTATTATCCCTTTGGGCCAAAGCGATGTTGAGTTGAGAAGAAGGAAAAGTGAATCTGGAACTCTTATCTTAAAAGATGCATATTTCGAGTAGTTACGATGAATCATTTTCTCAACTTTTAATAGCGAAGATGTACCTGTCTTGTTCGAGGGCGTTTTTTATATCGAGGGCGTTTGTTGAGTTTTAAGTTTAAATTCTTTGTCAAAAATCATTCCAAGGAACTTATGGGTTTCAACAATCTTTAACTTAGAGTCATGATATTTCGCTTTCGGGAAAAGAGCATGGCTACAGGTTTTTCTTCGGAAAAATGAAAACCTTTAATGTCACACCATGTTTTAATTTGATTAGGCATTTTTGTAGTTTTTCCTGTAAGGTATTTATGTTTTTAGAGGCACTAGAAACTACCAAGTCATCGGCATACATAGCAAATTTTATAGGATTTTTTACTTGCAAAAGGATACTATTTACAGCAATTAGAAACAGCGTAACGTTTATTACCGATCCTTGAGGAAATCCATTCTCGAGTGTTTTTGATTTGAGAAGGTTTCACCTATAACTACCTGAAAAATTCTCTCTGTGAGAAAATTATTAATAAAGTTTACTATATTTGCTCATAATCCTAATTTTAATAACTCTTCGACAACGTTTCTTCTCCATACTGTATCATAAGCCTTGTTCATGTCAAAGAAAACAGCTATGAGATATTTTCTAGCAGAGAGAGACTCCATAATTTCAGATTCCAAATATAGAAGGTTATCAACAGTTCTTCTGTGTGTACGTGATCCAGATTGAGATTTATTAATTAAATAATTACTTTCAAGGAACCACTGAAGCCTTTTATTAATATTCTCTCCATAACCTTGCAAAGGCATTTAGTTAAGGAAATGGACCTATAATTATTAGTATTAAGAGGATGTTTCCATATCTTGAGGATAGGATTTAAAAAAGCTTTTCTCCACATTTTCGGAAAAGTGCCGGTACAATTTTGTTTTATATGAATCAAGTAAAAAAGATAGGTCACAATTATTCATATTTTTTAACATGTCATAATGAATCATATCTGGTCCTGCAGATGTTCCTTTGCATTCAAAAATAGCGTTTTGAAGTTCTTGGAAAGAAATGGTGTGATTACAAAAATCTGTTTGTTTTAATAGAACACTGAGGCTAACTGATTCTTCATGCACTTTATGGGTTTGAAAGTCTGAATTATAGTTTTGTGAACTAGATGTTTTGGAAAATTGTTCTATAATATCTTCCTTTTTAGTGAGTATATGGTTGTTTGATAAGATTGATGCAATATTTGTGGCTTTCTGTTTTCCGTTCAGATTTCTCATCTTTCTAAAAACTTCGGAGGAGGGTGTTCGGCTAGCTTTTGTGCTTATATATTCTTCCCAAGATTTTTTTATATATATATGTGAATCGTTTGTTTGCCTTATATTTGGCTGATATACAATTCCTGAAATCAACTAATCATAGGGTTCTATTACATATTCTAAGCATCTTCTTTCTGTTTTTTAAAAGTATTTTAACTTCATTGTTCTACCAGGCAACTTTTTTATTTGTTAAACTATCAGAGGATGTTGATGGAATAGACTACTCAGCTGCTTCAAGAATCTTATTGCGTATAAAACTTTCATGTTGGTCTATGTCTTTAAACTCAATATTTTTCTAATCTAACGATAAACTTACTCCTAACATGTCCCGAGTTGCTTTTTTAACTAAAAATTGCTTTCGTTTTGTGTTTTCGTTAGTGTAATGAATGACAGGAATTATAACAGGAAAATGTTCGCTACTATGCGAATCATTGCAAACAAACCAGTCAAAATAGTTTTCTAGTATATGTGATACGATTGTTAAGTCGATACAGTTATATGTTTTATAAGCTAGACTAAAATGTGTAGGATCACCGTTATTTAAAACATTTAATTGATAATTATAAAATTGTGGGAATTAAAATCTCCTAGTTGAATTCAAATAGCATAAAGGGACAATCAAATTGTCCAATGATGTTTTCAATATCAGAATAAACAATATTTTCGGAACCGGGCAAATATTTGCTGCAGACTTTATATTTTAAGGGAAAAAAAAATTCCTATTTCTACAGCTTGAAGATTAGTTTGCAAATTTAATTAGCCCTCCCAATTGTGTGTTTCACCCGGAAAACATTGCACCCGAAAATGTTTTGTTCGCCCGGATTTGTAAAAGCTATTACGAGTTTCACCCTCACTTGTTGTAAACAAGTTTGGCCCCTTTCGCCACCAAAAATTAAATGGAAATCTTGCTGTAAATGAGATGACATATTTCACACAAAAAAAAATGCTGTCAAAATAAGGGATTTTTTTCGAACAGGGAACATTTTTCTTACGAAACTCACAATAGGGCTGAATAGTAATAAGGCAACACCACCATGAGAAATTGTATTTGACTGAAGATTTTTAATAAATACTTTAAAGTTTTTAAGCCTTGGAATGTGTTCAAATTTAAATTTAGTTTCCTGGATACTACATAATAAAGGTTTATATTTACATATGTACTATATATATTTATATTATGGTGGAGCGTCGTTGTATGGAGAAAAAAAAAGTAGTCGTATCGATTTCGAATACCTCCATTTCGTTGCGTTTTGATAATTAGAACAATTTGACAAAATTCGACTTTAAAAAAAAAAAAAACATGTTTTTTTTTTTGTTTTAGATTTAGATTTTTCCACAAGTTTGAAACAATTTTAAAATAATTTATTAATGAAATAATTAACACAATAAGTATGATCATATTAGCTTTTATTAGACACAAAAATAAAAAAATTTAAAATTAAAAAATAAAATACACCTTTATTTTTACTTTTTAACGTTATAATTTTCTTTGTATTGAAAAACGGCAAAATTCTTTGCGAATGTATTCTTGATCTTATATGACCGTCTCTGGATTTTTCACCAACTTTTGCACTTGAAGCTTCGGCCACCATCTTCACGCAGCGGTCAACAGCTTGAGTGTGACAAGGTTAGTTTGGAAATGACATGTCAATGTCAATTGGATCTTTATTTTGTAGAATGTCTTCCTAATTCATATCACTTAATTTCTCCAATTATGGGGTTGATGTTACTTGTGATTTGGTCCATATAATTAAGCCAAGATAATCTTTGGCATTGAAATATATGTCGGTAGTTAAAAGACTCTAAGTGAAGACCCAAGCTTTTGATTTTTTTCTAGTTGAGATGATTCTTTCTTAAGCCCAGTTCTCTGATATGTGGTCTTTCATCAGTAAGCAATGCCATCGAAATATTTTCTGGGTGCTTAAAATAAGAATTATTTCTCTTACATTTAAACAATATTTACAAATTTACTAACTCGAACTATCTTTTTTACCACTAAAACAAACTGGACCATATACTTTTAAAATGTATACAGCAAGTATTTTCAATTAATTAGTTGGATTGGATGTAGCTACATAAAGCCTCAAAATTCTATTGGCAGTTGTCAACCATCTAGTGTGTCAACTTTGCTGGGTTTCTGTTGGAGAGATCTATAGTACAGGATCCTTTACTTATGGCTTTCCACATTTAAAACAAATATTTTTGATCCGTGCACCATTTAATTTGTAATAAATGAAGCAAAAGTAACTCATAAACAGGAAGTAGACAAACGAACCATTGTAGCGGTCTCCCCAACTTCCACTCCACAAGCCGGATAACTCCACTTTTTCAACAAATGTTTGTAGCAGTTTCATCGCAACAAACAACAGACAGTTTACTTAAATCCAGTATCGAATCCGCTATAGTTAACTTTCTCACATTATTTGCTGTTACCAAGCCAACATCGGGTAAAACTGCACTCGCGACTGCTGCTGCTGATCGATCCGAGATGGCGTATTGATCGCAAACTCTTGCCAAATTAGGAAGATATAACTGATTTCTTTCATTAATTTCTTGGCATTTTTAAGAAGTACTTGGCTGGGGGCCATCGTCAGTATAGTTACTACCTGTCGGTATACAAGGAATTTATTGAAATCTTGATTTTGTCGTAGCTTTAACTGATGACGAAGCTTCGTGTGCTAGTACATTTATAATTTTTTCTTTCCTCAAACTTTTTCCGACAAGTTTTTTGGGCTCTAAAAAGTTCAACCCGCCCACAGCCACTAAGTGATTTACTCTTCCAGTCTTGTAGTTTTTTCATTAAGTTTTCATTCTGTTTGGATCTTGGGTATCTCAAAAAATACAAATAGTTATCATACACACTTATCATTTCTTGTTTTACCCGTTGAATTGACAGGGATGCAGTCTTCCAAGCGGTAGTAATGTCAAGACCTAAAGTTTAAAACATTTGAGCAACAGATGGCTGCTCTTCATTATTTTTTTTTTATTTCTCACAAAACATAACACTCTTTCGTTTCTAAGGCACGTTGCTCCAAAGATGGGACACCTTCCAAATATTTTCGAGTCACTCGTTTCAACATTTTGTTTGGTATTCAATAGAGAAATAAAAACATTTTGATCCTTGCCAGCTAAATGAACGACTGAGCTTTAACTTCGATCGGGATGAAAAAAAACCTGCTGACAGACAAAAAAAAAGCAACAACAAACAAGAGCAACCTTTTTTGTTCATCAAGTTAAAAAGAAAAAAAAAATAATATTTTCGCAATGCAGAGAAATTTGTATTCTATGAATTGGTATTTAAAAGAAGTGACTAAGTAGTATTCTTAAGATTCTTTTTAACAAATATTTCGAGAACTACTCATCGTACTTTAAAGTTACGAGGACTTTTTCTAGGAAAATGAATAATCTATCTTTTTTGTTTGGAATGTTTTTTCGTATGATTTATACTTTTCAAGTTACAGAGCCAAACAAAAAAAAAAATATTGACAATTTTGGTTGTTTTACAAAACTTTGAGCTTCGGTAGAGGGCTAATAAAATAAAAATTTATTTTGTTTTCTTATATTTTACGTATAGTTAACGTAACTATGCAACTTTTTAAAACTATTCGAAATCGAATATCGCAAAAAAAGTTTGACGCTCCACTTTAATGTATATATATGTACTTCTAATAAGTTGGAATTCATTGTAATGGCTATAAAAGCCATCACAATTCCATTGAATTATATTAAGTTCACTCATAGTAGCTCTGATTCGGAGTGTAAGTCACTAGATAGACTAAAATTATCAATTGAGTTTGTGTTACTTTTTTTATTTTTATATTTAATATGTCGCTAAGCTCTGTTTGACAGTTTTGTTGAAAAAAGGTTAACTGTACCTTTCTTTGTTGTTATATTTTTTTTTTTTTGTAGGCAGACCTACGTCGTCGTCTAAAGACTTCAAGGGTCACTTGGTTGGAGGAGGGATACAGATGTCCATAGATGTTGTTGTTATCTGCAAATTTGCTTCTGTGTTTAATGATGTCATCATTAATTGATCTCTGTTCAGGTCTTGACCTTCGGGGTTTTGTTGCTTCTTCCTTGTGTGAAAAGTTGAAACTAGATGTGATGAACGGGAGAGAATAAGTGGATTTCTCTCACGGTACCGTTTGATGGCTTCTCGCTTCTCTCATATCAACTTTTTCAAAAACTTTAATAAATAGATAAGTAGATAGATATTCTTTATTCTTTGATTAAAATGTTAACAAATACATTATTAAAATTCTTGAATAAAATAATTATGACATGACATGGAATGTCGTCTGCCTGAGGGGCATTTTTGTTTCTAAATTGTACCTTATGAAGTATTTTTTTAACAATATAGGCAACATATTAGATTTTTCTTTATTTAAGAGACTTTGAGTTGAGTTAAAACGAATTTTAAGGACTTTGAGATTAGTTAAATCAAAATATATATGTAGCTTTCAAAATATTTTTTTTGTTTTATTAAATAACGAAAGTGATTTTTACAGCGCTATTCTGCGGTTGTGAGGCTCACAAGTCACAATTTATTGTGAGGTTGTTTTTGTGAGGTTTCTTATGAGGCGGTCACAATTTCGTATTCTGTTGAAGCCCTCATTAGAAACCTCACAAGAAACTCACCACAGGAAGGTGAATTTTTAACTGTTAGGTCGGCCAGCTGATTTGTCAAAACAAACAGATTTGAAAGCAAAAAAAAATCTGATTTAGAAAGTATTAAAATTTAATAATAATGAAATCTATTGGTGAGCAACTCATTTAAATGTTTAAAAATTGATATTTATATCTCATAATTCTTATTTTATGTTCAAGATAGTCAGACAAATAAACAAGCGTCGTGGTGGGAGCAGCTGGCCAAGCGATACCCAGAAATCCTATCTGGTGACGCATAATGTGGAATATTCATGTATTTTTAGACTTTCGCATTGGAAAATTTCCCTAAGATCTCGAAAAATGAAATTAAAGGCAGAACGTCCACGGTCCACAAACTAACAAAAAATTAAAGGAATTTCAAGAGAGGGCAATGCAGGGTCTTGGAGCAATAGCATTGGATGTGTAATCAGTTTTGGTGATTTGGCTTTCTGATAACAATCATGTTTCATCAACTACTTCACGGTTCCTAATTTTTCTTACTTTATGTAATAAATATATGGCATGAAAGTGAATGCGATGAGGACTGCAAGGAAGAGTTCATGCTCCAAAAACTACCGCAACCTCATTGAATACACCATTAAATACAACCCCACAACAACCTTCCAAGTAAAAAGAGAATCCGTTATACCTACCTATGTAAATTCTTACTTTTTATTTCTAGAGGAAATTTCCTTCGAAAGATGTATCAAATTCAATTCCATGTTTGTTCTTATTTTCCTTGAGTGAGTTCTGATCTGTCAAGGAGCAGATCATAATTTTTAAGTTTTTATGAGGCTCACAAGTTGTGAGGTTTTTGCCAGAATACGAAAAAAGTCACAAAATCGAGTTCACCTCAAGTTATGAGGTTATTGTGACTTGTGAGGCATCAGTGAGGTTGCCATTTAAGGCTGTAAGTTTAGTTAGAGCAAAATTACATAGAACTTTCAATTAAGGGACTTTTATACGTTTTCATTAGAGCCGAAATGAAGTAATTTCGAAATTTGGCAAAAAAGTGTTTTCATTATCAAATTTGCTAATTTCATTTGACATCTCATTTCATTTTGAATTTGGAATGGCAGTTAGCCATTTTTTTGTTGTTGTTTTCTCTTTCTGTTTAATGTTGTTGAGTATATAGTGTATTGATATTTTTGTACAAAAGCTTTCAAGAGCTTTTGAAACTGATTCCCACTGGATGCATTCACCTAATTTCCAACCTAATTTCGTGCAAATGAGGTTGAAATTACCTCATTTCGATATGTGATTTTGTATGGGAAATTTGGTAGTTTCGGATCTCATTTGGAAATTTACAACGAAATTACCTCATTTGGCCCAGTGAAATCGACATATTAGATTAGTTAAATCAGAATATATAATTTTTAAATAATGAAGCAAATTCAAATGACTTTTAGTTTAGTTAAAACAAAATAATAAAGATTCTAAGCTAGATAAGCAGATTCTAAAGTGGTTTGTAACTGGCTTGGCTCAAAAACTTCCTTCGATGATTCGGGCTCCATAAGTTATTGCTTCTTTGTAGAACTCATAAAGATGCATCCAATTTGCACCATTCAGATAGTTTGTAACTTCATCTACATCCAGATAGTTTTTTTTCGAAATGACGCTCACCAATGAAGTGTAATACAGAGTATGCACCTATCGATAACTTCGTTACGGTGGGGCCTAAAGTTAAGTCTAATCAGCTCTCCTCTTATTTTAAAAATAGTACCAATGATGGAATTGTCATATGCGCTGGTAAAATAATTTCTGTCGTTGAGATTAAAGATGCATTTTGAATAATACTGCCTTTCCGTGGCAGAGCGTGCTTTTTCAATATAAGAATACCTTTCATTCTCATCCGTGACTGCTATTACCTCGTAAAGGCATTTCTTACATTGAACAGCGTTCAAACTCCAATTTAAAGTTGAGCCACAGTTCGCGGCTAACAGTTCCAGTCTCTTACATCTAGGGTGTTTTGACGCATAGCATATTCCAGTATTATTCTCGGTAGCCTCTGCTCCTCCATACGTAAAACTCTAACTACATAGTCTGCATTGAGTTTAAGGGTTGAAATAAACAATGACGGTAGACCAGTTTTCAAATAATACATTTATTTTGGCGTGTTTATCGGCAAAAAGAATATTTTTGTTAGGAAAAGCGCAATAGGCATTCAACTAGCTCATACCTTTGTAGTCCCCATACCTGCGCTCCTGCAGCGAAAGGCCTAATAAATGCTAGGCCCTTTGAAGAACGTTTTTTCATTAAATAACTGTTCATGTATCGCGCATGTATAGAGCTACGGATTAGACGTGTTATCTATCGGCTGGCAAATAAATCAAATTTTTCAACTTATTTTAGTGCGAATCGCCTTTTTTTTAATTCCACGTACCAACATTTTGAGTTTTCATAACACGTTATTAAATTTAGTATCAGTGACGCTTACAAAACTTCATTTTTTGGTTTTTGCTAAACTATTTGCAAATTATTTGATTGAACTAATTGTGTAGTTTGTGGTCCCATTTACTGTTTAATCGATCATACCTTAAAGACCATGTCAAACTCAAAACGGTGCAGATCTAACTCTAAGTCCAACCTAATTTCGTGCATGTATCGAGCTACGGATTGGACGTGTTATCTATCGGCTGGCAAATAAATCAAATTTTTCAACTTATTTTAGTGCGAATCGCCTTTTTTTTAATTCCACGTACCAAAAATTTAGTATCAGTGACGCTTACAAAAATTCATTTTTTGGTTTTTGCTAAACTATTTGCAAATTATTTGATTGAACTAATTGTGTAGTTTGTGGTCCCATTTACTGTTTAATCGATCATACCTTAAAGACCATGTCAAACTCAAAACGGTGCAGATCTAACTCTAAGTCCACCTCCAACATCACCAACAGCCCCATTGCAACAAATTCCCAACAAAATTGCAATGGACGACAACATAATGTGGGAAAAAATGGAAGAAAAACTAAAAAATCAAAGTGCATTCATAATTTCACTCATATCCGCTAAAATAATAGAAAATAATGATTCTCTTACATCACAAATGGAAAAACAATTTGCGAATTAACAAAATCAATTACTGACATTAATACACGAGTTTCTCAACTTGAAACTAATTCATCTCAGTTGAGCATTCAACAAACAAGTGTTAAAACCGAAATCATACAAATCAATATTTCACTGTCGGATGTAAACAAAGTCTTGAATGAGAAACAACTTCAGATCTCGGAATTAAAAGAACAACTCGCTGAGTACAATTCAAAACAAGAAGAACTTGAAAATAAAAAAGCGTCACGAGATACAATTTTATTTGGTATTCCTAGCACAGCGAATGAAAACATCAGAGCTTATTTCAACCACATCTGCAACGTTATTAATATTGAACCACTGAGTATCCAAGATATCTTCCGCACACGCCCGCGCCCAAGAGCACCACCTCCACCATCATCATCAAATTCCGATCGGCATATGATCAAAACTTCGTATTAGCTTCGATTGCAAGGTTTCGTAAAGTAAATAAAAGACAGCTTAAATTAATCGACATTGGATTGTACTCTAACTCTTTTATGTACTTGCGGGAGTGCCTTACAAGTGCCAACAACAATATACTGCATGCTGAACTTCAGTTAAAAAAACAAAATGCACTTTCTTCAGTGTTTACAATGCGAGGTTATGTATTTGTTAAACGTCAACCAAACGAAGAAGAAATTAAAATCGAAAACATCGCCAAATTGCACGACATTGCCAGCCTTCAAGGATGATTTATGCAACATTTTTATTTTTATTTTTTTAATTTTAATTCAGATATTCTCAAACTGTTTCAAACTTTTTGTTTTTTGTTAGGTGTTAACTTTAAATTTAAATCTTTTTTTTTATTCTTTTTATATCTTATCAAAATAAAGTATTTTTTGTATTGTTAATTATTATTTTTTATTATTAGTATTTTTTTTTTTTTTTTCTATTAAAATTTTTTTCTTTTTTTTTTTCTATTAACTTATTTTCCTCATTTTACTTATTTACTATTCAATTTCAAATGTCATTTACAAAAAATTCTATTACATATTTCATACATTTCCATTTCTTATATCATTTATATTATTTCTGTTGTCAAACTCCTTTTTTCTCATTTATAAAATAGTCAAATCCTTTAAAATAGGTATCACTGAATAGGAATTTACACATACTCATGACATTGCACAAAAACTTTATGTTATACCACACTATTTTTTTATAAATTTCGGATATCTTAAATAATTCAATAAATGAAAAATTTGACATAAAGAATACCTCACTTTTAACCCATTGAACGAGTGAAAGAGAAAAACATGTATTACTTCTGAAATTTAAAATTCTCTTTTTTTTCGCTGCACCTTGAGTGACTGGTGGAGAAACATATATTTTACCTACTTCTGTTATTGTGCCAACAACAATATACTGCATGCTGCACTTCAGTTAAAAAAACAAAATGCACTTTCTTCAGTGTTTACAATGCGAGGTTATGTATTTGTTAAACGTCAACCAAACGAAGAAGAAATTAAAATCGAAAACATCGCCAAATTGCACGACATTGCCAGCCTTCAAGGATGATTTATGCAATATTTTTAATTAAATGCCATTTTTTTGTTGTTGTTTTCTCTTTCTGTTTAATGTTGTTGAGTATATAAGGTATTGATATTTTTGTACAAAAGCTTTCAAGAGCTTTTGAAACTGATTCCCACTGGATGCATTCACCTAATTTCCAACCTACTTTCGTGCAAATGAGGTTGAAATTACCTCATTTCGATATGTGATTTTGTATGGGAAATTTGGTAGTTTCGGATCTCATTTGGAAATTTAGAACGAAATTACCTCATTTGGCCCAGTGAAATCGACATATTAGATTAGTTTAATCAGAATATATAATTTTTAAATAATGAAGCAAATTCAAATGACTTTTAGTTTAGTTAAAACAAAATAATAAAGATTCTAAGCTAGATAAGCAGATTCTAAAGTGGTTTGTAACTGGCTTGGCTCAAAAACTTCCTTCGATGATTCGGGCTCCATAAGTTATCGCTTCTTTGTAGAACTCATAAAGATGCATCCAATTTGCACCATTCAGATAGTTTGTAACTTCATCTACATCCAGATAGTTTTTTTCGAAATGACGCTCACCAATGAAGTGTAATACATCCTCTCTTTCATGCAGATTACAGAGTATGCACCTATCGATAACTTCGTTACGGTGGGGCCTAAAGTTAAGTCTAATCAGCTCTCCTCTTATTTTAAAAATAGTACCAATGATGGAATTGTCATATGCGCTGGTAAAATAATTTCTGTCGTTGAGATTAAAGATGCATTTTGAATAATACTGCCTTTCCGTGGCAGAGCGTGCTTTTTCAATATAAGAATACCTTTCATTCTCATCCGTGACTGCTATTACCTCGTAAAGGCATTTCTTACATTGAACAGCGTTCAAACTCCAATTTAAAGTTGAGCCACAGTTCGCGGCTAACAAGTTCCAGTCTCTTACAACTAGGGTGTTTTGACGCATAGCATATTCCAGTATTATTCTCGGTAGCCTCTGCTCCTCCATACGTAAAACTCTAACTACATAGTCTGCATTGAGTTTAAGGGTTGAAATAAACAATGACGGTAGACCAGTTTTCAAATAATACATTTATTTTGGCGTGTTTATCGGCAAAAAGAATATTTTTGTTAGGAAAAGCGCAATAGGCATTCAACTAGCACATACCTTTGTAGTCCCCATACCTGCGCTCCTGCAGCGAAAGGCCTAATAAATGCTAGGCCCTTTGAAGAAGTGGAGAAACTCCAACGTTTTTTCATTAAATAACTGTTCATGTATCGAGCATGTATCGAGCTACGGATTGGACGTGTTATCTATCGGCTGGCAAATAAATCAAATTTTTCAACTTATTTTAGTGCGAATCGCCTTTTTTTTTAATTCCACGTACCAAAAATTTAGTATCAGTGACGCTTACAAAAATTCATTTTTTGGTTTTTGCTAAACTATTTGCAAATTATTTGATTGAACTAATTGTGTAGTTTGTGGTCCCATTTACTGTTTAATCGATCATACCTTAAAGACCATGTCAAACTCAAAACGGTGCAGATCTAACTCTAAGTCCAACCTAATTTCGTGCATGTATCGAGCTACGGATTGGACGTGTTATCTATCGGCTGGCAAATAAATCAAATTTTTCAACTTATTTTAGTGCGAATCGCCTTTTTTTTAATTCCACGTACCAAAAATTTAGTATCAGTGACGCTTACAAAAATTCATTTTTTGGTTTTTGCTAAACTATTTGCAAATTATTTGATTGAACTAATTGTGTAGTTTGTGGTCCCATTTACTGTTTAATCGATCATACCTTAAAGACCATGTCAAACTCAAAACGGTGCAGATCTAACTCTAAGTCCACCTCCAACATCACCAACAGCCCCATTGCAACAAATTCCCAACAAAATTGCAATGGACGACAACATAATGTGGGAAAAAATGGAAGAAAAACTAAAAAATCAAAGTGCATTCATAATTTCACTCATATCCGCTAAAATAATAGAAAATAATGATTCTCTTACATCACAAATGGAAAAACAATTTGCGAATTAACAAAATCAATTACTGACATTAATACACGAGTTTCTCAACTTGAAACTAATTCATCTCAGTTGAGCATTCAACAAACAAGTGTTAAAACCGAAATCATACAAATCAATATTTCACTGTCGGATGTAAACAAAGTCTTGAATGAGAAACAACTTCAGATCTCGGAATTAAAAGAACAACTCGCTGAGTACAATTCAAAACAAGAAGAACTTGAAAATAAAAAAGCGTCACGAGATACAATTTTATTTGGTATTCCTAGCACAGCGAATGAAAACATCAGAGCTTATTTCAACCACATCTGCAACGTTATTAATATTGAACCACTGAGTATCCAAGATATCTTCCGCACACGCCCGCGCCCAAGAGCACCACCTCCACCATCATCATCAAATTCCGATCGGCATATGATCAAAACTTCGTATTAGCTTCGATTGCAAGGTTTCGTAAAGTAAATAAAAGACAGCTTAAATTAATCGACATTGGATTGTACTCTAACTCTTTTATGTACTTGCGGGAGTGCCTTACAAGTGCCAACAACAATATACTGCATGCTGAACTTCAGTTAAAAAAACAAAATGCACTTTCTTCAGTGTTTACAATGCGAGGTTATGTATTTGTTAAACGTCAACCAAACGAAGAAGAAATTAAAATCGAAAACATCGCCAAATTGCACGACATTGCCAGCCTTCAAGGATGATTTATGCAACATTTTTATTTTTATTTTTTTAATTTTAATTCAGATATTCTCAAACTGTTTCAAACTTTTTGTTTTTTGTTAGGTGTTAACTTTAAATTTAAATCTTTTTTTTTATTCTTTTTATATCTTATCAAAATAAAGTATTTTTTGTATTGTTAATTATTATTTTTTATTATTAGTATTTTTTTTTTTTTTTTCTATTAAAATTTTTTTCTTTTTTTTTTTCTATTAACTTATTTTCCTCATTTTACTTATTTACTATTCAATTTCAAATGTCATTTACAAAAAATTCTATTACATATTTCATACATTTCCATTTCTTATATCATTTATATTATTTCTGTTGTCAAACTCCTTTTTTCTCATTTATAAAATAGTCAAATCCTTTAAAATAGGTATCACTGAATAGGAATTTACACATACTCATGACATTGCACAAAAACTTTATGTTATACCACACTATTTTTTTATAAATTTCGGATATCTTAAATAATTCAATAAATGAAAAATTTGACATAAAGAATACCTCACTTTTAACCCATTGAACGAGTGAAAGAGAAAAACATGTATTACTTCTGAAATTTAAAATTCTCTTTTTTTTCGCTGCACCTTGAGTGACTGGTGGAGAAACATATATTTTACCTACTTCTGTTATTGTGCCAACAACAATATACTGCATGCTGCACTTCAGTTAAAAAAACAAAATGCACTTTCTTCAGTGTTTACAATGCGAGGTTATGTATTTGTTAAACGTCAACCAAACGAAGAAGAAATTAAAATCGAAAACATCGCCAAATTGCACGACATTGCCAGCCTTCAAGGATGATTTATGCAATATTTTTAATTAAATGCCATTTTTTTGTTGTTGTTTTCTCTTTCTGTTTAATGTTGTTGAGTATATAAGGTATTGATATTTTTGTACAAAAGCTTTCAAGAGCTTTTGAAACTGATTCCCACTGGATGCATTCACCTAATTTCCAACCTACTTTCGTGCAAATGAGGTTGAAATTACCTCATTTCGATATGTGATTTTGTATGGGAAATTTGGTAGTTTCGGATCTCATTTGGAAATTTAGAACGAAATTACCTCATTTGGCCCAGTGAAATCGACATATTAGATTAGTTTAATCAGAATATATAATTTTTAAATAATGAAGCAAATTCAAATGACTTTTAGTTTAGTTAAAACAAAATAATAAAGATTCTAAGCTAGATAAGCAGATTCTAAAGTGGTTTGTAACTGGCTTGGCTCAAAAACTTCCTTCGATGATTCGGGCTCCATAAGTTATCGCTTCTTTGTAGAACTCATAAAGATGCATCCAATTTGCACCATTCAGATAGTTTGTAACTTCATCTACATCCAGATAGTTTTTTTTCGAAATGACGCTCACCAATGAAGTGTAATACAGAGTATGCACCTATCGATAACTTCGTTACGGTGGGGCCTAAAGTTAAGTCTAATCAGCTCTCCTCTTATTTTAAAAATAGTACCAATGATGGAATTGTCATATGCGCTGGTAAAATAATTTCTGTCGTTGAGATTAAAGATGCATTTTGAATAATACTGCCTTTCCGTGGCAGAGCGTGCTTTTTCAATATAAGAATACCTTTCATTCTCATCCGTGACTGCTATTACCTCGTAAAGGCATTTCTTACATTGAACAGCGTTCAAACTCCAATTTAAAGTTGAGCCACAGTTCGCGGCTAACAGTTCCAGTCTCTTACATCTAGGGTGTTTTGACGCATAGCATATTCCAGTATTATTCTCGGTAGCCTCTGCTCCTCCATACGTAAAACTCTAACTACATAGTCTGCATTGAGTTTAAGGGTTGAAATAAACAATGACGGTAGACCAGTTTTCAAATAATACATTTATTTTGGCGTGTTTATCGGCAAAAAGAATATTTTTGTTAGGAAAAGCGCAATAGGCATTCAACTAGCTCATACCTTTGTAGTCCCCATACCTGCGCTCGTGCAGCGAAAGGCCTAATAAATGCTAGGCCCTTTGAAGAAGTGGAGAAACTCCAACGTTTTTTCATTAAATAACTGTTCATGTATCTAGCATGTATCGAGCTACGGTTTAGATGTGTTATCTATCGGCTGGCAAATAAATCAAATTTTTCAACTTATTTTAGTGCGAATCGCCTTTTTTTTAATTCCACGTACCAAAAATTTAGTATCAGTGACGCTTACAAAAATTCATTTTTTGGTTTTTGCTAAACTATTTGCAAATTATTTGATTGAACTAATTGTGTAGTTTGTGGTCCCATTTACTGTTTAATCGATCATACCTTAAAGACCATGTCAAACTCAAAACGGTGCAGATCTAACTCTAAGTCCAACCTTAGTTCACCTCCAACATCACCAACAGCCCCATTGCAACAAATTCCCAACAAAATTGCAATGGACGACAACATAATGTGGGAAAAAATGGAAGAAAAACTAAAAAATCAAAGTGCATTCCTAATTTCACTCATATCCGCTAAAATAATAGAAAATAATGATTCTCTTACATCACAAATGGAAAAACAATTTGCGAATTAACAAAATCAATTACTGACATTAATACACGAGTTTCTCAACTTGAAACTAATTCATCTCAGTTGAGCATTCAACAAACAAGTGTTAAAACCGAAATCATACAAATCAATATTTCACCGTCGGATGTAAACAAAGTCTTGAATGAGAAACAACTTCAGATCTCGGAATTAAAAGAACAACTCGCTGAGTACAATTCAAAACAAGAAGAACTTGAAAATAAAAAAGCGTCACGAGATACAATTTTATTTGGTATTCCTAGCACAGCGAATGAAAACATCAGAGCTTATTTCAACCACATCTGCAACGTTATTAATATTGAACCACTGAGTATCCAAGATATCTTCCGCACACGCCCGCGCCCAAGAGCACCACCTCCACCATCATCATCAAATTCCGATCGGCATATGATCGAAACTTCGTATTAGCTTCGATTGCAAGGTTTCGTAAAGTAAATAAAAGACAGCTTAAATTAATCGACATTGGATTGTACTCTAACTCTTTTATGTACTTGCGGGAGTGCCTTACAAGTGCCAACAACAATATACTGCATGCTGCACTTCAGTTAAAAAAACAAAATGCACTTTCTTCAGTGTTTACAATGCGAGGTTATGTATTTGTTAAACGTCAACCAAACGAAGAAGAAATTAAAATCGAAAACATCGCCAAATTGCACGACATTGCCAGCCTTCAAGGATGATTTATGCAATATTTTTAATTAAATGCCATTTTTTTGTTGTTGTTTTCTCTTTCTGTTTAATGTTGTTGAGTATATAAGGTATTGATATTTTTGTACAAAAGCTTCCAAGAGCTTTTGAAACTGATTCCCACTGGATGCATTCACCTAATTTCCAACCTAATTTCGTGCAAATGAGGTTGAAATTACCTCATTTCGATATGTGATTTTGTATGGGAAATTTGGTAGTTTCGGATCTCATTTGGAAATTTAGAACGAAATTACCTCATTTGGCCCAGTGAAATCGACATTTTAGATTAGTTTAATCAGAATATATAATTTTTAAATAATGAAGCAAATTCAAATGACTTTTAGTTTAGTTAAAACAAAATAATAAAGATTCTAAGCTAGATAAGCAGATTCTAAAGTGGTTTGTAACTGGCTTGGCTCAAAAACTTCCTTCGATGATTCGGGCTCCATAAGTTATCGCTTCTTTGTAGAACTCATAAAGATGCATCCAATTTGCACCATTCAGATAGTTTGTAACTTCATCTACATCCAGATAGTTTTTTTCGAAATGACGCTCACCAATGAAGTGTAATACATCCTCTCTTTCATGCAGATTACAGAGTATGCACCTATCGATAACTTCGTTACGGTGGGGCCTAAAGTTAAGTCTAATCAGCTCTCCTCTTATTTTAAAAATAGTACCAATGATGGAATTGTCATATGCGCTGGTAAAATAATTTCTGTCGTTGAGATTAAAGATGCATTTTGAATAATACTGCCTTTCCGTGGCAGAGCGTGCTTTTTCAATATAAGAATACCTTTCATTCTCATCCGTGACTGCTATTACCTCGTAAAGGCATTTCTTACATTGAACAGCGTTCAAACTCCAATTTAAAGTTGAGCCACAGTTCGCGGCTAACAAGTTCCAGTCTCTTACAACTAGGGTGTTTTGACGCATAGCATATTCCAGTATTATTCTCGGTAGCCTCTGCTCCTCCATACGTAAAACTCTAACTACATAGTCTGCATTGAGTTTAAGGGTTGAAATAAACAATGACGGTAGACCAGTTTTCAAATAATACATTTATTTTGGCGTGTTTATCGGCAAAAAGAATATTTTTGTTAGGAAAAGCGCAATAGGCATTCAACGAGCACATACCTTTGTAGTCCCCATACCTGCGCTCCTGCAGCGAAAGGCCTAATAAATGCTAGGCCCTTTGAAGAAGTGGAGAAACTCCAACGTTTTTTCATTAAATAACTGTTCATGTATCGAGCATGTATCGAGCTACGGATTGGACGTGTTATCTATCGGCTGGCAAATAAATCAAATTTTTCAACTTATTTTAGTGCGAATCGCCTTTTTTTTTAATTCCACGTACCAAAAATTTAGTATCAGTGACGCTTACAAAAATTCATTTTTTGGTTTTTGCTAAACTATTTGCAAATTATTTGATTGAACTAATTGTGTAGTTTGTGGTCCCATTTACTGTTTAATCGATCATACCTTAAAGACCATGTCAAACTCAAAACGGTGCAGATCTAACTCTAAGTCCACCTCCAACATCACCAACAGTCCCATTGCAACAAATTCCCAACAAAATTGCAATGGACGACAACATAATGTGGGAAAAAATGGAAGAAAAACTAAAAAATCAAAGTGCATTCATAATTTCACTCATATCCGCTAAAATAATAGAAAATAATGATTCTCTTACATCACAAATGGAAAAACAATTTGCGAATTAACAAAATCAATTACTGACATTAATACACGAGTTTCTCAACTTGAAACTAATTCATCTCAGTTGAGCATTCAACAAACAAGTGTTAAAACCGAAATCATACAAATCAATATTTCACTGTCGGATGTAAACAAAGTCTTGAATGAGAAACAACTTCAGATCTCGGAATTAAAAGAACAACTCGCTGAGTACAATTCAAAACAAGAAGAACTTGAAAATAAAAAAGCGTCACGAGATACAATTTTATTTGGTATTCCTAGCACAGCGAATGAAAACATCAGAGCTTATTTCAACCACATCTGCAACGTTATTAATATTGAACCACTGAGTATCCAAGATATCTTCCGCACACGCCCGCGCCCAAGAGCACCACCTCCACCATCATCATCAAATTCCGATCGGCATATGATCGAAACTTCGTATTAGCTTCGATTGCAAGGTTTCGTAAAGTAAATAAAAGACAGCTTAAATTAATCGACATTGGATTGTACTCTAACTCTTTTATGTACTTGCGGGAGTGCCTTACAAGTGCCAACAACAATATACTGCATGCTGAACTTCAGTTAAAAAAACAAAATGCACTTTCTTCAGTGTTTACAATGCGAGGTTATGTATTTTTTAAACGTCAACCAAACGAAGAAGAAATTAAAATCGAAAACATCGCCAAATTGCACGACATTGCCAGCCTTCAAGGATGATTTATGCAACATTTTTATTTTTATTTTTTTAACTTTAATTCAGATATTCTCAAACTGTTTCAAACTTTTTGTTTTTTGTTAGGTGTTAACTTTAAATTTAAATCTTTTTTTTTATTCTTTTTATATCTTATCAAAATAAAGTATTTTTTGTATTGTTAATTATTATTTTTTATTATTAGTATTTTTTTTTTTTTTTTTTCTATTAAAATTTTTTCTATTTTTTTTTCTATTAACTTATTTTCCTCATTTTATCTTTACTTATTACTATTCAATTTCAAATGTCATTTACAAAAAATTCTATTACATATTTCATACATTTCCATTTCTTATATCATTTATATTATTTCTGTTGTCAAACTCTTTTTTTCTCATTTATAAAATAGTCAAATCCTTTAAAATAGGTATCACTGAATAGGAATTTACACATACTCATGACATTGCACAAAAACTTTATGTTATACCACACTATTTTTTTTATAAATTTCGGAAATTTTAAATAATTCAATAAATGAAAAATTTGACATAAAGAATACCTCACTTTTAACCCATTGAACGAGTGAAAGAGAAAAACATGTATTACTTCTGAAATTTAAAATTCTCTTTTTTTTCGCTGCACCTTGAGTGACTGGTGGAGAAACATATATTTTACCTACTTCTGTTATTGTGCCAACAACAATATACTGCATGCTGCACTTCAGTTAAAAAAACAAAATGCACTTTCTTCAGTGTTTACAATGCGAGGTTATGTATTTGTTAAACGTCAACCAAACGAAGAAGAAATTAAAATCGAAAACATCGCCAAATTGCACGACATTGCCAGCCTTCAAGGATGATTTATGCAATATTTTTAATTAAATGCCATTTTTTTGTTGTTGTTTTCTCTTTCTGTTTAATGTTGTTGAGTATATAAGGTATTGATATTTTTGTACAAAAGCTTTCAAGAGCTTTTGAAACTGATTCCCACTGGATGCATTCACCTAATTTCCAACCTACTTTCGTGCAAATGAGGTTGAAATTACCTCATTTCGATATGTGATTTTGTATGGGAAATTTGGTAGTTTCGGATCTCATTTGGAAATTTAGAACGAAATTACCTCATTTGGCCCAGTGAAATCGACATATTAGATTAGTTTAATCAGAATATATAATTTTTAAATAATGAAGCAAATTCAAATGACTTTTAGTTTAGTTAAAACAAAATAATAAAGATTCTAAGCTAGATAAGCAGATTCTAAAGTGGTTTGTAACTGGCTTGGCTCAAAAACTTCCTTCGATGATTCGGGCTCCATAAGTTATCGCTTCTTTGTAGAACTCATAAAGATGCATCCAATTTGCACCATTCAGATAGTTTGTAACTTCATCTACATCCAGATAGTTTTTTTCGAAATGACGCTCACCAATGAAGTGTAATACATCCTCTCTTTCATGCAGATTACAGAGTATGCACCTATCGATAACTTCGTTACGGTGGGGCCTAAAGTTAAGTCTAATCAGCTCTCCTCTTATTTTAAAAATAGTACCAATGATGGAATTGTCATATGCGCTGGTAAAATAATTTCTGTCGTTGAGATTAAAGATGCATTTTGAATAATACTGCCTTTCCGTGGCAGAGCGTGCTTTTTCAATATAAGAATACCTTTCATTCTCATCCGTGACTGCTATTACCTCGTAAAGGCATTTCTTACATTGAACAGCGTTCAAACTCCAATTTAAAGTTGAGCCACAGTTCGCGGCTAACAAGTTCCAGTCTCTTACAACTAGGGTGTTTTGACGCATAGCATATTCCAGTATTATTCTCGGTAGCCTCTGCTCCTCCATACGTAAAACTCTAACTACATAGTCTGCATTGAGTTTAAGGGTTGAAATAAACAATGACGGTAGACCAGTTTTCAAATAATACATTTATTTTGGCGTGTTTATCGGCAAAAAGAATATTTTTGTTAGGAAAAGCGCAATAGGCATTCAACTAGCACATACCTTTGTAGTCCCCATACCTGCGCTCCTGCAGCGAAAGGCCTAATAAATGCTAGGCCCTTTGAAGAAGTGGAGAAACTCCAACGTTTTTTCATTAAATAACTGTTCATGTATCGAGCATGTATCGAGCTACGGATTGGACGTGTTATCTATCGGCTGGCAAATAAATCAAATTTTTCAACTTATTTTAGTGCGAATCGCCTTTTTTTTTAATTCCACGTACCAAAAATTTAGTATCAGTGACGCTTACAAAAATTCATTTTTTGGTTTTTGCTAAACTATTTGCAAATTATTTGATTGAACTAATTGTGTAGTTTGTGGTCCCATTTACTGTTTAATCGATCATACCTTAAAGACCATGTCAAACTCAAAACGGTGCAGATCTAACTCTAAGTCCAACCTAATTTCGTGCATGTATCGAGCTACGGATTGGACGTGTTATCTATCGGCTGGCAAATAAATCAAATTTTTCAACTTATTTTAGTGCGAATCGCCTTTTTTTTAATTCCACGTACCAAAAATTTAGTATCAGTGACGCTTACAAAAATTCATTTTTTGGTTTTTGCTAAACTATTTGCAAATTATTTGATTGAACTAATTGTGTAGTTTGTGGTCCCATTTACTGTTTAATCGATCATACCTTAAAGACCATGTCAAACTCAAAACGGTGCAGATCTAACTCTAAGTCCACCTCCAACATCACCAACAGCCCCATTGCAACAAATTCCCAACAAAATTGCAATGGACGACAACATAATGTGGGAAAAAATGGAAGAAAAACTAAAAAATCAAAGTGCATTCATAATTTCACTCATATCCGCTAAAATAATAGAAAATAATGATTCTCTTACATCACAAATGGAAAAACAATTTGCGAATTAACAAAATCAATTACTGACATTAATACACGAGTTTCTCAACTTGAAACTAATTCATCTCAGTTGAGCATTCAACAAACAAGTGTTAAAACCGAAATCATACAAATCAATATTTCACTGTCGGATGTAAACAAAGTCTTGAATGAGAAACAACTTCAGATCTCGGAATTAAAAGAACAACTCGCTGAGTACAATTCAAAACAAGAAGAACTTGAAAATAAAAAAGCGTCACGAGATACAATTTTATTTGGTATTCCTAGCACAGCGAATGAAAACATCAGAGCTTATTTCAACCACATCTGCAACGTTATTAATATTGAACCACTGAGTATCCAAGATATCTTCCGCACACGCCCGCGCCCAAGAGCACCACCTCCACCATCATCATCAAATTCCGATCGGCATATGATCAAAACTTCGTATTAGCTTCGATTGCAAGGTTTCGTAAAGTAAATAAAAGACAGCTTAAATTAATCGACATTGGATTGTACTCTAACTCTTTTATGTACTTGCGGGAGTGCCTTACAAGTGCCAACAACAATATACTGCATGCTGAACTTCAGTTAAAAAAACAAAATGCACTTTCTTCAGTGTTTACAATGCGAGGTTATGTATTTGTTAAACGTCAACCAAACGAAGAAGAAATTAAAATCGAAAACATCGCCAAATTGCACGACATTGCCAGCCTTCAAGGATGATTTATGCAACATTTTTATTTTTATTTTTTTAATTTTAATTCAGATATTCTCAAACTGTTTCAAACTTTTTGTTTTTTGTTAGGTGTTAACTTTAAATTTAAATCTTTTTTTTTATTCTTTTTATATCTTATCAAAATAAAGTATTTTTTGTATTGTTAATTATTATTTTTTATTATTAGTATTTTTTTTTTTTTTTTCTATTAAAATTTTTTTCTTTTTTTTTTTCTATTAACTTATTTTCCTCATTTTACTTATTTACTATTCAATTTCAAATGTCATTTACAAAAAATTCTATTACATATTTCATACATTTCCATTTCTTATATCATTTATATTATTTCTGTTGTCAAACTCCTTTTTTCTCATTTATAAAATAGTCAAATCCTTTAAAATAGGTATCACTGAATAGGAATTTACACATACTCATGACATTGCACAAAAACTTTATGTTATACCACACTATTTTTTTATAAATTTCGGATATCTTAAATAATTCAATAAATGAAAAATTTGACATAAAGAATACCTCACTTTTAACCCATTGAACGAGTGAAAGAGAAAAACATGTATTACTTCTGAAATTTAAAATTCTCTTTTTTTTCGCTGCACCTTGAGTGACTGGTGGAGAAACATATATTTTACCTACTTCTGTTATTGTGCCAACAACAATATACTGCATGCTGCACTTCAGTTAAAAAAACAAAATGCACTTTCTTCAGTGTTTACAATGCGAGGTTATGTATTTGTTAAACGTCAACCAAACGAAGAAGAAATTAAAATCGAAAACATCGCCAAATTGCACGACATTGCCAGCCTTCAAGGATGATTTATGCAATATTTTTAATTAAATGCCATTTTTTTGTTGTTGTTTTCTCTTTCTGTTTAATGTTGTTGAGTATATAAGGTATTGATATTTTTGTACAAAAGCTTTCAAGAGCTTTTGAAACTGATTCCCACTGGATGCATTCACCTAATTTCCAACCTACTTTCGTGCAAATGAGGTTGAAATTACCTCATTTCGATATGTGATTTTGTATGGGAAATTTGGTAGTTTCGGATCTCATTTGGAAATTTAGAACGAAATTACCTCATTTGGCCCAGTGAAATCGACATATTAGATTAGTTTAATCAGAATATATAATTTTTAAATAATGAAGCAAATTCAAATGACTTTTAGTTTAGTTAAAACAAAATAATAAAGATTCTAAGCTAGATAAGCAGATTCTAAAGTGGTTTGTAACTGGCTTGGCTCAAAAACTTCCTTCGATGATTCGGGCTCCATAAGTTATCGCTTCTTTGTAGAACTCATAAAGATGCATCCAATTTGCACCATTCAGATAGTTTGTAACTTCATCTACATCCAGATAGTTTTTTTCGAAATGACGCTCACCAATGAAGTGTAATACATCCTCTCTTTCATGCAGATTACAGAGTATGCACCTATCGATAACTTCGTTACGGTGGGGCCTAAAGTTAAGTCTAATCAGCTCTCCTCTTATTTTAAAAATAGTACCAATGATGGAATTGTCATATGCGCTGGTAAAATAATTTCTGTCGTTGAGATTAAAGATGCATTTTGAATAATACTGCCTTTCCGTGGCAGAGCGTGCTTTTTCAATATAAGAATACCTTTCATTCTCATCCGTGACTGCTATTACCTCGTAAAGGCATTTCTTACATTGAACAGCGTTCAAACTCCAATTTAAAGTTGAGCCACAGTTCGCGGCTAACAAGTTCCAGTCTCTTACAACTAGGGTGTTTTGACGCATAGCATATTCCAGTATTATTCTCGGTAGCCTCTGCTCCTCCATACGTAAAACTCTAACTACATAGTCTGCATTGAGTTTAAGGGTTGAAATAAACAATGACGGTAGACCAGTTTTCAAATAATACATTTATTTTGGCGTGTTTATCGGCAAAAAGAATATTTTTGTTAGGAAAAGCGCAATAGGCATTCAACTAGCTCATACCTTTGTAGTCCCCATACCTGCGCTCGTGCAGCGAAAGGCCTAATAAATGCTAGGCCCTTTGAAGAAGTGGAGAAACTCCAACGTTTTTTCATTAAATAACTGTTCATGTATCTAGCATGTATCGAGCTACGGTTTAGATGTGTTATCTATCGGCTGGCAAATAAATCAAATTTTTCAACTTATTTTAGTGCGAATCGCCTTTTTTTTTAATTCCACGTACCAAAAATTTAGTATCAGTGACGCTTACAAAAATTCATTTTTTGGTTTTTGCTAAACTATTTGCAAATTATTTGATTGAACTAATTGTGTAGTTTGTGGTCCCATTTACTGTTTAATCGATCATACCTTAAAGACCATGTCAAACTCAAAACGGTGCAGATCTAACTCTAAGTCCAACCTAATTTCGTGCATGTATCGAGCTACGGATTGGACGTGTTATCTATCGGCTGGCAAATAAATCAAATTTTTCAACTTATTTTAGTGCGAATCGCCTTTTTTTTAATTCCACGTACCAAAAATTTAGTATCAGTGACGCTTACAAAAATTCATTTTTTGGTTTTTGCTAAACTATTTGCAAATTATTTGATTGAACTAATTGTGTAGTTTGTGGTCCCATTTACTGTTTAATCGATCATACCTTAAAGACCATGTCAAACTCAAAACGGTGCAGATCTAACTCTAAGTCCACCTCCAACATCACCAACAGCCCCATTGCAACAAATTCCCAACAAAATTGCAATGGACGACAACATAATGTGGGAAAAAATGGAAGAAAAACTAAAAAATCAAAGTGCATTCATAATTTCACTCATATCCGCTAAAATAATAGAAAATAATGATTCTCTTACATCACAAATGGAAAAACAATTTGCGAATTAACAAAATCAATTACTGACATTAATACACGAGTTTCTCAACTTGAAACTAATTCATCTCAGTTGAGCATTCAACAAACAAGTGTTAAAACCGAAATCATACAAATCAATATTTCACTGTCGGATGTAAACAAAGTCTTGAATGAGAAACAACTTCAGATCTCGGAATTAAAAGAACAACTCGCTGAGTACAATTCAAAACAAGAAGAACTTGAAAATAAAAAAGCGTCACGAGATACAATTTTATTTGGTATTCCTAGCACAGCGAATGAAAACATCAGAGCTTATTTCAACCACATCTGCAACGTTATTAATATTGAACCACTGAGTATCCAAGATATCTTCCGCACACGCCCGCGCCCAAGAGCACCACCTCCACCATCATCATCAAATTCCGATCGGCATATGATCAAAACTTCGTATTAGCTTCGATTGCAAGGTTTCGTAAAGTAAATAAAAGACAGCTTAAATTAATCGACATTGGATTGTACTCTAACTCTTTTATGTACTTGCGGGAGTGCCTTACAAGTGCCAACAACAATATACTGCATGCTGAACTTCAGTTAAAAAAACAAAATGCACTTTCTTCAGTGTTTACAATGCGAGGTTATGTATTTGTTAAACGTCAACCAAACGAAGAAGAAATTAAAATCGAAAACATCGCCAAATTGCACGACATTGCCAGCCTTCAAGGATGATTTATGCAACATTTTTATTTTTATTTTTTTAATTTTAATTCAGATATTCTCAAACTGTTTCAAACTTTTTGTTTTTTGTTAGGTGTTAACTTTAAATTTAAATCTTTTTTTTTATTCTTTTTATATCTTATCAAAATAAAGTATTTTTTGTATTGTTAATTATTATTTTTTATTATTAGTATTTTTTTTTTTTTTTTCTATTAAAATTTTTTTCTTTTTTTTTTTTCTATTAACTTATTTTCCTCATTTTATCTTTACTTATTACTATTCAATTTCAAATGTCATTTACAAAAAATTCTATTACATATTTCATACATTTCCATTTCTTATATCATTTATATTATTTCTGTTGTCAAACTCCTTTTTTCTCATTTATAAAATAGTCAAATCCTTTAAAATAGGTATCACTGAATAGGAATTTACACATACTCATGACATTGCACAAAAACTTTATGTTATACCACACTATTTTTTTATAAATTTCGGATATTTTAAATAATTCAATAAATGAAAAATTTGACATAAAGAATACCTCACTTTTAACCCATTGAACGAGTGAAAGAGAAAAACATGTATTACTTCTGAAATTTAAAATTCTCTTTTTTTTCGCTGCACCTTGAGTGACTGGTGGAGAAACATATATTTTACCTACTTCTGTTGTTTGTAATCTTTTTTTCTCATTATAAGAAGCCGAATGCATTTATTTGGTATCACTAGATTGCATGAATGAAAGAAACATATTTATTAATTCTTAATTTAAAATCTTAGAAGAAGAAATAGAGGAATGGGCATATCGAGGACAAAGTGGGGCTTTTTTCAAAATAGTGCGAGTTACACAAACACAATTGCATTTAGACAGGGTCGGAATGCAGTGAGATAGATAAATGCTGGGGCCCGCAAAAGAATTTTTAGCTGTGTTTTTGGGAGATGTATGTATGTAAAAAGCTTATTAAACTAAATAAAAAAGTGAAAACAACATATACATACATACATATGTATGTATATTAGACTGGACCTTAAGAACCTAAAAAATAAACACTTCTCCAACCGTCAATAGTTTCTAAATAGTAAACAAAAATAATCCCCTAATTTTTTCAGATTTTTTCCCCTCCCCCATAGTCGCCCTGTTTTCAATTAAAGATTGATATATATCAAAATTCATTCAGCCTTAATACGATTAAAAATTTCAAATTATTATTTTTTTTATTGTCACTGGATAGTTTAAACAAAATTAACATGGAAAATAATTATATGTGAGGAATTCTATTTTAACAGACATTTAATTTTAATAGTGAATTGCTATTTTTGTTCTATGAACTTGAAGAAAGAATAAAAATAGCAATTTACTATTAAAATTAAATGTCTGTTAAAATAGAATTCCTCACATATAATTATTTTCCATGTTAATTTTTAGGAGTTTAAACTATCCAGTGATAGTAAAAAAATAGTAATTTGAAATTTTTAATCGTATTAAGGCTGAATGAATTTTGATATATATCAATCTTTAATTGAAAACAGGGCTACTAAGGGGAGGGGAAAAAATTAGGGGATTTTTTTTTACTATTTAGAAACTATTGACGGGTGGAGAAGAGTGTTTTTTTTTTTTTAGGTGCCTAAGGTCCAGTCTAATGTATATGTATCTATTAAAGAAAATGAGAAACAAAAAATTCAAAAAGATTTCATTCTTACGCCAAATATTTTTTACAAAGAGGTTTTGTAAAACTAATATGTTCATATCAATAATAAAAGGAATTTATTTATTTTGTTCAAACATTCTATTTGAAAATTTAAAGCCTAATTGAATGTGCGAAATTTTCGCACGGGTCTTCTGGTATTAATATATTTCTTACTTTAAATATTCTTATTTATTGCAGTTTTTTATTTATCGAAATGAATCATGGACACACTTTTCTGATACTCTCTTTGCCGCCTCCCCCTCATTTCATGCCTTTACCTATTTTCTTACTGTTATACCTCAGCTATGCAGCCGGGTATCAGTAGAGGGAATAATGGAATCTTGCGCTCAATGGTGAATGTATTCAGTAATCAAAAGAATGGACTGAAGAATGGTATGTCATTTAAATACGCAGTTTGCCTCCTAAACTGGATGAGTTTAGGTTCGAAGGTAGATGTTATTTGCGTGAGAGAATCGTGGTTTTCTAACAAAATTGAAGATGTTTTTTATAAAGTTCACGGCTATAGACTTTTTCGTGGAGATAGAGTGGGAAGATTGGGTGGTGGTGCTGCAATTTATGTAAAAGAGGGATTGAAATGCCGTAGTAAATGTATGTCAACTGTTGGTAGTGAAATAGATTATGTTTTTGTGGAAATCAAATCAATAAACGGTGATCTTCTCATTGGATCTGTTTACAGACCAAACAGGCAAATCGATGCAACTCCAATTTTTGATCTTTTAGAATCAATGGCGGTATGTTTTCCTAATATTATTGTAGGTGGAGACTTTAATAGTAACCTTTTAGTACAAAGTGGCATCATTGATGGCATGAGAACACTCAACCTATTTCCTGTGAATGTTTTAAATTCCACTAATTTTACTAACAACTCAAGTACTTTGTTAGATGTATTCTTTGTCAGTAATCACAATGACGTGCTCTTCTACGATCAGCTGTCAGCAGCCGGGTTTTCTAAACATGACCTTCTATTTTTAACATACAATTTTTTGATAAATTGTTCAGTTTCAAAATTTGAATATAGACATTTTAATGCAATCGAATATAGTCAATTGGAACAAGATGCTCTTAGTGCTAATTGGGGCCGTGTACTCCATATGTCATCTCTACTACAAAGACCATGGTTTACTCCTGAAATTCGCAAACTTATTGAAGAGCGTAATCAAGCCTACTTTGTTTGGAAACGCTATAGGTTAGACTTGCACTTGCAATTGTTTCGCACCTTGCGAAATCGTGTTGTTTATAAAATAAAATACGCTAAAAGAATATTTTATAGCAAAAGGATAAACCCTTGTCTGCAAGGTAGACAGTTATGGAAAAATTTAAATACAATTGGAATTGGTAAACAAAATAAAACAGGGCGACCTGCATCGTGCCTGTTCGGGAAACTATTGATTGCTCAGAACTTGGTGCCAGTAGCGCAACAATCATTCACGATGAAGTGCTTGTTTTACCTCCTCGTGGTTGTCCCCGGGCAACTATTTGTGTATCCCAATATACATAAATAGGCCAAAATTACAAGTGCGAAAAGGCCTAGCTATCTAGGATAGGTTACGGAGGTTAGCATTCTTCGTAAATGAAATCAACCCGCTGCCGAAACCAACACTACGCGTCGGATAATTAATGATAACTCGTTGACGACTTTTGGTTATTGTACCCGGACAAAGATTGGTTTCTGGAATGTGAAGACGCTTCTTGACAATGGAAAAGAAGGTCCTCAGAATGCCAGATTCTTGCAACTAGAGAAGGACTTCATGCGGTATAGGATGGACATCTTAGGGATAAGTGAAGTTAGATGGCTGGGCTCGGGGAAGTTTAAGTCACCAACATAATAATTAATACAATAATTAGATAATTAGAACAATTTGACAAGTTTCGACTTTTCGAAAAAAAAACATGTTTTTTTTATTAGATTTAGATTTTTCCACAAGTTTGAAACAATTTTAAAATAATTTATTAATGAAACAATTAACACAATAGGTATGATCATATTAGCTTTTATTAGACACAAAATTAAAAAAAATTAAAATTAAAAAATAAAATACACCTTTATTTTTACTTTTTAACGTTATAATTTTCTTTGTATTGAAAAACGGCAAAATTCTTTGCGAATGTATTCTTGATCTTATATGACCGTCTCTGGATTTTTCACCAACTTTTGCACTTGAAGCTTCGGCCACCATCTTCACGCAGCGGTCAACAGCTTGAGTGTGACAAGGTTAGTTTGGAAATGACATGTCAATGTCAATTGGATCTTTATTTTGTAGAATGCCTTCCTAATCCATATCACTTATTCTTCTTAAGCCCAGTTCTCTGATATGTGGTCTTTCATCAGTAAGCAATGCCATCGAAATATTTTCTGGGTGCTTAAAATAAGAATTATTTCTCTTACATTTAAACAATATTTACAAATTTACTAACTCGAACTATCTTTTTTACCACTAAAACAAACTGGACCATTAACTTTTAAAATGTATACAGCAAGTATTTTCAATTAATTAGTTGGATTGGATGTAGCTACATAAAGCCTCAAAATTCTATTGGCAGTTGTCAACCATCTAGTGTGTCAACTTTGCTGGGTTTCTGTTGGAGAGATCTATAGTACAGGATCCTTTACTTATGACTTTTCACATTTAAAACAAATATTTTTGATCCGTGCACCATTTAATTTGTAATAAATGAAGCAAAAGTAACTCATAAACAGGAAGTTGACAAACGAACCATTGAAGCGGTCTCCCCAACTTCCACTCCACAAGCCGGATAACTCCACTTTTTCAACAAATGTTTGTAGCAGTTTCATCGCAACAAACAACAGACAGTTTACTTGAATCCAGTATCGATACCGCTATAGTTAACTTTCTCACATTATTTGCTGTTACCAAGCCAACATCGGGTAAAACTGCACTCGCGACTGCTGCTGCTGATCGATCCGAGATGGCGTATTGATCGCAAACTCTTGCCAAATTAGGAAGATATAACTGATTTCTTTCATTAATTTCTTGGCATTTTTAAAAAGTACTTGGCTGGGGGCCATCGTCAGTATAGTTACTACCTGTCGGTATACAAGGAATTTATTGAAATCTTGATTTTGTCGTAGCTTTAACTGATGACGAAGCTTCGTGTGCTAGTACATTTATAATTTTTTCTTTCCTCAAACTTTTTCCGACAAGTTTTTTGGGCTCTAAAAAGTTCAACCCGCCCACAGCGACTAAGTGATTTACTCTTCCAGTCTTGTAGTTTTTTCATAAAGTTTTCATTTTGTTTGGATCTTGGGTATCTCAAAAAATACAAATAGTTATCATACACACTTGTCATTTCTTGTTTTACCCGTTGAATTGACAGGGATGCAGTCTTCCAAGCGGTAGTAATGTCAAGACCTAAAGTTTAAAACATTTGAGCAACAGATGGCTGCTCTTCATTATTTGTTTTTTATTTCTCACAAAACATAATACTCTTTCGTTTCTAAGGCACGTTGCTCCAAAGATGGGACACCTTCCAAATATTTTCGAGTCACTCGTTTCAACATTTTGTTTGGTATTCAATAGAGAAATAAAAACATTTTGATCCTTGCCAGCTAAATGAACGACTGAGCTTTAACTTCGACCGGGATGAAAAAAAACCTGCTGACAGACAAAAAAAAGCAACAACAAACAAGAGCAACCTTTTTTTGTCATCAAGTTAAAAAGAAAAAAAAAATAATATTTTCGCAATGCAGAGAAATTTTTATTCTATGAATTGGTATTTAAAAGAAGTGACTAAGTAGTATTCTTAAGATTCTTTTTAACAAATATTTCGAGAACTACTCATCGTACTTTAAAGTTACGAGGACTTTTTCTAGGAAAATGAATAATCTATCTTTTTTGTTTGGAATGTTTTTTCGTATGATTTATACTTTTCAAGTTACAGAGCCAAACAAAAAAAAAATATTGACAATTTTGGTTATTTTACAAAACTTTGAGCTTCGGTAGAGGGCTAATAAAATACAAATTTATTTTTTTTTCTTATATTTTACGTATAGTTAACGTAACTATGCAACTTTTTAAAACTATTCGAAATCGAATATCGCAAAAAAAAGTTTGACGCTCCACCCTAATGTATATATATGTACTTCTAATAAGTTGGAATTCATTGTAATGGCTATAAAAGCCATCACAATTCCATTGAATTATATTAAGTTCACTCATAGTAGCTCTGATTCGGAGTGTAAGTCACTAGATAGACTATAATTATCAATTGAGTTTGTGTTACTTTTTTTATTTTTATTTTTAATATGTCGCTAAGCTCTGTTTGACAGTTTTGTTGAAAAAAGGTTAACTGTACCTTTCTTTGTTGTTATATATTTTTTTTTTTTTTAGGCAGACCTACGTCGTCGTCTAAAGACTTCATGGGTCACTTGGTTGGAGGAGGGATACAGATGTCCATAGATGTTGTTGTTATCTGCAAATTTGCCATCATTAATTGATCTCTGTTCAGGTCTTGATCTTCGGGGTTTTGTTGCTTTTTCCTTGTGTGAAAAGTTGAAACTAGATGTGATGAACGGGAGAGAATAAGTGGATTTCTCTCACGGTCCGTTTGATGGCTTCTCGCTTCTCTCATATCAACTTTTTCAAAAACTTTTATAAATAGATAAGTAGATAGATAGAAAGATATTCTTTATTCTTTGATTAAAATGTTTACAAATACATTGTTAAAATTCTTAAATAAAATAATTATGACATGACATGGAATGTCGTCTGCCTGAGGGGCATTTTTGTTTCTAAATTGTACCTAATGAAGCATTTTTTTTTTTTTAACAATATAGGCAACATATTAGATTTTTCTTTATTTAGGAGACTTTGAGTTGAGTTAAAATGAATTTTAAGGACTTTGAGATAAGTTGAATCAAAATATATATGTAGCTTTCAAAATATTTTGTTTGTTTTATTAAATAACGAAAGTGATTTTTACAGCGCTATTCTGCCGTTGTGAGGCTCACAAGTCACAATTTATTGTGAGGTTGTTTTTGTGTGGTTTCTTATGAGGCGGCCAAAATTTCGTCTTCTGTTGAAGCCCTCATTAGAAACCTCACAAGAAACTCACCACAGGAAGGTGGACTTTTAACTGTGAGGTCGGTCAGCTGATTTGTCAAAACAAACAGATTTGAAAGCAAAAAAAAATCTGATTTGGAAAGTATTAAAATTTAATAATAATGAAATCTATTGGTGAGCAACTCATTTAAATGTTTAAACATTAATATTTATATCTCATAATTCTTATTTTATGTTCAAGATAGTCAGACAAATAAACAAGCGTCGTGGTGGGAGCAGCTGGCCAAGCGATACCCAGAAATCCTATCTGGTGACGCATAATGTGGAATATTCATGTATTTTTAGACTAGAAAATTTCCCTAAGATCTCGAAAAAGGAAATTAAAGGCAGAACGTCCACGGTCCACAAACTAACAAAAATTAAAGGAATTTCAAGAGAGGGCACTGCAGGGTCTTGGAGCAATAGCATTGGATGTGTAATCAGTTTTGGTGATTTGGCTTTCTGATAACAATCATGTTTCATCAACTACTTCACGGTTCCTAATTTTTCTTACTTTATGTAATAAATATATTGCATGAAAGTGAATGCGATGAGGACTGCAAGGAAGAGTTCATGCTCCAAAAACTACCGCAACCTCATTGAATACACCATTAAATATAACCCCACAACAACCTTCCAAGTAAAAAGAGAATCCGTTATACCTACCTATATAAATTCTTACTTTTTATTTCTAGAGGAAATTTCCTTCAAAAGATGTATCAAAATCAAATTCAATTCCATGTTTGTTCTTATTTTGGTTTTTTTTTTTAAATTTTTTTCAATCACTATGTCAAGTACACGTGAGTTGTGATCTGTCAAGGAGCAGATCATAATTTTTAAGTTTTTATGAGGCTCACATGTTGTGAGGTTTTTGCCAGAATACGAAAAAAGTCACAAAATCGAGTTCACCTCAAGTTATGAGGTTATTGTGACTTGTGAGGCATCAGTGAGGTTGCCAGAATAAGGCTGTAAGTTTAGTTAGAGCAAAATTACATAGAACTTACAGTTTATTTAAAACATAATTAAGGGACTTTTATACGTTTTCATTAGAGCCGAAATGAAGTAATTTCGAAATTTGGCAAAAAAGTGTTTTCATTATCAAATTTGCTAATTTCATTTGACATCTCATTTCATTTTGAATTTGGAATGGCAGTTAGCCATTCTTTTGTTGTTGTTTTCTCTTTCTGTTTTATATAGTATATAGTATATAGTATATTGATATTTTTGTAAAAAAGCTTCCAAGAGCTTTTGAAACTGATTCCCACTGGATGCATTCACCTAATTTCCAACCTAATTTCGTGCAAATGAGGTTGAAATTACCTCATTTCGATATGTGATTTTGTATGGGAAATTTGGTAGTTTCGGATCTCATTTGGAAATTTACAACGAAATTACCTCATTTGGCCCAGTGAAATCGACATATTAGATTAGTTAAATCAGAATATATAATTTTTAAATAATGAAGCAAATTCAAATGACTTTTAGTTTAGTTAAAACAAAATAATAAAGATTCTAAGCTAGATAAGCAGATTCTAATGTGGCTTGTAACTGGCTTGGCTCAAAAACTTCCTTCGATGATTCGGGCTCCATAAGTTATCGCTTCTTTGTAGAACTCATAAAGATGCATCCAATTTGCACCATTCAGATAGTTTGTAACTTCATCTACATCCAGATAGTTTTTTTCGAAATGACACTTACCAATGAAGTATAATACATCCTCTCTTTCATGCAGATTACAGAGTTTGCACCTATCGATAACTTCGTTACGGTGGGGCCTTAAGTTAAGTCTAATCAGCTCTCCTCTTATTTTAAAAATAGTACCAATGATGGAATTGTCATATGCGCTGGTAAAATAATTTCTGTCGTTGAGATTAAAGATGCATTTTGAATAATACTGCCTTTCCGTGGCAGAGCGTGCTTTTTCAATATAAGAATACCTTTCATTCTCATCCGTGACTGCTATTACCTCGTAAGGGCATTTCTTACATTGAACAGCGTTCAAACTCCAATTTAAAGTTGAGCCACAGTTCGCGGCTAACAAGTTCCAGTCTCTTACAACTAGGGTGTTTTGACGCATAGCATATTCCAGTATTATTCTCGGTAGCCTCTGCTCCTCCATACGTAAAACTCTCACTACATAGTCTGCATTCAGTTTAAGTGTTGAAATAAACAATGACGGTAGACCAGTTTTCAAATAATACATTTATTTTGGCGTGTTTATCGGCAAAAAGAATATTTTTGTTAGGAAAAGCGCAATAGGCATTCAACTAGCTCATACCTTTGTAGTCCCCATACCTGCGCTCCTGCAGCGAAAGGCCTAATAAATGCTAGGCCCTTTGAAGAACGTTTTTTCATTAAATAACTGTTCATGTATCGCGCATGTATAGAGCTACGGATTAGACGTGTTATCTATCGGCTGGCAAATAAATCAAATTTTTCAACTTATTTTAGTGCGAATCGCCTTTTTTTTAATTCCACGTACCAACATTTTGAGTTTTCATAACACGTTATTAAATTTAGTATCAGTGACGCTTACAAAACTTCATTTTTTGGTTTTTGCTAAACTATTTGCAAATTATTTGATTGAACTAATTGTGTAGTTTGTGGTCCCATTTACTGTTTAATCGATCATACCTTAAAGCCCATGTCAAACTCAAAACGGTGCAGATCTAACTCTAAGTCCAACCTTAGTTCACCTCCAACATCACCAACAGCGACAGCCCCATTGCAACAAATTCCCAAAAAAATTGCAATGGACGACAACATAATGTGGGAAAAAATGGAAGAAAAACTAAAAAATCAAAGTGCATTCATAATTTCACTCATATCCGCTAAAATAATAGAAAATAATGATTCTCTTACATCACAAATGGAAAAACAATTTGCGAATTAACAAAATCAATTACTGACATTAACACACGAGTTTCTCAACTTGAAACTAATTCATCTCAGTTGAGCATTCAACAAACAAGTGTTAAAACCGAAATCATACAAATCAATATTTCACTGTCGGATGTAAACAAAGTCTTGAATGAGAAACAACTTCAGATCTCGGAATTAAAAGAACAACTCGCTGAGTACAATTCAAAACAAGAAGAACTTGAAAATAAAAAAGCGTCACGAGATAAAATTTTATTTGGTATTCCAAGCACAGCGAATGAAAACATCAGAGCTTATTTCAACCACATCTGCAACGTTATTAATATTGAACCACCGAGTATCCAAGATATCTTCCGCACACGCACGCGCCCAAAAGCACCACCTCCACCATCATCATCAAATTCCGATCGGCATTTGATCGAAACTTCGTATTAGCTGCGATTGCAAGGTTTCGTAAAGTAAATAAAAGACAGCTTAAATTAATCGACATTGGATTGGACTCTAACTCTTTTATGTACTTGCGGGAGTGCCTTACAAGTGCCAACAACAATATACTGCATGCTGAACTTCAGTTAAAAAACAAAATGCACTTTCTTCAGTGTTTACAATGCGATGTTCTATGAATTTGAAGAAAGAATAAGAATAGCAATTTACTATTAAAATTAAATGTCTGTTAAAATAAAATTCCTCACATATAATTATTTTCCATGTTAATTTTTAGGAGTTTAAACTTTCAGTGACAGTAAAAAAAATAGTAATTTGAAATTTTTAATCGTATTAAGGCTGAATGAATTTTGATATATATCAATCTTTAATTAAAAAGAGGGCTACTAAGGGGGAGGGGAAAAAATCTGAAAAAATTAGGGGATTTTTTTTTACTATTTAGAAACTATTGACGGGTGGAGAAGTGTTTTTTTTTTTTTAGGTGTCTAAGGTCCAGTCTAATGTATATGTATCTATTAAAGAAAATGAGAAACAAAAAATTCAAAAAGATTTCATTCTTACGCCAAATATTGTTTACAAAGAGGTTTTGTAAAACTAATATGTTCATATCAATAATAAAAGGAATTTATTTATTTGTTCAAACATTCTATTTGAAAATTTAAAGCCTAATTGAATGTGCGAAATTTTCGCACGGGTCTTCTGGTATTAATATATTTCTTACTTTAAATATTCTTATTTATTGCAGTTTTTTATTTATCGAAATGAATCATGGACACACTTTTCTGATACTCTCTTTGCCGCCTCCCCCTCATTTCATGCCTTTACCTATTTTCATACTGTTATACCGCAGCTATGCAGCCGGGTATCAGTAGAGGGAATGAATTCAGTAATCAAAAGAATGGACTGAAGAATGGTATGTCATTTAAATACGCAGTTTGCCTCCTAAACTGGATGAGTTTAGGTTCAAAGGTAGATGTTATTTGCGTGAGAGAATCGTGGTTTTCTAACAAAATTGAAGATGTTTTTTATAAAGTTCACGGCTATAGACTTTTTCGTGGAGATAGAGTGGGAAGATTGGGTGGTGGTGCTGCAATTTATGTAAAAGAGGGATTGAAATGCCGTAGTAAATGTATGTCAACTGTTGGTAGTGAAATAGATTATGTTTTTGTGGAAATCAAATCAATAAACGGTGATCTTCTCATTGGATCTGTTTACAGACCAAACAGGCAAATCGATGCAACTCCAATTTTTGATCTTTTAGAATCAATGACGGTATGTTTTCCTAATATTATTGTAGGTGGAGACTTTAATAGTAACCTTTTAGTACAAAGTGGCATCATTGATGGCATGAGAAGACTCAACCTATTTCCTGTGAATGTTTTAAATTCCACTAATTTTACTAACAACTCAAGTACTTTGTTAGATGTATTCTTTGTCAGTAATCACAATGACGTGCTCTTCTACGATCAGCTGTCAGCAGCCGGGTTATCTAAACATGACCTTCTATTCTTAACATACAATTTTTTGATAAATTGTTCAGTTTCAAAATTTGAATATAGACATTTTAATGCAATCGAATATAGTCAATTGGAACAAGATGCTCTTAGTGCTAATTGGGGCCGTGTACTCCATATGTCATCTCTACTACAAAGACCATGGTTTACTCCTGAAATTCGCAAACTTATTGAAGAGCGTAATCAAGCCTACTTTGTTTTGAAACGCTATAGGTTAGACTTGCACTTGCAATTGCTTCGCACCTTGCGAAATCGTGTTGTTTATAAAATAAAATACGCTAAAAGAATATTTTATAGCAAAAGGATAAACCCTTGTCTGCAAGGTAGACAGTTATGGAAAAATTTAAATACAATTGGAATTGGTAAACAAAATAAAATTGGGCGACCTGCATCGTGCCTGTTCGGGAAACTATTGATTGCTCAGAACTTGGTCTGGGCCAGTAGCGCAACAATCAGTCACGATGAAGTGCTTGTTTTACCTCCTCGTGGTTGTCCCCGGGCAACTATTTGTGTATCCCAATATACATAAATAGGCCAAAATTACAAGTGCGAAAAGGCCTAGCTATCTAGGCTAGGTTACGGAGGTTAGCATTCTCCGTAAATGAAATCAACCCGCTGCCGAAACCAACACTACGCCTCGGATAATTAATGATAACTCGTTGACGACTTTTGGTTATTGTACCCGGACAAAGATTGGTTTCTGGAATGTGAAGACGCTTCTTGACAATGGAAAAGAAGGTCCTCGGAATGCCAGATTCCTGCAACTAGAGAAGGACTTCATGCGGTATAGGATGGACATCTTAGGGATAAGTGAAGTTAGATGGCTGGGCTCGGGGAAGTTTAAGTCACCAACATAATAATTAATACAATAATTAGATAATTAGAACAATTTGACAAGTTTCGACTTTTCGAAAAAAAAACATGTTTTTTTTATTAGATTTAGATTTTTCCACAAGTTTGAAACAATTTTAAAATAATTTATTAATGAAACAATTAACACAATAGGTATGATCATATTAGCTTTTATTAGACACAAAAATAAAAAAAATTAAAATTAAAAAATAAAATACACCTTTATTTTTACTTTTTAACGTTATAAGTTTCTTTGTATTGAAAAACGGCAAAATTCTTTGCGAATGTATTCTTGATCTTGTATGACCGTCTCTGGATTTTTCACCAACTTTTGCACTTGAAGCTTCGGCCACCATCTTCACGCAGCGGTCAACAGCTTGAGTGTGACAAGGTTAGTTTGGAAATGACATGTCAATGTCAATTGGATCTTTATTTTGTAGAATGTCTTCCTAATCCATATCACTTAATTTCTCCAATTATGGGGGTGAGGTTACTTGTGATTTGGTCCATATAATTAAGTCAAGATAATCTTTGGCATTGAAATATATGTCGGTAGTTAAAAGACTCTAAGTGAAGACCCAAGCTTTTGATTTTTTTCTAGTTGAGATGATTCTTCTTAAGCCCAGTTCTCTGATATGTGGTCTTTCATCAGTAAGCAATGCCATCGAAATATTTTCTGGGTGCTTAAAATAAGAATTATTTCTCTTACATTTAAACAATATTTACAAATTTACTAACTCGAACTATCTTTTTTACCACTAAAACAAACTGGACCATATACTTTTAAAATGTATACAGCAAGTATTTTCAATTAATTAGTTGGATTTGATGTAGCTACATAAAGCCTCAAAATTCTATTGGCAGTTGTCAACCATCTAGTGTGTCAACTTTGCTGGGTTTCTGTTGGAGAGATCTATAGTACAGGATCCTTTACTTATGACTTTCCACATTTAAAACAAATATTTTTGATCCGTGCACCATTTAATTTGTAATAAATGAAGCAAAAGTAACTCATAAACAGGAAGTTGACAAACGAACCATTGAAGCGGTCTCCCCAACTTCCACTCCACAAGCCGGATAACTCCACTTTTTCAACAAATGTTTGTAGCAGTTTCATCGCAACAAACAACAGACAGTTTACTTAAATCCAGTATCGAATCCGCTATAGTTAACTTTCTCACATTATTTGCTGTTACCAAGCCAACATCCGGTAAAACTGCACTCGCGACTGCTGCTGCTGATCGATCCGAGATGGCGTATTGATCGCAAACTCTTGCCAAATTAGGAAGATATAACTGATTTCTTTCATTAATTTCTTTTCTTGGCATTTTTAAGAAGTACTTGGCTGGGGGCCATCGTCAGTATAGTTACTACCTGTCGGTATACAAGGAATTTATTGAAATCTTGATTTTGTCGTAGCTTTAACTGATGACGAAGCTTCGTGTGCTAGTACATTTATAATTTTTTCTTTCCTCAAACTTTTTCCGACAAGTTTTTTGGGCTCTAAAAAGTTCAACCCGCCCACAGCCACTAAGTGATTTACTCTTCCAGTCTTGTAGTTTTTTCATAAAGTTTTCATTTTGTTTGGATCTTGGGTATCTCAAAAAAATACAAATAGTTATCATACACACTTATCATTTCTTGTTTTACCCGTTGAATTGACAGGGATGCAGTCTTCCAAGCGGTAGTAATGTCAAGACCTAAAGTTTAAAACATTTGAGCAACAGATGGCTGCTCTTCATTATTTGTTTCTTATTTCTCACAAAACATAACACTCTTTCGTTTCTAGGGCACGTTGCTCCAAGGATGGGACACCTTCCAAATATTTTCGAGTCACTCGTTTCAACATTTTGTTTGGTATTCAATAGAGAAATAAAAACATTTTGATCCTTGCCAGCTAAATGAACGACTGAGCTTTAACTTCGATCGGCATGAAAAAAAACCTGCTGACAGACAAAAAAAAGCAACAACAAAAGAGCAACCTTTTTTTGTCATCAAGTTAAAAAGAAAAAAAAATAATATTTTCGACAAATAATATGCAGAATTTTATTCTATGAATTGGTATTTAAAAGAAGTGACTAAGTAGTATTCTTAAGATTCTTTTTAACAAATATCTCGAGAACGACTCATCGTACTTTAAAGTTACGAAGACCTTTTCTATAGGAAAATGAATAATCTATCTTTTTTGTTTGGAATGTTTTTTCGTATGATTTATACTTTTCAAGTTACAGAGCCAAACAAAAACAAAATATTGACAATTTTGGTTATTTTACAAAACTTTGAGCTTCGGTAGAGGGCTAATAAAATAAAAATTTATTTTTTTTCTTATATTTTACGTATAGTTAACGTAACTATGCAACTTTTTAAAACTATTCGAAATCGAATATCGCAAAAAAAAGTTTGATGCTCCACCCTAATGTTTATATATGTACTTCTAATAAGTTGGAATTCATTGTAATGGCTATAAAAGCCATCACAATTCCATTGAATTATATTAAGTTCACTCATAGTAGCTCTGATTCGGAGTGTAAGTCACTAGATAGACTATAATTATCAATTGAGTTTGTGTTACTTTTTTTATTTTTATTTTTAATATGTCGCTAAGCTCTGTTTGACAGTTTTGTTGAAAAAGGGTTAACTGTACCTTTCTTTGTTGTTATATATTTTTTTTTTTTTTAGGCAGACCTACGTCGTCGTCTAAAGACTTCATGGGTCACTTGGTTGGAGGAGGGATACAGATGTCCATAGATGTTGTTGTTATCTGCAAATTTGCCATCATTAATTGATCTCTGTTCAGGTCTTGATCTTCGGGGTTTTGTTGCTTCTTCCTTGTGTGAAAAGTTGAAACTAGATGGGATGAACGGATGAGAATAAGTGGATTTCTCTCACGGTACCGTTTGATGGCTTCTCGCTTCTCTCATATCAACTTTTTCAAAAACTTTTATAAATAGATAGATAGATATTCTTTATTCTTTGATTAAAATGTTTACAAATACATTGTTAAAATTCTTGAATAAAATAATTATGACATGACATGGAATGTCGTCTGCCTGAGGGGCATTTTTGTTTTTAAATTGTACCTAATGAAGTATTTTTTTTTTAACAATATAGGCAACATATTAGATTTTTCTTTATTTAAGAGACTTTTAGTTGAGTTCAAACGAATTTTAAGGACTTTGAGATTAGTTAAATCAAAATATATATGTAGCTTTTGTAATGGTTGGGAGTAATGGTGGGCAGTCCCTTCTAAGCAGCGGGTGGCACGCTGGTCGATACACGGCTAATGCTCGCCGGATGGGGGGGATCTTGCTGCTTTTTAAACCATACAATAATAAAATTTCGTGCCAATATCAAACCAAACACAAACATACATAATATACCGAATGTCGTTCAACATCTCACTTATCCATAACACACAGATGTCCATGTGTGCTAGCCATCAGGCTATGAGCGACCCTTATCCATTAGTAGCTTTAGCTACCTCCATACTGCATAAGCCCGTTATAATATGCAGTCCCTTAAAGGATTTCTATAAAATTTTTGTATACCATTTACCCTATTTCATCTTTCAGCTTCCACCTTTCCCTTTAAATATTTCCTTATTCCATCTTCATATTTAATTCAAAACATAGTTCATATTAATAATTAAATTCAATTTTAAATTCATTTATTTTTCTTTTCAAAACGTTATACAAATTACTACCATGATCCTACGTTGGAGTACATTAACCTTAAACAAGTGGTGTGCAGATTTCTGCAAAGTCAATGATACAAAACTATTATATTTGTTGTGCTCTCTGAGTTGTTACGTGATTCTTAACTGTAATTAACAGAGAATGTTAACTCAATGCTATTAACACTGATCATCAGCTAATCTCGGTAAAATAGGTATAAATCTGAACTCAATAATGATCATTCATTGATAATGTCGTATTGAAAAAAAAGTTATTCCTATCTGATTCAAGCAAATAAAGTTGATAATTTATATAATGAAATTAGAATAATGTAGAACAATAAGCAGAATTGAATAAACAAATTTAAAAAAAAGAATATTTTTTTTTTTTTTTTTTTGTTATAATATATGTAGTTATATAAATTTAGTTAATATAATATTTCATTGATTTACTCACATAACAACTTTGATGGTCCAGCCACGATGTGCGCACATTGGTGATGTTGATCTTGTTGTCTCCGATTATAATTTGTTTTTGTTTTATTTATATGTTATTAATCACTTCTTTTTTTTTCTCTTTTCTTTTGTTGAAATTTTGTAGAATTCAATTCCCTTTCTTTTTTTTTTTATTTTTTTTAAACTTGTAACTTTTGTAAATAAGAAATAAAATAGAAAATTAATACACTTTAGTTGCTAGGTTTTCTTCTTTTTTTGTTTTCTTAAGATAAATCAGTATGAATTTTTCTTTGGTTTTAATGTTTCAAACGAAGAAAAAAAAAACACAAATCGCTTTTAATTTTAAGCGGCAATGAAAAGTTAATTGGCGGGACTGGATCTCGTGTGGTTCCTATATGACTTTTGAGGAAGCACTAATTGTCTCAAAATGTTGTGGTGTATATTTTGTTTGTCCTTTTTTTTTTTTTTTGTTTTGGGTGGGCTTGACCAGTAGAGTTCTTGACAAAAGGTCTGTCGGCTCAGTCCTCTATCCTACGAATCGGATTCTCTATAGGAACCTGGGTCTCAGAGTTCTTGAGCAAAAGGTATCCGATCCGAATAGATCACGTTTGTAGTGTGGTTCTTGAAATGGACACAAATGGCTGGATCTATGAGGATAAAGTGAGGCACTTGAGTTAATCCTGGTTCAAGAAAACTAGACAAGCGCTCTCGTGCACGTGGAGTTGTAAGTTTTTGATTGTGGGTTTTCGCTTATCAACTCCAACAACGTCAACGCTATAGGTAAATAATGGTTTTATTGTAGACAAATCGCTATGTTTTATACAAGATAGGACTTACATGGGCTTGCGTTAAGTAAATTTTACTTTTCTTCTCCTCAGAGAAATGATGAAGTGGCACAAGACGACAACTCGTGGTAAGCTAAAATGTTTCATTTTCTTTGGTATTTTATTTTACTTGTTAAAAATTATAACATTACCTCAATATTTTATCGCCAAAAAGAACCAAATTTAGACTTTCAGCTTACACACACAAAAATGTAAGGCTTTTAGTCTTATACAAAAGATCTTATACAAAATATAGACTTGAAGTTTTTTTTTTTTATTTCTTTGAACCACGTTTATGTCCGTCTCAGCAGAAGGTCTAGTTCCAAAAGAAAGATTTTTCTGTCGGAAATGATCTTGTCACTAATGGCCATTTGTATAGTTCGAATTATCGAATTGGGCTCAGTGATTTTCGAATGAGTGTGGTGAGAAAAAGAATTTAAGGGTAGGTATCTACTTGGTGTTCTTGACTTAGTTTTTTCTCTAAGTGTACTTAGTCAACCAATACATTTTCTGGATATAGGTATGACAAATAAAATTTATCACAAAACCATTTATTTTGAAACATGTTCATGTGAAAAATAAATGGAATTCGGGTTAGTTTAATTGAACGTGTGGCATCGACCCACACCCTGAAAATAAGAGTATCATGCTCTACTATGCTTTTAAGTCTTTTCAATGATATATACCGACTGATTTGCCCTTTGTATCTGTAACTTCGTATAGTGTGTTTCCTACGGCTCGTAATACACGACATTTTATGTATTTTGGACGAAATTTTGCACTAACGTTTTTCGAAGCATCACTTTGAACAACATTTTTGCGATATATCTCTTGGCCAGGTACAAATTTATTTTCAGATGACCTTAGGTTGTAAACTTTAGAATGCCTGTTAAACGCTTGTTTCAACTGCTCTTTCATCTGTTCTTGGATGAGCTGTACGCGATCAGCTTTGCTTACGGCAGTGAAATCATCGTCATTCAAGAGGTTTAGTTTTTGTAAAAGTGGATACATTCCTGCGTGTGTTACCATCTGAGTTCCGAACAAGGCAAAATACGGGGTCTTGGAAGTAGATTGATGAACAGGGGTGCAGAGCGATTATTGGATTTCAGGAATATACTTATCCCAATCCTTATGATCTCGTTTGATATACGAACGGATGCCAGACAAGATGGACTGGTTAACCCGTTCGGATGCATTTGATTGGGGAGAGTATAAAGCAGTTTTCATTTGCGTTATTCCGTATTTTTCCAGATGTTGTTTGAATTGCATGGATACAAATTGTTTCCCATTATCCGAATGGATATATTGTGGTACCCCAAATATGCTTTAAACTGTTTGTTCTAAGAAGTTTGTAACCTACTGGGTATTGGCTTTTACCATTGGTTTCAAAAGTACAAATTTTGAGAAGTGGTCTATCAAGACAAAGAGTTGTATATTACCTTTTTTCGAACGAACGTACGGACCCATAAAATCAATATATATTTTTTGACAAGAGCTTTCAAAGGTAACATGAGTTTTCATGGGAGGTCTTATGATTTTATTCGTTTTTTTGCTTTCTTTACAGACATCACATTTAGCTATATACTCCTTAACATGTTTTGCCATCTTAGGCCAAAAATAAAAATTTCTCAATCTTTCAAGTGTTTTAGCAATGCCCCCATGACTGCAGTTGGGCGGGTTGTGAGCTTGGGTGACAAGTTCCAACGTGAGATCTGGAGGTACCCAAAGGCGCCATTGTAGGTTAGTACGATCCACATCAAGATCTGAATGAAAAAACTTTCTATACAAGACATTTTCAGCAACCTTCAAGTCTGGGCTTAGATCTGGGTTTTTAAGTACTTTTTCGATTAACGACAAATAGTCTGGGCTTTTGAAATGGTTGGACTTCAGGTCTAAGTTGAAATGGTTAGATTGTACAATTTTGTCATCTAGACTTTCTAGGAATGCGCGTGATAAGGCATAAGCAAATCGTCCATGTAAACGAAGACATATTCCCTCAAGGCCGATGGAATGACCTTGTCCATAATTCTACACATCCGGGCAGGCGCGTTGCAAGTACCGAACGGCATTACAGTGAATTGCATTAGGGGTCTCCCTGGCACTGTAAATGCTGTCTTCTCTCGGGATTCTTTGTCAAGCGGAATCTGCCAGTATGCGTCTTTAAGGTCAATACTTGAAATATAGTGCGTGTCACCAAGACGACTAAGCACGGCGTCGATGTGATGTATCGCATTCGCATCCTTTTTTGTGACAGAGTTAACCTTTCGATAGTCGATACATAATCGGTTTTTACCTCGTTTTCTTACCAGTACAACGGGTGATGACCATGGGGACTGACTCTCTTCGGTTACTCCTAAAGCTAACATACGATCTATCTCTTCATTTATCATGGCCTGGATGACTGGCGAAATCGGGTAATACCGCTGTTTGACTGGCTGTGCATCCCCCTTGTCTATGACATGAGAATCCACAGTCGTCTTACCAAGTCCTAGTTTTGAAAACGATGGGAACTTTTCTATAATACTCTCAAGAGCATGTGTTTGTTCGGTATCTAATACATGCTTCTTTGGGTCATTAACTGAGAGCTCAGATATCAGATTTGGGGCAACTTGAAAATCAACCCAAAAGTCAATGCTTAGGTACAAAGGTTGGGTTAAGGATGGAACGAGATATAAATCAAGATTTCGTGAGGTGTTATTATAATGTAACATGACATTAACCCTTCCAACTATCTTTTGCTCGCTTCCATCTGCTGTCTTGATGCCCGATTCAAATTTCATAATAGGCAAATTATTTCGTTTGACAAAGCTTTCACATCCGTTACCCAAACAAGAGATGGATGCCCCACTGTCGAGTAAACCTCTTACCTCCTCTCTACCTATACGTACCGTGGCATAAGGCCGTGGGTCGTTTTCAGATGCAATATTTGACGATTCTATAAGTTTTGTGAAAATCTTTCTTTTGTTTTTTCTTTTCAGGGCATTATTTGGTGCAATCAAGGGTTGGTTATATAGTTCTTGAATGTTTCGAACGAAGCTCTTTATATCTTTTAAGCCTATCTTCATACGTTTTAACGGGTATTGTTTTCGTGATCTTCTCTTTAATGTCATTGGTCCTATTGTTAGTCAGAATTGTTACAATTGTTGAGTTGGCAGTATCATTTGTGTTTATGCCAACATCCTTAAATTCTTTTGCGGGTTTTAATTGGTCTGTGGGGAACGAGAGTCCCCGGTAGACTTCTCGCTCGGGGTCCGGTTTTCCGACCCAGGATTACGTGTTGGGCACTGCGGAGTCGTATAGCCATCTAAACCACATCTGTAGCAAAATAGCTTCCTAACTGGCGATGGACAGTTCACGAATGAACGTCCTTCCTTTTTACAATTATAACATTTCCGGTTCCGTGAAGGAATAACCTTGCAGTCAATGGCATTGATGGTGTAATTTTGCCAATCGGGAAATTCAGAGAATTCTGTTCCATCGAGTTCATTAATATGTTTTTGTCTAACAAAAGAGTTAGGTCGTGTGCGAACTGTTTCTCTCATCAATTAAAAAGTACAAGTGACCTCAACTCCAGAAATTATTGTGTTTCGCCCAAGGTATAACAGTGGGCTCTTCAGTCAGTCTGTTATACCGTACTAAGACACAAATTTTGGTCGATGTTTACCGACTCTTATAAAAATCACAGCAAAAAGATACTGTGAATTTTATTATTCTAGGGGAATTTGTTTAAATTCGTGCACCTAGAAAATAAATACCCGTGGTCAGGTTTTTTATAATAAGAAGATGGGGAAATTTAAATATTAAAATATTGAAATAACTTCTGTTTTAAGTGGAGTGAATGAATAAAATTCAATTAAAAAGTACAAGTGACCTCAACTCCAGAAATTATTGTGTTTCGCCCAAGGTATAACAGTGGGCTCTTCAGTTAGTCTGTTATACCGTACTAAGACACAAATTTTGGTCGATGTTTACCGACTCTTATAAAAATCACAGCAAAAAGATACTGTGAATTTTATTATTCTAGGGGAATTTGTTTAAATTCGTGCACCTAGAAAATAAATACCCGTGGTCAGGTTTTTTATAATAAGAAGATGAAGAAATTTAAATATTAAAATATTGAAATTACTTCTGTTTTAAGTGGAGTGAATGAATAAAATTCAATTAAAAAGTACAAGTGACCTCAACTCCAGAAATTATTGTGTTTCGCCCAAGGTATAACAGTGGGCTCTTCAGTCAGTCTGTTATACCGTACTAAGACACAAATTTTGGTCGATGTTTACCGACTCTTATAAAAATCACAGCAAAAAGATACAGTGAATTTTATTATTCTAGGGGAATTTGTTTAAATTCGTGCACCTAGAAAATAAATACCCGTGGTCAGGTTTTTTATAATAAGAAAATGAAGAAATTTAAATATTAAAATATTGAAATTACTCCTGTTTTAAGTGGAGTGAATGAATAAAATTCAATTAAAAAGTACAAGTGACCTCAACTCCAGAAATTATTGTGTTTCGCCCAAGGTATAACAGTGGGCTCTTCAGTCAGTCTGTTATACCGTACTAAGACACAAATTTTGGTCGATGTTTACCGACTCTTATAAAAATCACAGCAAAAAGGTACTGTGAATTTTATTATTCTAGGGGAATTTGTTTAAATTCGTGCACCTAGAAAATAAATACCCGTGGTCAGGTTTTTTATAATAAGAAGATGAAGAAATTTAAATATTAAAATATTGAAATTACTTCTGTTTTAAGTGGAGTGAATGAATAAAATTCAATTAAAAAGTACAAGTGACCTCAACTCCAGAAATTATTGTGTTTCGCCCAAGGTATAACAGTGGGCTCTTCCGTCAGTCTGTTATACCGTACTAAGACACAAATTTTGGTCGATGTTTACCGACTCTTATAAAAATCACAGCAAAAAAATACTGTGAATTTTATTATTCTAGGGGAATTTGTTTAAATTCGTGCACCTAGAAAATAAATACCCGTGGTCAGGTTTTTTATAATAAGAAGATGAAGAAATTTAAATATTAAAATATTGAAATTACTTCTGTTTTAAGTGGAGTGAATGAATAAAATTCAATTAAAAAGTACAAGTGACCTCAACTCCAGAAATTATTGTGTTTCGCCCAAGGTATAACAGTGGGCTCTTCAGTCAGTCTGTTATACCGTACTAAGACACAAATTTTGGTCGATGTTTACCGACTCTTATAAAAATCACAGCAAAAAGATACTGTGAATTTTATTATTCTAGGGGAATTTGTTTAAATTCGTGCACCTAGAAAATAAATACCCGTGGTCAGGTTTTTTATAATAAGAAAATGAAGAAATTTAAATATTAAAATATTGAAATTACTCCTGTTTTAAGTGGAGTGAATGAATAAAATTCAATTAAAAAGTACAAGTGACCTCAACTCCAGAAATTATTGTGTTTCGCCCAAGGTATAACAGTGGGCTCTTCAGTCAGTCTGTTATACCGTACTAAGACACAAATTTTGGTCGATGTTTACCGACTCTTATAAAAATCACAGCAAAAAGGTACTGTGAATTTTATTATTCTAGGGGAATTTGTTTAAATTCGTGCACCTAGAAAATAAATACCCGTGGTCAGGTTTTTTATAATAAGAAGATGAAGAAATTTAAATATTAAAATATTGAAATTACTTCTGTTTTAAGTGGAGTGAATGAATAAAATTCAATTAAAAAGTACAAGTGACCTCAACTCCAGAAATTATTGTGTTTCGCCCAAGGTATAACAGTGGGCTCTTCAGTCAGTCTGTTATACCGTACTAAGACACAAATTTTGGTCGATGTTTACCGACTCTTATAAAAATCACAGCAAAAAAATACTGTGAATTTTATTATTCTAGGGGAATTTGTTTAAATTCGTGCACCTAGAAAATAAATACCCGTGGTCAGGTTTTTTATAATAAGAAGATGAAGAAATTTAAATATTAAAATATTGAAATTACTTCTGTTTTAAGTGGAGTGAATGAATAAAATTCAATTAAAAAGTACAAGTGACCTCAACTCCAGAAATTATTGTGTTTCGCCCAAGGTATAACAGTGGGCTCTTCAGTCAGTCTGTTATACCGTACTAAGACACAAATTTTGGTCGATGTTTACCGACTCTTATAAAAATCACAGCAAAAAGATACTGTGAATTTTATTATTCTAGGGGAATTTGTTTAAATTCGTGCACCTAGAAAATAAATACCCGTGGTCAGGTTTTTTTATAATAAGAAGATGAAGAAATTTAAATATTAAAATATTGAAATTACTTCTGTTTTAAGTGGAGTGAATGAATAAAATTGAATTAAAAAGTACAAGTGACCTCAACTCCAGAAATTATTGTGTTTCGCCCAAGGTATAACAGTGGGCTCTTCAGTCAGTCTGTTATACCGTACTAAGACACAAATTTTGGTCGATGTTTACCGAGTCTTATAAAAATCACAGCAAAAAGATGCTGTGAATTTTATTATTCTAGGGGAATTTGTTTAAATTCGTGCACCTAGAAAATAAATACCCGTGGTCAGGTTTTTTATAATAAGAAGATGAAGAAATTTAAATATTAAAATATTGAAATTACTTCTGTTTTAAGTGGAGTAAATGAATAAAATTCAATTAAAAAGTACAAGTGACCTCAACTCCAGAAATTATTGTGTTTCGCCCAAGGTATAACTGTGGGCTCTTCAGTCAGTCTGTTATACCGTACTAAGACACAAATTTTGGTCGATGTTTACCGACTCTTATAAAAATCACAGCAAAAAGATACTGTGAATTTTATTATTCTAGGGAAATTTGTTTAAATTCGTGCACCTAGAAAATAAATACCCGTGGTCAGGTTTTTTTATAATAAGAAGATGAAGAAATTTAAATATTAAAATATTGAAATTACTTCTGTTTTAAGTGGAGTGAATGAATAAAATTGAATTAAAAAGTACAAGTGACCTCAACTCCAGAAATTATTGTGTTTCGCCCAAGGTATAACAGTGGGCTCTTCAGTCAGTCTGTTATACCGTACTAAGACACAAATTTTGGTCGATGTTTACCGACTCTTATAAAAATCACAGCAAAAAGATACTGTGAATTTTATTATTCTAGGGGAATTTGTTTAAATTCGTGCACCTAGAAAATAAATACCCGTGGTCAGGTTTTTTATAATAAGAAGATTAAGAAATTTAAATATTAAAATATTGAAATTACTTCTGTTTTAAGTGGAGTGAATGAATAAAATTCAATTAAAAAGTACAAGTGACCTCAACTCCAGAAAGTATTGTGTTTCGCCCAAGGTATAACAGTGTGCTCTTCAGTCAGTCTGTTATACCGTACTAAGACACAAATTTTGGTCGATGTTTACCGACTCTTATAAAAATCACAGCAAAAAGATACTGTGAATTTTATTATTCTAGGGGAATTTGTTTAAATTCGTGCACCTAGAAAATAAATACCCGTGGTCAAGTTTTTTATAATAAGAAGATGAAGAAATTTAAATATTAAAATATTGAAATTACTTCTGTTTTAAGTGGAGTGAATGAATAAAATTCAATTAAAAAGTACAAGTGACCTCAACTCCAGAAATTATTGTGTTTCGCCCAAGGTATAACAGTGGGCTCTTCAGTCAGTCTGTTATACCGTACTAAGACACAAATTTTGGTCGATGTTTACCGACTCTTATAAAAATCACAGCAAAAAGATACTGTGAATTTTATTATTCACAGTATCTTTTTGCTGTGATTTTTATAAGAGTCGGTAAACATCGACCATCGACCAATTTTATTATTCACAGTATCTTTTTGCTGTGATTTTTATAAGAGTCGGTAAACATCGACCAAAATTTGTGTCTTAGTACGGTATAACAGACTGACTGAAGAGCCCACTGTTATACCTTGGGCGAAACACAATAATTTCTGGAGTTGAGGTCACTTGTACTTTTTAATTCAATTTTATTCATTCACTCCACTTAAAACAGAAGTAATTTCAATATTTTAATATTTAAATTTCTTCATCTTCTTATTATAAAAAACCTGACCACGGGTATTTATTTTCTAGGTGCACGAATTTAAACAAATTCCCCTAGAATAATAAAATTCACAGTATCTTTTTGCTGTGATTTTTATAAGAGTCGGTAAACATCGACCAAAATTTGTGTCTTAGTACGGTATAACAGACTGACTGAAGAGCCCACTGTTATACCTTGGGCGAAACACAATAATTTCTGGAGTTGAGGTCACTTGTACTTTTTAATTGAATTTTATTCATTCACTCCACTTAAAACAGAAGTAATTTCAATATTTTAATATTTAAATTTCTTCATCTTCTTATTATAAAAAACCTGACCACGGGTATTTATTTTCTAGGTGCACGAATTTAAACAAATTCCCCTAGAATAATAAAATTCACAGTATCTTTTTGCTGTGATTTTTATAAGAGTCGGTAAACATCGACCAAAATTTGTGTCTTAGTACGGTATAACAGACTGACTGAAGAGCCCACTGTTATACCTTGGGCGAAACACAATAATTTCTGGAGTTGAGGTCACTTGTACTTTTTAATTCAATTTTATTCATTCACTCCACTTAAAACAGAAGTAATTTCAATATTTTAATATTTAAATTTCTTCATCTTCTTATTATAAAAAACCTGACCACGGGTATTTATTTTCTAGGTGCACGAATTTAAACAAATTCCCCTAGAATAATAAAATTCACAGTATCTTTTTGCTGTGATTTTTATAAGAGTCGGTAAACACCGACCAAAATTTGTGTCTTAGTACGGTATAACAGACTGACTGAAGAGCCCACTGTTATACCTTGGGCGAAACACAAAAATTTCTGGAGTTGAGGTCACTTGTACTTTTTAATTGAATTTTATTCATTCACTCCACTTAAAACAGAAGTCATTTCAATATTTTAATATTTAAATTTCTTCATCTTCTTATTATAAAAAACCTGACCACGGGTATTTATTTTCTAGGTGCACGAATTTAAACAAATTCCCCTAGAATAATAAAATTCACAGTATCTTTTTGCTGTGATTTTTATAAGAGTCGGTAAACATCGACCAAAATTTGTGTCTTAGTACGGTATAACAGACTGACTGAAGAGCCCACTGTTATACCTTGGGCGAAACACAATACTTTCTGGAGTTGAGGTCACTTGTACTTTTTAATTGAATTTTATTCATTCACTCCACTTAAAACAGAAGTAATTTCAATATTTTAATATTTAAATTTCTTCATCTTCTTATTATAAAAAACCTGACCACGGGTATTTATTTTCTAGGTGCACGAATTTAAACAAATTCCCCTAGAATAATAAAATTCACAGTATCTTTTTGCTGTGATTTTTATAAGAGTCGTTAAACATCGACCAAAATTTGTGTCTTAGTACGGTATAACAGACTGACTGAAGAGCCCACTGTTATACCTTGGGCGAAACACAATAATTTCTGGAGTTGAGGTCACTTGTACTTTTTAATTGAATTTTATTCATTCACTCCACTTAAAACAGAAGTAATTTCAATATTTTAATATTTAAATTTCTTCATCTTCTTATTGTTTCTCTCATCGACAACATCTTTTCAGTCTTCCTACACTCCATTCTTAGATGCTCTAACGAATAAATTGACATTGGATAAATAAATTGCATGAGCTTAGAGATAATATTTCCCTTAACAATTTTCAATAGATCATTTTCTTTCATATCTTCACGCAGACGATTTTTGACATCAAGTATGGAGTTATAAAAGTCATCAAAAGACTCTGTGCAGAGCTGACGACGCTCCATGATCTGTTTGATTATCTCAAAATCTGATTCGTGACGGCGAAATTGTTGTAACAAGGCACTACGCAATTCTTCCCATCCTGACCTAGGATTTGTGCGTAAATGTTGCCAAAACCAGTTCTGCGCGTTTCCCTTTAAAAGCAAGTAAAAATTGTTCACAACATCGGACCATGGCATCCTATAGTTTTTCTTTAGGGTTTCCACACAGAATACGAAATCTTCGATGGACATTGATTTTTCGTTTCCTTCGAAACTAAGTCCCCATCGATCTAGTTTGTATATTCGATTATAATCATCATGCATTCTACTAGCCTGTAAATATGATTCAAAATTGTGTAGATTTACATATGGTTCATCATTTGGGGTCACCATTACTATGGAGGTCTTGAGCTTGTACGGATTCAGCTCGTTGACGGTTTTGAAGTTCAGGTTCTGTTAGGTCATAAGTTCTAACATGCGCATTCGCAGACAAAGCTTTATGAAAACCTGCACACTTTTTGCTACTCTGAGTTTCATTTTTGCACAATTAGATGGATATTTTGACTATTTTGACTTTGTTGTTCTTTCTGTAAGACATTTTTCACAGTTGTGACAACAGTCTTTTTGACGCTGTCAGCAACTTTATCTTCCAAAGAGGTTAAAAGTTGAAATTGTAAGGTTTCTAAACTTCGCTCAACACACTGCCCAATGTATCTTTTAATGGAATTGTCAGATTCAAAGGCATTAACGTGAGTTGCAGCTTCCTTGGGTTGTAGAAGACTGAGATCTTCAGAGCCAACAAAACCTGCGAAATCTTCTACCTCATCTGCCGCATTGGATTCAATGTTGAATTTATTGGGTTGATGGGATCTTGTGGATCAACTGGGTTTATTGGGTTTGTCGTATTGTTTTCCCTTCTCTGTATTTCGTTCGCTGTTGGATCGGAAGTTTTATTCTTAATTGGAGTATGAACAACCTTGTTATTACGTGGGGTGATCGTATCTTGAACAAGACCAAAACTTTTTCTGTTCTTGTTTTGAGAACGTGTTGTCAACGGTTCCGACACCTGACCTTTTGGCACTGCACCACGAGTCATTTTGTTTTATTTGTTTATTGCTGATATTTGATACTGTATGTTTTTCTACTATTTTTCTCAAGAATGTTTTTTTTTTTTTTTTTTTTTTTAATATTTAAAAAAGAACTATTCTAAAAAAAATTTATGAGGAATACCAACTGTCCAATTTATGTGCTGTCTAATTTTGTCATACAAGGAAAAGGTGAAAGTTTTGGATGAAATGGTTAAGGAAATAAATGGTATAAATATTCTCGAATGGACATGGTGTTGAACAACAATTTCATTTATCCAAAAGCTGGTGAAATTAAAAATCTAAATTCCATTTCACTGCTAGCTACGAGGTGTAGGCTGGGTATCCTTTAAATAATAAATAAATGAGTCCTATGGAAATAAATGTATAATTCATATTATTGCTCTATAGGTAGATACACATCACACATTTAAAAGAACCTCTCAAATACACCTTCATACATAGTAAACTCCGCGCTGATTGTATTTTAACTAATTGAGTTATAATCTCTTATCGGCTTATATTTACATAACGAACATTTATACTAACTTACTTTACTTTACTTTTGATGGCGCTCACAGCCCAGGATGGGCTTCGGCCTCAACTAACAAGCCCCTCCAGCCAGCTCTGTCCCTAGCTAGCCGCTTCCAGTTGCGCACACCGAGTGCTTTGATGTCTTCATTCACTTGATTGCGCCACCTGTTACGGGTTCTTCCTCTGCTGCGTACCCCATCGGGGTTGGATTCGAAGACTCGTCGGGCAGGTGCGTTGCTGTCCATACGCTCCACGTGCCCCAGCCATCTAAGCCGCTGTATTTTCAGCTTTTTGACCAGGTCAACGTCGCTGTATAGCCCGTATAGCTCGTCGTTGAATCTTCTCCTCCATACTCCTTCGATACACACCGGACCGAAAATCACACGAAGAATCTTCCTCTCAAAGCACCCTAGCAGATTTTTATCCGAATCTTTCAGTGTCCATGCTTCTGACCCATAAAGCAGGACCGGGATGATTAGGGTTTTGTATAAAGTCTCCTTGGTTCTCTGAGAGAGGGCCTTACTACTTAAATGCCTTCTTAGACCGAAGAAACAGCGGTTGGCAAGAGTAATTCTTCGCTTGATCTCTGCACTGATGTCATTCTCCGATGTAATAGTGGAGCCCAGGTAGACAAAGTCCTTGACAACTTCGAAGTTATATCTGTCCATCGTGATATTTTGCCCGAGTCGACGATGTTGAGATTCCTCTCTCGATGACAGCATATACTTCGTCTTGTCCTCATTAACCGCCAATCCCATTCTAGCCGCCTCCGATTCAATGCTCGCAAATGCCCCTGCCACAGCTCGCTTCGTTCTGCCGACAATGTCTATGTCATCCGCATATGCAAGCAATTGAACGGACTTTTGATAGATTGTACCGCTGGTGTTGATATGTGCGTTGCGTACAATGGCTTCAAGAACGATGTTGAATAGGTTGCATGATAACGCGTCGCCTTGCCTCAATCCTTTCTCAACATCAAAGGAATCGGTGGTGTTCTTACCAATTTTGACGGAGCAGCGAGATTTCTCCATCGTCATCCTGCACAAGCGGACGAGTTTGGCAGGGATGCCGAGACTCGACATGGCTCTGTATAATTCGTCCCTTTTCACGCTATCATACGCGACTTTAAAATCGATAAAAAGGTGGTGTGTATCGATCTGGAATTCACGGGATTTTTCTAAAATCTGTCGGAGTGTGAACATTTGATCGACAGTTCGCACTGATAAGGGCCGATCAGATCGTTGACAAAAGGTTTTAAGCGGTCACACAGGATGGCCGACAAGATTTTATAAGCGACGTTTAGGAGACTAATTCCTCTGTAGTTGGTACATTTCAGAACATCTCCCTTTTTATGGATGGGGCACACTATACCGAGGTTCCATTCATCGGGCATACTTTCCTCCGACGAAATTTTGCAGATGAGCTGGTGTATGCTCCTAGCCAATTCATCTCCCGCTGATTTAAATAGTTCGGCTTGTAAGCCATCCGCACCTGCAGCCTTGTACGACTTAAGTTTGGATATCGCCAGCCGAACTTCGGTTAGGTCGGGTGGACGGAACTCTTGGCCATCATCGTCCAAGTTGAATGGAGCGTTCTGCCTATTAGCGGCATCTTGGCTGTCTTCGCCATTAAGCAGTCTAGAGAAGTGTTCTTTCCAGATCCTCAGCACTGACTGTGTGTCTACTACCATATTCCCACTCTCATCTCGGCAGGCTTCCGTTCTAGCCTTGAATCCTTGGGTGGATCGCTTCACCCTCTGATAAAATTTTCGAACATCTCCCCTACCGCTACAACCCTCAATAGACTCTACCGCCCGCTTCTCGTGCTCTCTCTTTTTCCTCCTGAGAAGTCGGCGTTCCTCTTTTCGTTTCAGCCCGTAGAGCTCCCGGGCCACTCTCTCAGCAGCTCTTGTTCGAGTCTGCAGCATTGCCTGGTAGGCCTCGTCCTTAGCTGCATGCGCTAGCCGGCACTCCTCATCGAACCAGGGGTTTCGTTGTATTCGCCTAGTGAAACCCAGCACATCAGAGGCGGCACTTCTAATGGCTTGTTGACAGTGTTCCCACTGGTCCTCTGCACTTGATGCTGGTAGCAGACCTCCTGAGAGATTAAGAGTTACGTGGTCTGCAAAAGTTCTGGCAGTCTCTTGCGATTTAAGCTTCTCGACATCGAATCTTTTCACAGCATCTGCTCTGCGTTGTCGCGTCATGGATATCCGCATACGTAGTCTAGCTACCACCAGGTAGTGATCCGAGTCAATGTTGGCCCCTCGGAACGTTCGGACGTCCAAGATACTGGAAGCATGTCTCGCGTCTATCGCAACGTGGTCGATTTGGTTGACGGTTACTTGATCACGCGACCGCCAAGTCCCCTTGTGTATATTGAGGTGTGGGAAGTAGGTGCTTGAGATGATGACATTTCGCCCCGCCGCAAAGTCTGCCAGCCTGTGTCCGTTGCCGGAAGTTTCGTCGTGTAGGCTGTGTCCTCCGACTATCGAACCAAAGATGCCCTCCTTTCCGAATCTTGCGTTGAAGTCACCAAGAATGATCTTCACGTCGTACTTCGGGCACATATCATACGTTGTCTCCAAGAGATCGTAGAATGCTTCTTTGGTTGAGTCTTCTCTCCTTTCATGGGGGGCGTGAACACAAATCAGCGAAATGTTCTTAAATTTGCCTTTGATGCGGATTGTGACCAGGCGCTCGCTTACACTTCGGAAGCCCAAGACTTCTTGCCTAAGTCTTCCCCTTATCACAAAACCACAACCCAAGAGCCGCTGACCCTGTTCCTTCAAGCACCCGCCGTAGTAGATGTCACACGTTTTCAGTCTCCGTACGCCCTCTCCATCCCATCGCACTTCCTGGATGGCTGTTACGTCAGCCTTTAGCCTGTCCAGGTTCTCCACTAATTGTTCGGCTGCACGTGTTCTGTATAAGGACAGGACGTTCCACGTGCAGATCCGAAATTCATTGTCCTTGTTTCGTTTGCTGGGGTCGTCAACTTTAAAATCATCCATATCCGAGGCTTGTTGTTGTTTCGGAACAACTTTTTTTTACGTGGTAGGGAAGTTACCCCGACGCACAACCCCCGACCCGGAGGACCAGACCCTTCGTATAACTCCAAGGGTAGGGAGCCGGATAAACCGCTCCTTATAGGCCTGAGCTACAAATATGTCGTAGTAGCCCATATAAGGTGTTCACTAAGTAGTTCAACCTAACTGGAACTGTAGACGCCACCGTTGATTCCATCTAGAGAATTCGTCCGCTGCCGCCTCGATGAAAGGAGAAGTGCCTTAGTGGGAACACTCCTCCCCCCCTCTCTCGTTGGCTGTCCCCAACAGCTTTCCACGGGGATTTAAACCCCGTCTCCAGCTGAGGTACTAGACACCCGATGTTCACCACGTGGAGGTGAGAGTAGGAGTTGGTAGACAGAGGTGGATTTTGAGAAAAACCTGTGGACGCTTGTGTCCTCTTGAATGCACATAACTACCCTTTTGAACATCAACATTTATACTAAGCGCAAATATAAATCAGGCCTAGCCGTTGGGCGCCATATTATTTGTAATGGTTGGGATTAATGGTGGGCAATCCCTTCTAAGCAGCGGGTGGCAGGCTGGTCGATACACGGCTAATGCTCGCCGGATGGCGGGGATTTTGCTGCTTTTTAAACCATACAATAATAAAATTTCGTGCCAATATCAAACCAAACACAAACATACATAATATACCGAATGTCATTAAACATCTCACTTATCCATAACACACAGATGTCCATGTGTGCTAGCCATCAGGCTATGAGCGACCCTTATCCATTAGTAGCTTTAGCTACCTCCATACTGCATAAGCCCGTTATAATATGCAGTCCCTTAAAGAATTTCTATAAATTTTTTTTATACCATTTACCCTATTTCATCTTTCAGCTTCCACCTTTCCCTTTAAATATTTCCTTATTCCATCTTCATATTTAATTCAAAACATTATTCATTCATATTAATAATTAAATTCAATTTTAAATTCATTTATTTTTCTTTTTAAAACGTTATAAAAATGACTACCATGTAACTGACCTATCCTACGTTGGAGTACATTAACCTTAAACAAGTGGTGTGCAGATTTCTGCAAAGTCAATGATACAAAACTATTATATTAATTGTGCTCTCTGAGTTGTTGAGTGATTCTTAACTGTAATTAATAGAGAATGTTAACTCAATGCTATTAACACTGATCATCAGCTAATCTCGGTAAAATAGGTATAAATCTGAACTCAATAATGATCATTCATTGATAATGTCGTATTGAAAAAAAGGTTATTCCTATCTGATTCAAGCAAATAAAGTTGATAATTTATATAATGAAATTAGAATAATGTAGATCAATAAGCAGAATTGAATAAACAAATTTAAAAAAAAGAATATTTTTTTTTTTTTTTTTTTTGTTATAATATATGTAGTTATATAAATTTAGTTAATATAATTTTTCATTGATTTACTCACATAAACAACTTTAATGGTCCATCCACGATGTGTGCACATTGGTGATGTTGATCTTGTTGTATCCGATTATAATTTGTTTTTGTTTTATTTATATGTTATTAATCACTTCTTTTTTTTTTCTTTTTTCTTTTGTTGAAATTTTGTAGAATTCAATTCCCTTTCTTTTTTTTATTTTTTTTAAACGTGATGTTGATCTTGTTGTCTCCGATTATAATTTGTTTTTGTTTTATTTATATGTTATTAATCACTTCTTTTTTTTTTCTTTTTTCTTTTGTTGAAATTTTGTAGAATTCAATTCCCTTTCTTTTTTTTTATTTTTTTTAAACTTGTAACTTTTGTAAATAAGAAATAAAATAGAAAATTAATACACTTTAGTTGCTTGGTTTTCTTCTTTTTTTTGTTTTCTTAAGATAAATCACTATGAACTTTTCTTTGGTTTTAATGTTTCAAACGAAGAAAAAAAAAAAACACAAATCGCTTTTAATTTTAAGCGGCAATGAAAAGTTATTTGGCGGGACTGGATCTCGTGTGGCTCCTATGACTTTTGAGGAAGCACTAATTGTCTCAAAATGTTGTGGTGTATATTTTGTTTGTCCTTTATTTTTTTTTTGTTTTGGGTGGGCTTGACCAGCAGAGTTCTTGATAAAAGGTCTGTCGACTTAGTCCTCTATCCTACGAATCGGATTCTCTATAGGAACCTGGGTCCCAGAGTTCTTGAGCAAAAGGTATCCGATCCGAATAGATCACGTTTGTAGTGTGGTTCTTGAAATGGACACAAATGGCTGGATCTATGAGGATAAAGTGAGGCACTTGAGTTAATCCTGGTTCAAGAAAACTAGACAAGCGCTCTCGTGCACGTGGAGTTGTAAGTTTTTGATTGTGGGTTTTCGCTTATCAACTCCAACAACGTCAACGCTATAGGTAAATTATGGTTTTATTGTAGACAAATCGCGATGTCTTATACAAGATAGGACTTACATGGGCTTGCGTTAAGTAAATTTTACTTTTCTTCTCCTCAGAGAAATGATAAAGTGGCACAAGACGACAACTCGTGGTAAGCTAAAATGTTTCATTTTCTTTGGTATTTTATTTTACTTGTTAAAAATTATAACATTACCTCAATATTTTATCGCCAAAGAGAACCAAATTTAGACTTTCAGCTTACACACACAAAAATGTAAGGCTTTTAGTTTTATACAAAAGATCTTATACAAAAGATAGGCTTGAAGTTTTTTTTTTATTTCTTTGAACCACGTTTATGTCCGTCTCAGCAGAAGGTCTAGTTCCAAAAGAAAGATTTTTCTGTCGGAAATGATCTTGTCACTAATGGCCATTTGTATAGTTCGAATTATCGAATTGGGCTCAGTGATTTTCGAATGAGTGTGGTGAGAAAAAGAATTTAAGGGTAGGTATCTACTTGGTGTTCTTGACTTAGTTTTTTCTCTAAGTGTACTTAGTCAACCAATACATTTTCTGGATATAGGTATGACAAATAAAATTTATCACACTTTCAAAATATTTTTTTTGTTTTATTAAATAACGAAAGTGATTTTTACAGCCCTATTCTGCCGTTGTGAGGCTCACAAGTCACAATTTATTGTGAGGTTTCTTATGAGGCGGTCACAATTTCGTATTCTGTTGAAGCCCTCATTAGAAACCTCACAAGAAACTCACCACAGGAAGGTGAATTTTTAACTGTGAGGTCGGCCAGCTGATTTGTCAAAACAAACAGATTTGAAAGCAAAAAAAATCTGATTTGGAAAGTATTAAAATTTAATAATAATGAAATCTATTGGTGAGCAACTCATTTAAATGTTTAAAAATTGATATTTATATCTGATAATTCTTATTTTATGTTCAAGATAGTCAGACAAATAAACAAGCGTCGTGGTGGGAGCAGCTGGCCAAGCGATACCCAGAAATCCTATCTGGTGACGCATAATGTGGAATATTCATGTATTTTTAGACTTTCGCATTGGAAAATTTCCCTAAGATCTCGAAAAAGGAAATTAAAGGCAGAACTTCCACGGTCCACAAACTAACAAAAAATTAAAGGAATTTCAAGAGAGGGCACTGCAGGGTCTTGGAGCAATAGCATTGGATGTGTAATCAGTTTTGGCGATTTGGCTTTCTGATAACAATCATGTTTCATCAACTACTTCACGGTTCCTAATTTTTCTTACTTTATGTAATAAATATATGGCATGAAAGTGAATGCGATGAGGACTGCAAGGAAGAGTTCATGCTCCAAAAACTACCACAACCTCATTGAATACACCATTAAATACAACCCCACAACAACCTTCCAAGTAAAAACAGAATCCGTTATACCTACCTATGTAAATTCTTACTTTTTATTTCTAGATGAAATTTCCTTCAAAAGATGTATCAAAATCAAATTTCCTTTTTTTCCTTTTTTTTAAATTTTTCAATCACTATGTCAAGTACACGTGAGTTGTGATCTGTCAAGGAGCAGATCATAATTTTTAAGTTTTTATGAGGCTCACAAGTTGTGAGGTTTTTGCCAGAACACGAAAAAAGTCACAAAATCGAGTTCACCTCAAGTTATGAGGTTATTGTGACTTGTGAGGCATCAGTGAGGTTGCCAGAATAAGGCTGTAAGTTTAGTTAGAGCAAAATTACATAGAACTTTCAGTTTATTTAAAACATAATTAAGGGACTTTTATACGTTTTCATTAGAGCCGAAATGAAGTCATTTCGAAATTTGGCAAAAAAGTGTTTTCATTATCAAATTTGCTAATTTCATTTGACATCTCATTTCATTTTGAATTTGGAATGGCAGTTAGCCATTTTTTTGTTGTTGTTTTCTCTTTCTGTTTTATGTTGTTGAGTATATAGAGTATTGATATTTTTGTACAAAAACTTTCAAGAGTTTCTTTAACTGATTCCCACTGGATGCATTCACCTAATTTCCAACCTAATTTCGTGCAAATAAGGTTGAAATTACCTCATTTCGATATGTGATTTTGTATGGGAAATTTGGTAGTTTCGGATCTCATTTGGAAATTTATAACGAAATTACCTGATTTGGCCCAGTGAAATCGACATATAAGATTAGTTAAATCAGAATATATAATTTTTAAATAATGAAGCAAATTCAAATGACTTTTAGTTTAGTTAAAACAAAATAATAACGATTCTAAGCTAGATAAGCAGATTCTAATGTGGCTTGTAACTGGCTTGGCTCAAAAACTTCCTTCGATGATTCGGGCTCCATAAGTTATCGCTTCTTTGTAGAACTCATAAAGATGCATCCAATTTGCACCATTCAGATAGCTTGTTACTTCATCTACATCCAGATAGTTTTTTCGAAATGAACACGTCTTATTTCCGTTAGCATTGGACACTCACCAATGAAGTGTAATACATCCTCTCTATCATGCAGATTACAGAGTATGCACCTATTGATAACTTCGTTACGGTGGGGCCTAAAGTTAAGTCTAATCAGCTCTCCTCTTATTTTAAAAAAAGTACCAATGATGGAATTGTTATATGCACTGGTAAAATAATTTCTGTCGTTGAGATTAAAGATGCATTTTGAATAATACTGCCTTTCCGTGGCAGAGCGTGCTTTTTCAATATAAGAATACCTTTCATTCTCATCCGTGACTGCTATTACCTCGTTAAGGCATTTCTTACATTGAACAGCGTTCAAACTCCAATTTAAAGTTGAGCCACAGTTCGCGGCTAACAAGTTCCAGTCTCTTACAACTAGGATGTTTTGACGCATAGCATATTCCACTATTATTCTCGGTAACCTCTGCTCCTCCATAAGTAAAACTCTCACTACATAGTCTGCATTCAGTTTAAGGGTTGAAATAAACAATGACGGTAGACCAGCTTTCAAATAATCCATTTATTTTGGCGTGTTTATCGGCAAAAAGAATATTTTTGTTAGGAAAAGCGCAATAGGCATTCAACTAGCTCATACCTTTGTAGTCCCCATACCTGCGCTCCTGCAGCGAAAGGCCTAATAAATGCTAGGCCCTTTGAAGAAGTGGAAAAACTCCAACGTTTTTTCATTAAATAACTGTTCATGTATCGAGCATGTATCGAGCTACGGATTAGACGTGTTATCTATCGGGTGGAAAATAAATCAAATTTTTCAACTTATTTTAGTGCGAATCGCCTTTTTTTTTAATTCCACGTACCAACATTTTGAGTTTTCATAACACGTTATTAAATTTAGTATCAGTGACGCTTACAAAAATTCATTTTTTTGGTTTTTGCTAAACTATTTGCAATTTATTTGATTGAACTAATTGTGTAGTTTGTGGTCCCATTTACTGTTTAATCGATCATACCTTAAAGACCATGTCAAACTCAAAACGGTGCAGATCTAACTCTTAGTCCAACCTTAGTTCACCTCCAACATCACCAACAGCCCCATTGCAACAAATTCCCAAAAAAATTGCAATGGACGACAACATAATATGGGAAAAAATGGAAGAAAAACTAAAAAATCACAGTGCATTCATAATTTCACTCATATCCGCTAAAATAAAAGAAAATAATGATTCTCTTACATCACAAATGGAAAAACAATTTGCGAATTAACAAAATCAATTACCGACATTAATACACGAGTTTCTCAACTTGAAACTAATTCATCTCAGTTGAGCATTCAACAAACAAGTGCTAAAACCGAAATCATACAAATCAATATTTCACTGTCGGATGTAAACAAAGTCTTGAATGAGAAACAACTTCAGATCTCGGAATTAAAAGAACAACTCGCTGAGTTCAATTCAAAACAAGAACTTGAAAATAAAAAAGCGTCACGAGATACAATTTTATTTGGTATTCCTAGCACAGCGAATGAAAACATCAGAGCTTATTTCAACCACATCTGCAACGTTATTAATATTGAACCACCGAGTATCCAAGAAATCTTCCGCACACGCCCGCGCCCCAAAAGCACCACCTCCACCATCATTATCAAATTCCGATCGGCATATGATCGAAACTTTGTATTAGCTTCGATTGCAAGGTTTCGTAAAGTAAATAAAAGACAGCTTAAATTAATCGACATTGGATTGGACTCTAACTCTTTTATTTACTTGCGGGAGTGCCTTACAAGTGCCAACAACAATATACTGCATGCTGCACTTCAGTTAAAAAAACAAAATGCACTTTCTTCAGTGTTTACAATGCGAAGTTATGTATTTGTTAAACGTCAACCAAACGAAGAAGAAATTAAAATCGAAAACATCGCCAAATTGCACGACATTGCCAGCCTTCAAGGATGATTTATGCAACATTTTTATTTTTTTAATTCAGATATTCTCAAACTGTTTCAAACTTTTTTTTTTTTTTGTTGTCTGGTATTAACTTTAAATTTTAATCTTTTTTTTCATTCTTTTTATATCTTATCAACATAAAGTATTTTTTGTATTGTTAATTATTATTTTTTATTATAAGTATTTTTTTTTCTCTATTAAAATGTTCTTCTTTTTTTTCTATTAACTTATTTACCTCATTTTATCTTTACTTATTACTATTCAATTTCAAATGTCATTTACAAAAAATTCTATTACATATTTCATACATTTCCATTTCTTATATCATATATATTATTTCTGTTGTCAAATTCCTTTTTGCTCATTTACCAAATAGTCAAATCCACTAAAATATGTATCACTGAATAGGAATTTACACATACTCACGACATTGCATAAAAACTTTATGTTATACCACACTATTTTTTATAAATTTCGGAAATTTCAAATAATTCAATAAATGAAAAATTTGACATAAAGAATACCTCACTTTTAACCCATTGAATGAGTGAAAGAGAAAAACATGTATTACTTCTGAAATTTAAAATTCCCTTTTTTTTCGCTGCACCTCGAGTGACTGGTGGAGAAACATATTTTTTACCTACTTCTGTTGTTTGTAATCTTTTTTTCTCATTATAAAAAGCCGAATGCATTTATTAGGTATCACTAAATTGCATGAATGAAAGAAACATATTTATTAATTCTTAATTTAAAATCTTAGAAGAAGAAATAGAGGAATGGGCATATCGAGGACAAAGTAGGGCTTTTTTCAAAATAGTGCGAGTTACACAAACACAAATGCATTCAGACAGGGTCGGAATGCAGTGAGATAGCTAAATGCTCGGGCCCCCAAAAGAATTTTTAGCTGTGTTTTTGAGAGATGTATGTATGTAAAAAGCTTATTAAACTGAATAAAAAAGTGAAAACAACATATACATACATACATATGTATGTATATTAGACTGGACCTTAGGAACATAAAAAAAAACACTTCTCCAACCGTCAATAGTTTCTAAATAGTAAAAAAAAATAATCCCCTAATATTTTCAGATTTTTTCCCCTCCCCCATAGTCGGCCCTGTTTTCAATTAAAGATTGATATATATCAAAATTCATTCAGCCTTAATACGATTAAAAATTTAGGTGCCTAAGGTCCAGTCTAATGTATATGTATCTATTAAAGAAAATGAGAAACAAAAAATTCAAAAAGATTTCATTCTTACGCCAAATATTTTTTACAAAGAGGTTTTGTAAAACTAATATGTCCATATCAATAATAAAAGGAATTTATTTATTTTGTTCAAACATTCTATTTGAAAATTTAAAGCCTAATTGAAGTGCGAAATTTTCGCACGGGTCGCCTGGTATTAATATATTTCTTACTTTAAATATTCTTATTTATTGTAGCTTTTTATTTATCGAAATGAATCATGACACACTTTTCTGATACTCTCTTTGCCGCTTCCCCCTCATTTCATGCCTTTACCTATTTTCTTACTGTTATACCTCAGCTATGCAGCCGGGTATCAGTAGAAAGAATAATGGAATCTTGCGCTCAATTGTGAATGTATTCAGTATCAAAAGAATGAACTTAAGGTATGTCATTTAAATACGCAAAGTTTGCCTCCTAAACTGGATGAGTTTAGGTTCGAAGGTAGATGTTATTTGCGTGACAGAATCGTGGTTTTCTAACAAAATTGAAGATGTTTTTTATAAAGTTCACGGCTATAGATTTTTTCGTGGAGATAGAGTGGGAAGATTGGGTGGTGGTGCTGCAATTTATGTAAAAGAGGGATTGAAATGCCGTAGTAAATGTATGTCAACTGTTGGTAGTGAAATAGATTATGTTTTTGTGGAAATCAAATCAATAAACGGTGATCTTCTCATTGGATCTGTTTACAGACCAAACAGGCAAATCGATGCAACTCCAATGTTTGATCTTTTAGAATCAATGGCGGTATGTTTTCCTAATATTATTGTAGGTGGAGACTTAAATAGTAACCTTTTAGTACAAAGTGGCATCATTGATGGCATGAGAACACTCAACCTATTTCCTGTGAATGTTTTAAATTCCACTAATTTTACTAACAACTCAAGTACTTTGTTAGATGTATTCTTTGTCAGTAATCACAATGACGTGCTCTTCTACGATCAGCTGTTTTATTCTTAACATACAATTTTTTGATAAACTGTTCAGTTCAAATTTGAATATAGACATTTTAATGCAATCGAATATAGTCAACTGGAACAAAATGCTCTTAGTGCTAGTTGGGGCCGTGTACTCTATATGTCATCTCTACTACAAAGACCATGGTTTACTCCTGAAATTCGCAAACTTATTGAAGAGCGTAATCAAGCCTACTTTGTTTGGAAACGCTATAGGTTAAACTTCCACTTGCAATTGTTTCGCACCTTGCAGAATTTGCAAACATTTATTGTTGTTTATAAAATAAAATACGCTAAAAGAATATTTTATAGCAAAAGGATAAACCCTTGTCTGCAAGGAAGACAGTTATGGAAAAATTTAAATACAATTTGAATTGGTAAACAAAATAAAATTGGGTGACCTGCATCGTGCCTGATCGGGAAACTATTGATTGCTCAGAACTTGGTCTGGGCCAGTAGCGCAACAATCAGTCACGATGAAGTGCTTGTTTTACCTCCTCGTGGTTCTCCCCGGGCAACTATTTGTGTATCCCAATATACATAAATAGGCCAAAATTGCAAGTGCGAAAAGGCCTAGCTTTCTAGGATAGGTTATGGAGGTTAGCATTCTCCGTAAATGAAATCAACCCGCTACCAAAACCAACACTACGCCTCGGATAATTAATGATAACTCGTTGACGACTTTTGGTTATTGTACCCGGACAAAGATTGGTTTCTGGAATGTGAAGACGCTTCTTGACAATGGAAAAGAAGGTCCTCAGAATGCCAGATTCCTGCAACTGGAGAAGGACTTCATGCGGTATAGGATGGACATCTTAGGGATAAGTGAAGTTAGATGGCTGCGCTCGGGGAAGTTTAAGTCACCAACCCGTAACACTGTTCTATTCGATTCCGGAAAAACACCTGGAAGCGCTCGGGAATCTGGCGTTGGATTGCTGCTTTCCAAAACAGCTCTCAAAAGCTTAATTTCCTGGGAGCCTTTAAGTGACAGGATACTGAAAGCCAGGTTCCGGACTAGAATACTTCGTGTCACCATCATACAGTGTTACGCCCCAACTTTGCTCTCTTCTGACGAGGAGAAGGAGGCCTTTTATAACCGGCTGAGTGCTGCTTATGATAGCTTTCCAAGAGGTGATATAATTATGGTGATGGGAGACTTAAATGCCAAGTTTGGCAATGACAACACAGGGCTAAGGCATGTCATGGGAAAACATGGTGTTGGTAACCGAAACGACAATGGCGAACGATTTGTCCATTTCTGCAACGCCAACGGCCTTGTTATTGGAGGGACCATGTTCGAGCATAAGACGTGCCACAAAGTCAGTTGGGTGTCGACTGACAGACAAGCAACTTCCAACCAAATTGACCACTTCGCGATCAGCCGGCGTTTTAGAAGCAGTCTCCAGGACGTCCGTAACAGAAGAGTTGCTGACATGGGAATGGCCCTGGACCACCATCTGATGGTTGCTACCGTTAGATTGCGTACAGCTGCAGTTCGGAGATCCCAAGGAAACACTCGAATGCCCAAGTTTAATACAGATAGACTAAAAGTATAGTCGGCCGGGCGCAAGGGAGAAATAGTGCTTGGCTTTCCGACGAAACTTGGGCACGGATCGAAGAAAGGAAACACCTTAAAGCTCGCATCGCAGCTACCCCAGCAGCAGGGAGAAAAGAGCTTGAGTCTACGTACCGCATGAAGATGAGGGAAGTTCACCGTAGTGTGCGACGTGATAAGCGTAACTACATCAACGCATTGGCTACAGAAGTAGAAGAAGCCGCTAGTAGGTGTGACAGTAGGACCGTCTACAGAATTACCAAAGAGCTCACTGGTGTCCAGAGCTCTAAACAACACCTGGTCAAAGACACAAACGGATCCCTGCTAATTTTGGATGAGGACCAGCTCATAAGGTGGAGGGAACACTTTTCTGCGGTTTTAAACCGCGTTTTCGCCAGTGAAGTGAACCCTATTCCCACTAAGCTACCCGAAGTAACAATTTCCCGAATACGCACCGTACCCCCCAGTAAAGAAGAAATTGTCACCGCCATCAAAGCACTGAAGAACAACAAAGCGGTTGGACTTGACGGTATTCCTGCAGAGCTCTTAGGAGCAGCCCCAACGACATCGAGCGAGCTACTGCACCCACTAATTAAGAGAGCTTGGGAAACAGAGAGCTTTCCTGAAGAGTGGAAAAAAGGAATGATTGTCAAGCTCCCAAAGAAAGGAGATCTCACACAGTGCGAAAACTGGAGAGGAATATGCGTTCTGCCTGCAGTAGCCAAAATAATAGCAAGGATAGTTTTGGACCGAATTAAAGACCACCTCGAAGACACACTCGACGCCGAACAAGCAGGTTTCCGCACTGGATCTTCCTGTGTGGATCACATCAACACCTTGCGGATCATCATCGAAGAGTGTATTGAATATCGATCACCACTTCACCTGCTGTTCATCGATTTTGAAAAGGCGTTCGACAGTGTCAATAGAGAATTTATTTGGCTTGCTTTGCGCAGGAGGGGCATCCCAGATAAATTGATTGCTATTATCAAGGCTACATATGATGGATCCAAGTGTCACGTTTTGCACAAAGGTAGGCTGTCATAGGAGTTTGAAATCCAAAGTGGAGTTAGGCAAGGCTGTATACTGTCACCAATACTGTTCCTGTTGGTGATAAGTGACGTACTGCACGCAGCTTTGTCAAGTGGAAGTGGAGGAATTCAGTGGACTCTGCAATCTCACCTCAAAAATCTGGACTACGCGGACGACGTATGCTTACTCTCTCATAGGATCATGGATCTCCATCAAATGACAACAAGGGTAGAGAGAGAAGCAGAAATCGTAGGGCTTAAGATCAACTCGGCAAAAACTAAAAGGATCAGCCTTGGAACTTCCTCATCAATCCAAGTAAATATTTCTGGACAACCGGTAGAGATGGTAGAGGACTTCCAATATCTTGGGAGTATTGTCTCTACGGGTGGCGGAACTGAACTGGACGTAAACAGCCGAATCAGAAAAGCAAAGACTGCGTTCGGAATGCTGTCCAAAATATGGAGAAACAACCCTTTTAGCTTAAAGACCAAGCTCCGACTGTTCAGCTCCAATGTTGAATCCGTTCTGCTTTACGGCTGCAGCACTTGGAAAGTCACTGACACTGTCACTAGAAAGCTGCAAACCTTCGTTAATAGATGTCTACGAAACATCTTGAGGATTTTCTGGCCCAACCGTATCTCCAATGCCGAACTTCATGCGAGAACGGGTCAGAGCCTATAGACTCCATTATACGAAGAAGAAAGTGGCAGTGGATTTGGCCATACGCTTCGAAAAGGCGATCGGTGCATTGCATCACAAGCAATGCAGTGGAACCCGCTCACACAGGAGGGAAGCCAAGTGGGCCGGCCTAGAAGTACATGGCGAAGAACGGTCGAACAGGAATCGGCACGACTGGGGAAAAGTTGGAGAGAGCTGAAATATATTTCAAGAAATCGTACACGATGGCGCGTAGGTGTAGTGGAGGCCCTATGTCCCGTAAGGGAAATATCACGGACGTAATAGGTCCGAGGACCTAAGTAAGTAAGAAAGTAAACAAAATAATATGCCTGACGAAAACCTCGACATAAATTTACTGAATAAAAAGTTTATTAATTTACCTTTCCCTACTATGAATGTAGAACCGTCAACTTCTCGTGGACATAACTCGAATCCTTTCACGTTTGATTTCATCTGTGTAGATAGTTTCGAAATAGTTTCATGTTTATTATCTATCAAATCGAATGCTGTGGGTTTTGATGACGTTCATCCTAAATTTGTAAAAATTATTCTGCCATCATTAGTGCATATTTTCAATCACATAATAACTACCAGTTCATACCCTTCCCAATGGAAAATTGCTAAAATTCTGCCTATTAAAAAACCACAAAGCAACGATTATAGACCTGTCTCCAATTTACCATTCTTCTCCAAAGTTTTCGAGAGAGTATTGCAGAGGCAAATAAATGCATACATTGGCTTCAATTGTCTACTATCTCCATTGCAGTCAGGGTTTCGAAAACATCACAGTTGTATTTCGACAACAAAGAAAGTAGTGGAAGACATCAGAGAGTCATTGGATGAAGAAAAATTAACTTTTTTGGTTCTTCTTAATTTCTTGAAGGCCTTTGACACGGTTGTTCACATTAACTTCTGTAATAAACTATTTATTCAATTTGGTTTTTCCAATTCAGCAGTAACCCTATTGTATTCTTATTTGGATCTTCGAAAGCAATCAGTTTCAGTAGGAATTCATTCCTCAGAGTTACTTTGGAATAAAAGAGGAGTCCCCCAGGGTTCAATTTTGGGACCTATTCTTTTCTCGATATATGTGAATGACCTTGCCTCCACAGTGGTATCTTCTATTCATGTGTATGCTGATGAAGTCCAGCTTTATAAAAGTTGCCCTCTAGGTATGATCGAAGATGGAGCATCTGCAATCAATAGTGATTTAGAGATCATATCTAAATGGTCCGAAAAGAACGGACTCTTCTTTAACCCATCAAAAACGAAATGTCTGTTCACAAGCAAGAAGTTGTTGGATCTCTCCTATTTTCCAGACATATACTTAAATTGATCAAAAATTGATTACGTCGATAAAGCAAAAGATTTAGGTATAGTATTTAACAGGACACTCACATGGAATGACCATATTAGTACTATAATTGGGAAAGTTTATGGCACATTACGTAAGCTATGGATATCGCAAAATTTCACACCCCTACCCTAAGGACTCGTATGCTGCTAGCGAAAACTCTTATCATTCCCATTCTCACTTACGGCTGCGAAATATTTCGTAAATGTGATGCTACTAGCAGGAGAAGGCTTAATGTAGCATTTAATAATACCGCACGATATGTATTTAATCTGAGGCGATATGACCGAATTTCGAATTATTCAATTCTATTATTCAATATGTCATTTGACCATCTTCTTTCATATAAAACTCTCGTCTAGCTTTCTAAAGTTATAGAAACCCATCAACATAATTACCTGTTCAAAAAGTTACGTTTTAGCTCTTCCAGCAGGTCTCATCAACTCATTCATCCACGGTTTACATGTCTGATTTCTGAGCGACAGTTCTGTTATCTGTTAGCTCAATTCGTTTATGGAATTCCTTGCCAAGGCATATTCGAGGGTCCGGCGGCATTGGAGGGTTCAGGACTGTTCTGAAGGCGTATTATACGAACAATAATGATTAATAATTAGCTGCACATATTTTTATAATTTCTTCCCTTCTTTTCTTATCTTTTGGATAATGGATATGTATGTACTTGTATAATTATGAATGCATAATTTATGTAATTTATTAAACTGTAAATAATTTTAAAAGCCTTTCAATTCATTTTTAAATTCAATGTAAAATCAATATTGTACTATAATAACTCTGATTCTCTGTAGCTCACCTCACTTGCATTTTAAAGCTACACTAGTTATAAGATTATAAAAGTCTTAATGTGTCAGCATTTTATTGAAATAAAATAAATATATTCATAAAAAACTAACAATACTCCCAATTACATACTACTCCTTGAAACAGGCTTACCAACCCTTTTTATGCACACTTTAAAGCTCCATTTTGACAACGTCTTACAAGTATTATCATATCCATCAACGAGAATACCCAACATCCTTGCAAAATACGCGCTCAAAAATAAGGTTGACTGGGTTGCGGATTGGACTATGTTGGCCGAAAAAAACGAGGTGGTACTAAATATACAATATGCAGACACCCTTACTTTGAAAAAACAGTTATATGGTATAATAGAGGCGGTAGATACTTCCCAACGCAGCGACAGTACATAACAAGCAACATCGTCTATCAACAGAGTCATTTAATCACAACTTAACTATAATCTTGCAAGCAACAACTACTTTAGGGATGATTTCAGTGTAGAAGCGATTTCTTTAATTTGTAGAGCAAGGGAGAACTTGCTCAATTTAAATGGTACACCATATATCAAGGCTAGCACTAACCTTTGTTTGTCCTGTTTATAAGCAATTCCGACTTTCACACTTTGGTTGTCTTACATTAACCATGGAACAGGTAAAAACTATTTTAAATGGACCCGATTGGGAAACTCTTTACAAGTACCTCAAAGCAGTAAAAAACTATAGATTAAGAATTTTAAATGAATTTCAATGATTAAAGTATATGTATCTATTAAAATTATCATGCTTTTCTAAACTTTTTTAAACTTACCAAGGAATGTATCTTATTTACTTTTGTTTAATGACCTCAAAAGGACTCAGCCAGGCAGACGGCAAAACCATTGTTTTTATTTTACTACTATGGAAAAAATGCACATAAACAAAATTGTAAACTAAATTGTGAAATAATAAAAATATCATGTATCTATATATCTATCTATCACAAGGACTTTTGATTTTTCAGTATTAGCCTCCAGCTTCCACTTTTGGCAATATTCTTCCAGTTTATTGATCATCATCTGAAGAGCGGTCGGTGACTCCGCAAGAATAACAATGTCATCGGCGTACATGATCCCTTTATCCGTTTATTCACAAACTGCACACTACAGTTGAGACACTCGACTAAATCGTCCAGAAAAAGAGCGTCTTACTCCTTGGTTCACTTCAATCCTCTCTGATTTTTTTTACCGTTATAGATGTATGCTGTTGTTTGTTGATACGAGTTTTAATTTTTCAATAATTCTGACAAAATTAGTTGAATCTCCTAAGTTAAAGAGTTTATATAATAATGCATTTCTGTTGATGGAATCAAAAGCTGCCTTGAAATCAACAAAAAAGGCATATAGTTTTTTCTTTTGATCGAGTTTCCACTGCACAAGCGAACGAAGCACAAAGATGTTATCCACTGTGGAATATCCTTTACGAAACCCACTTTGAAATTCGCTAAGTTTGTTTTCATCTCTCACCCAATTATTCAGTCTTTCGTAGATTATCATTGTGAATATTTTTAAGGCTGCATTAAGAAACGAAATCCCTCTATAGTAGCCGCGTAAAGTTAGCATGACAACTTTCGAAAAAGTGAAATCTGAGTATGCCATTAACTGCCGAGTAATTGCCGTAAATATGCCGTGGAATAAAACAAATTGCCGCGCTACACATGACACTTTTTTTGTTTTTGGGCAAATATAACTTTTGAGTATGCAAGAAGTTGCCAAATAATTGCCGTAAATATGCCGTGAAGAGAAAAAAATTGCCTCGCCCTTCGTTTGCCCAAAAAGGGAACTAACTTTATGCGTAAAGTTAGCATGACACTTTTTTAACAGTAGGCCAAACAAAAATTTAAGGATGACATTAATTGCCGAAGCATTTTCGGGCTAATTTGGTTTTTGATAATTTAGCCGAATAATTGCCGAAAATAAGCCGTGAAGAAAAAGATTTGCCGCGCCCATGGTTTGCCGATTAAGGGCAAAAAACCATTTTCAGGCTAATTTGCGTGTAAACTTTGCATGACAATTTTTAAATTTTTAGCCAACAAAAATTTCTGAGTATGCCAAAAATTGCCGAATAATTGCCGTAAATAAGCCGTGAAGAAAAAAGAATTGCCGTGCCCATGGTTTTCCCATTAAGGGCAAACAACCATTTTAAGGCTAATTTGCGTGTAAAGTTTGCATGACACTTTATATTTTTAGCCAAAAAAACTTCTGAGTATACCATGAATTGCCGAATAATTGCCGTAAATAAGCCGTGAAGAAAAAAAAAATTGCCACGCACATGGTTTGCCCATTATATGCCAAAAATTGCAGAATAATTGCCGTAAATAAGCCATGAAGAAAAAACAATTGCCGCGCCCATGGTTTGCCCATTAAGGGCAACAAACCATTTTCAGGCTAATTTGCGTGTAAAGTTAGCATGACACTTTTTTATTTTTAGCCGAAAAAAAACCTCTGAGTATGCCAAAAATTGCCTTATAATTGCCGTAAATAAGCCTTGAAGAAAAAAGAATTGCCGCGCCTATGGTTTGCCCATTAAGGGCAAAAAACCATTTTCAGACTAATTTGCGTGTAAAGTTAGCATGACACTTTATATTTTTAGCCAAAAAAAACTTCTGAGTATACCAAGAATTGCCGAATAATTTCCGTAAATAAGCCGTGAAGAAAAAAAAAATTGCCACGCCCATAGTTTGCCCATTAAGGGCAAAATAACCATTTTCAGGCTAATTTGGGTGTAAGGTTAGCATGAAACTTTTTTATTTTTAGTAAAAAAAAACTTCTGGGTATGCCAAGAATTGTCGAATAATTGCCGTAATTAAGCCGTGAAGAAAAAAAATTGCTGCGCCCATAGTTTGCCCATTAAGGGCAAAAAACAATTTTCAGGCTAATTTGCGTGTAAAGTTTGCATGACACATTACGTAACCTATGGATGTCGCAAAATTTCACACCCCTAAGGACTCGTATGCTGCTAGCGAAAACTCTTATCATCCCCATTCTCATTTACGGCTGCGAAATATTTCGTAATTGCGATGCTACTAGCAGGAGAAGGCTTAATGTAGCATTTAATAGTACCGCGCGATATGTATTTAATCTGAGGCGATATGACCGAATTTCGAATTATTCAATTCTATTATTCAATATGTCATTTGACCATCTTCTTTCATAAAAACTCCCGTCTTGCTTTCTAAAGTTATAGAAACCCATCAACCTAATTACCTGTTCAACAAGCTACGTTTTAGCTCTTCTCATCAACTCATTCATCCACGGTTTACTTATTTACTTTACTTTTGATGGCGCTCACAGCCCAGGATGGGCTTCGGCCTCAACTTACAAGCCCCTCCAGCCAGCTCTGTCCCTAGCTAGCAGCTTCCAGTTGCACACACCGAGTGCTTTGATGTCATCATTCACTTGTTTGCGCCACCTGTTACGGGTTCTTCCTCTGCTGCGTACCCCATCGGGGTTGGATTCGAAGACTCGTCGGGCAGGTGCGTTGCTGTCCATACGCTCCACGTGCCCCAGCCATCTCAGCCGCTGTATTTTCAGCTCTTTGACCAGGTCAACGTCGCTGTATAGCCCGTATAGCTCGTCGTTGAATCTTCTCCTCCATACTCCTTCGATACACACCGGACCGAAAATCACACGAAGAATCTTCCTCTCAAAGCACCCTAGCAGATTTTTATCCGAACCTTTCAGTGTCCATGCTTCTGACCCATAAAGCAGGACCGGGATGATTAGGGTCTTGTATAAAGTCTCCTTGGTTCTCTGAGAGAGGGCCTTACTACTTAAATGCCTTCTTAGACCGAAGAAACAGCGGTTGGCAAGAGTAATTCTTCGCTTGTTCTCTGCACTGATGTCATTCTGCGATGTAATAGTGGAGTCCAGGTAGACAAAGTCCTTGACAACTTCGAAGTTATATCTGTCCATCGTGATATTTTGCCCGAATCGACGATGTTGAGATTCTTCTCTCGATGACAGCATATACTTCGTCTTGTCCTCATTCAATGCTCGCAAATGCCCCTGCCATAGCTCGCTTCGTTCTGCCGACAATGTCTATGTCATCAGCGTATGCAAGCAATTGAACGGACTTTTGATAGATTGTACCGCTGGTGTTGACATGTGCGTTGGCTTCAAGAACGATGTTGAATAGGTTGCATGATAACGCGTCGCCTTGCCTCAATCCTTTCTAAACATCAATGGAATCGGTGGTGTTCTTACCAATTTTGACGGAGCAGCGAGATTACTCCATCGTCATCCTGCACAGGCGGACAAGTTTGGTAGGGATGCCGAGACTCGACATGGCTCTGTATAATTCGTCCCTTTTCACGCTATCAGACGCGACTTTAAAATCGATAAAAAGGTGGTGTGTATCGATCTGGAATTCCCGGGATTTTTCTAAAATCTGTCGGAGTGTGAACATTTGATCGACGGTTGACATGCCTGGCCTAAAACCGCACTGATAGGGGCCGATCAGACTGTTGACAAAAGGTTTTAAGCGGTCACACAGGATGGCCGACAAGATTTTATAAGCGACGTTTAGGAGACTTATTCCTCTGTAGTTGGTACATTTCAGAACATCTCCCTTTTTATGGATGGGGCACACTATACCGAGGTTCCATTCATCGGGCATACTTTCCTCCGACCAAATTTTGCAGATGAGATGGTGTATGCTCCTAGCCAATTCATCTCCCGCTGATTTAAATAGTTCGGCTTGTAAGCCATCCGCACCAGCAGCCTAGTACGACTTAAGTTTGGATATCGCCAGCCGCACTTCGGTTAGGTCGGGTGGACGGAACTCTTGGCCATCATCGTCCAAGTTGAATGGAGCGTTCTGCCTATTAGCGGCATCTTGGCTGTCTTCGCCATTAAGCAGTCTAGAGAAGTGTTCTTTCCAGATCCTCAGCACTGACTGTGTGTCTACTACCATATTCCCACTCTCATCTCAGCAGGCTTCCGTTCTAGCCTTGAATCCTTGGGTGGATCGCTTCACCCTCTGATAAAATTTTCGAACATCTCCCCTACCGCTACAACCCTCAATAGACTCTACCGCCCGCTTCTCGTGCTCTCTCTTTTTCCTACTGAGAAGTCGGCGTTCCTCTTTTCGTTTTAGCGCGTAGAGCTCCCGGGCCACTCTCTCAGCACCTCTTGTTCGAGTCTGCAGCATTGCCTGGTAGGCCTCGTCCTTAGCTGCATGCGCTAGCCGGCACTCTTCATCGAACCAGGGGTTTCGTTGTATTCGCCTAGTGAAACCGAGCACATCAGAGGTGGCACTTCTGATGGCTTGTTGACAGTGTTCCCACTGATCCTCTGCACTTGATGCTGGTGGCGGACCTCCTGAGAGAATAAGAGTTACGTGGTCTGCAAAAGTTCTGGCGGTCTCTTGAGATTTAAGCTTCTCGACATCGAATCTTTACACAGCATCTGCTCTGCGTTGTCGCGTCATGGATATCCGCACACGTAGTCTACCTACCACCAGGTAGTGCCGAGTCAATGTTGGCCCCTCGGAACGTTCGGATGTCCAAGATACTGGAAGCATGTCTCGCGTCTATCGCAACGTGGTCGATTTGGTTGACGGATAGTTGATCACGCGACCGCCAAGTCCCCTTGTATATATTGAGGTGTGGGAAGTAGGTGCTTGAGATGATGACATTTCACCCCGCCGCAAAGTCTGCCAGCCTGTGTCCGTTGCCGGAAGTTTCGTCGTGTAGGCTGTGTCCTCCGACTATCGAACCAAGGATGCCCTCCTTTCGGAATCTTGCGCTGAAGTCACCAAGAATGATCTTCATGTCGTACTTCGGGCACATATCATACGTTGTCTCCAGGAGATCGTAGAATGCTTCTTTGTTTGAGTCCTCTCTCCTTTTATGGAGGCGTGAACACAGATCAGCGAAATGTTCTTAAATTTGCCTTTGATGCGGATTTTGACCAGGCGCTCGCTTACACTTCGGAAGCCCAAGACTTCTTGCCTAAGTCACAAAACCACGGTTTACATGTCTGATTTCTGAGCGACAGTTCTCTTAGCTCCATTCGTTTATGGAATTACTTACCAAGGCATATTCGAGGGTCCGGCGTGCGGCACTGGAGGGTTCAGGACTGTTCTGAAGGCATATTATAAGAACAATAATGATTAATAATTAGCTGCATATATTTTTATAATTTTTTTTTTTTAATATATCTTCCCTTCTTTTCTTGTCTTTTGCATAATGGATATGTATGTACTTGTATTATTATGAATGCAAAATGTATGTAATTTATTAAACTGTAAATAATTTAAAAAACCTTTCAATTCATTTTTAAATTTAATGTAAAATCAATATTGTACTTATAGTTTTAGAAGCAGTCCGTAACAGAAGAGGTACTGACATGGGAATCGCCCGGGATCACCATCTGATGGTTGCTACCGTTAGATTGCGTACAGCTGCAGTTCGGAGATCCCAAGGAAACACTCGAATGTCCAAGTTTAATACAGATAGACTAAAGGATCCCGCAGTGCGCCAACAACTAGGGGACCACCTTTCATAAGGATTGAACGCAATCAGCAGCACGGAAACCACATCCATCGAAAATCATTGGTGTGCTGTGAAAAATGTGTTCATGTCCGGTGCTGAAAGTATAGTCGGCCGGGCGCAAAGGAGAAATAGTGCTTGGCTTTCCGACGAAACTTGGGCAAGGATCGAAGAAAGGAAACACCTTAAAGCTCGCATCGCAGCTACCCCAGCAGCAGGGAGAAACGAGCTTGAGTCTACGTACCGCATGAAGATGAGGGAAGTTCACCGTAGTGTGCGACGTGATAAGCGTAACTACATCAACGCATTGGCTACAGAAGCAGAAGAAGCCGCTAGTAGGTGTGACAGTAGGACCGTCTACAGAATTACCAAAGAGCTCACTGGTATCCAGAGCTCTAAACAACACCTGGTTAAAGACACAAACGGATCCCTGCTAATTTCGGATGAGGACCAGCTCATAAGGTGGAGGGAACACTTTTCTGCGGTTTTAAACCGCGTTTTCGCCAGTGAAGTGAACCCTATTTCCACTGAGATACCCGAAGTAACAATTTCCCGAATACGCACCGTACCCCCCAGTAAAGAAGAAATTATCACCGCCATCAAAGCACTGAAAAACAACAAAGCGGTTGGACTTGACGGTATTCCTGCAGAGCTCTTAGGAGCAGCCCCAACGACATCGAGCGAGCTACTGCACTTATTAAGAGAGCTTGGGAAACAGAGAGCTTTCATGAAGAGTGGAAAAATGGAATGATTGTCAAGCTCCCAAAGAAAGGAGATCTCACACAGTGCGAAAACTGGAGAGGAATATGCGTTCTGCTTGCAGTAGCCAAGATAATAACAAGGATAGTTTTGGACCGAATTAAAGACCACCTCGAAGACACACTCGACGCCGAACAAGCAGGTTTCCGCACTGGATCTTCCTGTGGGGATCACATCAACACCTTGCGGATCATCATCGAAGAGTGCGTTGAATATCGATCACCACTTCACCTGCTGTTCATCGATTTTGAAAAGGCGTTCGACAGTGTCAATAGAGAATTTATTTGGCTTGCTTTGCGCAGGAGGGGCATCCCAGATAAATTGATTGCTATTATCAAGGCTACATATGATGGATCCAAGTGTCACGTTTTGCACAAAGGTAGGCTGTCATAGGAGTTTGAAATCCAAAGTGAAGTTAGGCAAGGCTGTATACTGTCACCAATACTGTACCTGTTGGTGATAAGTGACGTACTGCACGCAGCTTTGTCAAGTGGAAATGGAGGAATTCAGTGGACTCTGCAATCTCACCTCAAACATCTGGACTACGCGGACGACGTATGCTTACTCTCTCATAGGATCATGGATCTCCATCAAATGGCAACAAGGGTGGAGAGAGAAGCATAAATCGTAGGGCTTAAGATCAACTCGGCAAAAACTAAAAGGATCAGCCTTGGAACTTCCTCATCAATCCAAGTAAATATTTCTGGACAACCGGTAGAGATGGTAGAGGATTTCCAATATCTTGGGAGTATTGTCTCTACGGGTGGCGGAACTGAACTGGACGTAAACAGCCGAATCAGAAAAGCAAAGGCTGCGTTCGGAATGCTGTCCAAAATATGGAGAAACAACTCTTTTAGCTTAAAGACCAAGTTACGACTGTTCCGCTCCAATGTTGAATCCGTTCTGCTTTACGGCTGCAGCACTTGGAAAGTCACTGACACTATCACTAGCATGCTGCAAACCTTCGTTAATAGATGTCTACGAAACATCTTGAGGATTTTCTGGCCCAACCGTATCTCCAATGCCGAACTTCATGCGAGAACGGGTCAGGAGCCCATAGACTCCATTATACGCAGAAGAAAGTGGCAGTGGATTGGCCATACGCTTCGAAAAGGCGATCGGTGCATTGCATCACAAGCAATGCAGTGGAACCCGCTCACACAGGAGGGAAGACAAGTGGGCCGGCCTAGAAGTACATGGCGAAGAACGGTCGAACAGGAATCGGCACGACTGGGGAAAAGTTGGAGAGAGCTGAAATATATTTCAAGAAATCGTACACGATGGCGCGTAGGTGTAGTGGAGGCCCTATGTCCCGTAAGGGAAACATCACGGACGTAATAGGTCCGAGGACCTAAGTAAGTAAGTACTATAATAACTCTGATTCTCTGTAGCTCACCTCACTTGCATTTTAAAGCTACACTAGTTATAATATTATATGAGTCTTAATGTGTCAGCATTTTATTGAAATAAAATAAATAAATAAATAAAAAACTTCCTAACAATACTCCCAATTACATACTACTCCTTGAAACAGGCTTACCAACCCTTGTTGTGCACACTTTAAAGCTCCATTTTGACTACGTCTTAAAAGTATTATCATATCCAGCAACGAGAATACCCTACATCCTTGCAAAATACGCGCTCGAGAATAAGGTTGACTGGGTTGCGGATTGGACTATGTTGACCGAAAAAAACGAAGTGGTACTAAATATACAATATGCAGACACCCTTACTTTGAAAAAACAGTTATATGGTTTAATAGAGGCGGTAGATACTTCCCAACGTAGCGACAGTACACAACAAGCAACATCGTCTATCAACAGAGTCATTTAATCACAACTTAACTATAATCTTGCAAGCAACAACTACTTTAGGGATGATTTCAGTGTAGAAGCGATTTCTTTAATTTGTAGAGCAAGGGGGGACTTGCTCAATTTAAATGGTACACCATACATCAAGGCTAGCACTAACCTTTGCACAGTTTGTAACCTTAAAGCAAAAGAGGACTGCTTCCATTTTCTAGCTATTTGTCCTGTTTATAAGGAATTCCGACTTTCACACTTTGGTTGCCTTACATTAACCATGGAACAGATAAAAACAATTTTCAATGGACCCGATTGGGAAACTCTTTACAAGTACCTCAAAGCAGTAAAAAACTATAGATTAAGAATTTTAAATGAATTTCAATGATTAAAGTATATGTATCTATTAAAATTATCATGCTTTTCTAAACTTTTTTAAACTTACCAACGAATGTATCTTATTTACTTTTATTTAATGACCTCAAAAGGAGTCAGCTAGGCAGACGGCAAAACCATTGTCTTTATTTTACCACAATGTAAAAAATGCACATAAACAGAATTGTGAAATAATACAAATATCTATCTATCTATATATCTATCTATCACAAGGACTTTTGATTTTTCAGTATTAACCTCCAGCTTCCACTTTTGGCAATATTCTTCAAGTTTATTGATCATCATCTGAAGAGCGGTCGGTGACTCCGCAAGGATAACAATGTCATCGGCGTACATGATCCCTTTATCCGTTTATTCGCAAAACTCCACTCTACAGTTGAGACACTTGACTAAATCGTCCAGAAAAAGGGCGTCTTACTCCTTTGTTTGTTTTTATCTCTCACCCAATTATTCAGTCTTTCGTAGACTATCATTGTGAATATTTTTAAGGCTGCATTAAGAAAGGAAATCCCTCTATAGTAGCCGCGTAAAGTTAGCATGACAACTTTCGAAAAAGTGAAATCTAAGTATGCCATTAACTGCCGAGTATTGCCGTAAATATGCCGTGGAATCAAACAAATTGCCGCGCTACGGGTTTGGCCACAAAGGGCAATCCTGCTAACTTTATATAAAGTTAGCATGACACTTTCTTTGTTTTTGGGCAAATATAACTTTTGAGTATGCAAGAAGTTGCCAAATAATTGCCGTAAATATGCCGTGAAGAGACAAAAATTGCCTCGCCCTTCGTTTGCCCAAAAAGGGGCAATCTTGCTAACTTTACGTGTAAAGTTAGCATAAAACTTTTTTAACAGTAGGCCAAATAAAAATTTAAGGATGCCATTAATTGCCGAATAAATTCCGTAAATAAACCGTGAAAAAAAAAAGAATTGCCGCGCCCATGGTTTGCCCATTAAGGGCAAAAAAACAATTTTCAGGCTAATTTGGGTGTAAGGTTAGCATGAAACTTTTTTCTTTTTAGCCAAGAATTGCCGAGTAATTGCCGTAAATAAGCCGTGAAGAAAAAAAAATTGCTGCGCCCATGGTTTGCCCATTAAGGGCAAAAAACAATTTTCAGGCTAATTTGCGTGAAGAAAAACAACAATAATAAAAAAATTTTGCCTATATGAAATTTGTTTTTTTATTAATATCTTTTTAAATAACAGTCGTAGAGGTTTGCAATGTTCAAATGAATTATAGCTATATGTCTTAGGAACTTGTATAAAAAAATTATATTCCTTCACAATTCACAATATAATATTGTTCACACATATTACTTTATAACATGTCGGTGTGTGCATGGATTGATTTAGTTTTTTCTTATATTTAATCTCAATAGAATAGCCAATTATTTGATACCTCACTTTTTAATCTACCTCCTATATTAGCGCCACAATTGATTTTTTAAAATTCATAAAAAATCGAATAAAATCCATAGAAATGCTCCGCTTTGTCCATTGTCAACAATCGAATCGTCTACCAGTGGAGGGCACCGTTATCTCAATTGAATTTCTAATTGGAGTTCTTTTAATACAAAAAATCATAACTTTATTTCTACTCAGACCATTATTAAAGTTTTGATCTCCGAATTTAGCTATGAGATGTGGCTAAATTTTTGTTAAAAAATTATTGAGGGGGGCTGAAAAATTTCATACTAAAAGGGTGTGTAAATGATCCGTCAAATTTATATTACATATATTAAATTAAAAACTTGATGACATTTTTTTTATTTTCAAAAAGCTAATGATGCACGTTTATAGGTGTAACCTACTTCTATAAATATGTGAATAATTTTGTATTTCTAAATCTAACGGGAAAAAAGTAGGGGTAATTTAATAAATAAATCACAAAAAAAGCTCCATTTAGACAACTTTAGAGGTTTCAAAATTGAGCAAACCTTAATAGTTCATAGTAAATGATACATGAAATTTAGAAAAAAATTTATAATTTAAATTTTTTTGTAAAAATTATTGCAAAATATTAAAAAAATGTGTAATAAAAATCCGTTTTAATGAAAAATCAATTTATTTGTTCGTACTTTAAATTTAAAAGTTAATCAAGAATTTATATATTTAAAAAAAAAACAAAGGATGCACATTTATGGGTGTAACTTTCTTCTACAAATATGTGATAATTTTGTATTTGTAAACTTAACGGGAAAAAAGAAGGGGCAATTTAATGAAATCACAAAAAAGCTCTATTTAGCCAAATTAAGAGTCTTCAAACCTAAGTAATACTTAATAGTTCATAACAGTTGATACATGAATTTGAGGTAAAAATTTATAATATAAATTTCTGTGTTAAAATTTTTGGAAAATCTTAAAAAAATTCATACTAAAAATGTGATTTAGTGAAAAATCAATTCAATTTTTGGTACTTTAAATGCAAAAGTTAGTAAAAAATTGATAAATTTTGAAAAACAAAACTAACGCACCAATTGCTCTAATCATTTTCTTAAATATTATCAATAAATGTTTAGTGATTATTTCAACAAAAACCACTCTAAAATTAGTTTTATTGATTTTTTTCAACGAATTTTATTTTTATAATTTCGCCACGCCCATAAAATATTTTCAAATTTAAAAATTATAAATCCTGAAAATCTGATACAAATTTTGATATATAAAACATAACTGCGCTCACAAGCTTCACAAAATAATTTCAAATATTGAAATTTTACATTAGAAATATTTTTTAAAGATAAAATCCAGAAAAAAAATTAAAATTGTCAATTTGTCTGCATAAAATTGGCTATAAATCGGAAAGTACTTATCCGAATTTCAAAATTTAGATGTCAATGGAAAGGTCATTTCACTATTTAAATACATCTAAACATTAATAGACGTGCATACAATTTTATAGACTAATACGCTTAAACAGATAAAATGGAATTATTTTGACTAAATAGTTAATATTGTTAATTTTTATTTAACCGATTATCAAAATTTAAATTTTGTAATAATCTATACAAATCGAAAATTATTTTGGTATATAAAACATATTTCTACAATAACCTTTAATATGGATTCTTAAACATAACTAAAAGACTAACTATTGGTCGATAAAATGTTTTCTTTTTGCTAAAATATACATAAGATACCTGCAAATGGCCATAACATGGGTAATACTTTTTTGATATTTATAAATGAGGTTTCAAATGAAAGTTTATAAGACATAGAAAATTATAAAAATAAAAAATAATTCACTTTCATGACAAAATAAATTGTTAAAAGAAAAAGAATTTGCCATAATGCGAAAAATTCATACCTTTTGAGTGTATTTACTTAAAAAATTGTTAAAAGTTAATGAAAAATTTATAAATTTTGAAAAACTAATGACACACAATTATAGGTGTTACATTCTTCTACAAATATTTTAGAAATTCTATATTTGTAAATCTAAAGGGAAAAAATTAGGGACAATTTAATGAGATAAATCACAATAAAGCTCCATGTAGCCAATTTAAAGAGGCTTCAAACTTGAGTAATACTTAATAGTTCATAACAATTGATACATGAATTTGAGGTAGAAATATTAAATCTAAATTGCTGTGTTAAAGGTTTTGCAAAATCTTAGAAAAATTCATCCAAAAAATGTGATTTAGTGAAAAATCAATTCGATCTTTGGTACTTTCAAAACTTTTGGTACTTGGTACTTTGCAAAATTTAATACAAAATTGATAAATTTTGAAAAACAAAACCAACATACCAATTGATTTTATTTATTTCGTTAAGTACTAACGATACATTATTTTTTTTTTTTTAATTATAACAGAAAAAAGAAAACTTACATCTAATGTACATTATGGATTATTATGACTAAAAAATATTTTTCTTAAGTTAGGTGAATTTATATTGTCATTGCTGGAATTAATTATATTTGAATTTTTATTGTAAATATTAATTAAAAGATTTAAAGGACTATTAGCACCGTAGTTTGATCTACTGTAAATGTTAGAAATTGACAACTGCCTTCTCAAACTATGCTGACTAGCAATGAAATTTAATCGACAGAGGATCAATGGTGCTGAAATCGATCCATTGATTATCCCGACAATAAAACAAAATTGTAGATACGCTCTGTGACTCGTTAGAGATGGAAGATTTATTAGTTGAATACGTTGAGCGTAAGGTGGCAAGGTAATTTGAATCGACAATGGTAGAAATCTTGTTATTGGAGGGACCATGTTCGAGCATAAGACGTGCCACAAAGTCAGTTGGGTGTCGACTGACAGACAAGCAACTTCCAACCAAATTGACCACTTCGTGATCAGCCGGCGTTTTAGAAGCAGTCTCCAGGACGTCCGTAACAGAAGAGGTGCTGACATGGGAATGGCCCGGGACCACCATCTGATGGTTGCTACCGTTAGATTGCGTACAGCTGCAGTTCGGAGATCCCAAGGAAACACACGAATGCCCAAGTTTAATACAGATAGACTAAAGGATCCCGCAGTGCGCCAACAACTAGGGGACCACCTTTCACAAGGATTGAACGCAATCAGCAGCACGAAAACCACATCCATCGAAAATCATTGGTGTGCTGTGAAAAATGTGTTCATATCCGGTGCTGAAAGTATAGTCGGCCGGGCGCAAGGGAGAAATAGTGCTTGGCTTTCCGACGAAACTTGGGCAAGGATCGAAGAAAGGAAACACCTTAAAGCTCGCATCGCAGCTACCCCAGCAGCAGGGAGAAACGAGCTTGAGTCTACGTACCGCATGAAGATGAGGGAAGTTCACCGTAGTGTGCGACGTGATAAGCGTAACTACATCAACGCATTGGCTACAGAAGCAGAAGAAGCCGCTAGTAGGTGTGACAGTAGGACCGTCTACAGAATTACCAAAGAGCTCACTGGTGTCCAGAGCTCTAAACAACACCTGGTTAAAGACACAAACGGATCCCTGCTAATTTCGGATGAGGACCAGCTCATAAGGTGGAGGGAACACTTTTCTGTGGTTTTAAATCGCGTTTTCGCCAGTGAAGTGAACCCTATTCCCACTAAGCTACCCGAATTAACAATTTCCCGAATACGCACCGTACCCCCCAGTAAAGAAGAAATTATCACCGCCATCAAAGCACTGAAGAACAGCAAAGCGGTTGGACTTGACGGTATTCCTGCAGAGCTCTTAGGAGCAGCCCCAACGACATCGAGCGAGCTACTGCACCCACTAATTAAGAGAGCTTGGGAAATAGAGAGCTTTCCTGAAGAGTGGAAAAAAGGAATGATTGTCAAGCTCCCAAAGAAAGGAGATCTCACACAGTGCGAAAACTGGAGAGGAATATGCGTTCTGCCTGCAGTAGCCAAGATAATAGCAAGGATAGTTTTGGACCGAATTAAAGACCACCTCGAAGACACACTCGACGCCGAACAAGCAGGTTTCCGCACTGGATCTTCCTGTGTGGATCACATCAACGCCTTGCGGATCATCATCGAAGAGTGCGTTGAATATCGATCACCACTTCACCTGCTGTTCATCGATTTTGAAAAGGCGTTCGACAGTGTCAATAGAGAATTTATTTGGCTTGCTTTGCGCAGGAGGGGCATCCCAGATAAATTGATTGCTATTATCAAGGCTACATATGATGGATCCAAGTGTCAAGTTTTGCACAAAGGTAGGCTGTCATAGGAGTTTGAAATCCAAAGTGGAGTTAGGCAAGGCTGTATACTGTCACCAATACTGTTCCTGTTGGTGATAAGTGACGTACTGCACGCAGCTTTGTCAAGTGGAAATGGAGGAATTCAGTGGACTCTGCAATCTCACCTCAAACATCTGGACTACGCGGACGACGTATGCTTACTCTCTCATAGGATCATGGATCTCCATCAAATGACAACAAGGGTGGAGAGAGAAGCAGAAATCGTAGAGCTTAAGATCAGCTCGGCAAAAACTAAAAGGATCAGCCTTGGAACTTCCTCATCAATCCAAGTAAATATTTCTGGACAACCGGTAGAGATGGTAGAGGATTTCCAATATCTTGGGAGTATTGTCTCTACAGGTGGCGGAACTGAATTGGACGTAAGCAGCCGAATCAGAAAAGCAAAGGCTGCGTTCGGAATGCTGTCCAAAATATGGAGAAACAACTCTTTTAGCTTAAAGACCAAGTTACGACTGTTCCGCTCCAATGTTGAATCCGTTCTGCTTTACGGCTTCGAAAAGGCGATCGGTGCATTGCATCTCAAGCAATGCAGTGGAACCCGCTCACACAGGAGGGAAGACAAGTGGGCCGGCCTAGAAGTACATGGCGAAGAACGGTCGAACAGGAATCGGCACGACTGGGGAAAAGTTGGAGAGAGCTGAAATATATTTCAAGAAATCGTACACGATGGCGGGTAGGTGTCCCGTAAGGGAAACATCACGGACGTAATAGGTCCGAGGACCTAATTAAAAAAATATTTTTATTAATGGTTGAAATCTTAAGCAAAATCGCATAAATCTTCTTTGAACGGACTCCAATCTATTTATATGAACCGCATAATATGGTGCCCATACAACACAACCATACTCTAAGATGGATCTTACAAATGAGACATAGAGAGTTTTTAGAACATAAGGATCACGAAATTCTCTAGCAAATCTTTTAACAAAACCGAGAGTCCTGTAATGATAAGATTGCCTGTCTCTCCTACTAGACTGTGGGGGATATTATTTGGCTTCCCCAAGCCTAATATTCAATGGCTGAACTGCCGATCTTAGCTGGAACAAAATGATGAAATAAGAACAAGGCCAATGTGCTGAATTTGAGTTCTGATTAAAGAGTGATTTTATTGATTCAATTCTTAGCCTATTTATACAAAATAATTCCTTACACACGAACAAGTATAATATTCACTTATAATATACATATAAACATAATTTTCAATATCTAATATAAAAGTATACATATCATACGGTAAGCTATATTTTTGTTGTGTCATCAAATTCATGTTGAATATCCATGCCTATTTGATGACACACAAATATATTGGGTGAAGTGCAGGCACAGGCAGTGCATATCATAGAGGGACATTGATCAAAACAATAGTAATTCAAAGCGTCAAGTGGCATTGGGTATATTTGAATATGAAGACAAAATGCAGTCGCGTTTATTGACCGTAGATGTAAACAGAGTATTTACTATTAACCGAAAGTAATCTGGGGTGTTAAGGGACATTGAGTTTATTTGGATATAAAGACGGAATGCAGTTCTGTTTATTGACCGCGGATGTAAACGGAGTATCTACTATTGCTTTATATTTTATAATGCCAAAGCCAATGACCGGATGGAATGACGTATTGTTTTGATTATATGTATCTGTAGTGTATGAGCACTACAGTCCTATTGATCTAATCCGCTTCTTAAATATTGTTAGTAAAAGTTAAGTGATTATTACAACAAAAGCCACTCTAAAATTAGTTTTATTGATTTATTTACCAAAAAAAATGCAGAATCGATCATGCTTTTTCAACGACTTTTATTTTTATATTTTCACCACGCCCATAAAATATTTTTAAATTTAAAAATTATAAGCCTTAAAAGTCTAATAAAAATGTTGATATATAAAACATAACTGTGCGTTGCTCTTCACAAAATAATTTCAAATATTAAAATTTTACATAAGAAATATTTTTTTCAGATAAAATCCGGAAAAAAATTTTAAAATTTTCAATTTGTCTGCATAAAATTGGCTATAAATCGGAAAGTACTTATCCGAATTTCAAAATTTAGATGTATATGGAAAGGTTATTGTCTCACTATTTAAATACATACAAAATATTAATAGACAACATTATTAATTTAAAGACTTATACGGTTGAACATATAAAATTGCATTATTTTGATTAAATAGTGAATATTATAACTTTTTATATAACCGATTATCGAAATTTAAATTTTTCTAATAATTTATACCAATCAACAATTATTTTGGTATATAAAACATATTTCTACGATTACCGTAAGCTTTAATATGGGTTTTTAAAAATAATTGAAAGAAAAATTTTGCAAAAATCCAGTCTATTGGTCGATAAAATTTTTTCTTTTTGCTAAAATATACATTAAAAACCTGTAAATGGCCAGAACATTGGTAATACTTTTTTGATATTTATAAATGAGGTATCAAATGAAAGGTTATAAGACATACCAAATTATAAAAATAAAATAAAAATAATTCACTTTCATGACAAAATAAATTGTTAAAAGAAAAAGAAAAAGAATTTGCCATAATGCGAAAAATTTATAAATTTTGAAAATCTAATGAGATACAATTATAGGTGTAACATTCTTCTACAAATATGTGGTTTATTTTACATTTGTAAATCTAAAGGGAAAAAAAGTAGGGACAATTTAATGAAATAAATCACAATAAAGCTCCATTTAGCCAAATTTAGAGGCTTCAAACTTTAGTAATGCCTGATAGTTCATAACAAATGATACTAACAAATGATATAGACTACGGTAGAAATTTATAATCTAAATTTCTGTGTTAAAATTTTAGCAAAATCTTAAAAAAATCATACTAAAAACGTGATTTAGTGAAAAATTAATTCTTTTTTTTTGTACTTTAAATGCAAAAGTTAATTAAAAATTGATAAATTTTGAAAAACAAAACGAACACACCAATTGCTCTAATCCTCTTCTAAAATATTGCTAAAAAATATTAAGTGATCATTTCAACAAAAGCCACTCCAGAATTAGCTTTATTGATTTATTTACCAAAAAAAAACGCAAAATGGATCATGGATACAAAACATAACTGTGCGTTTTAAAATTTTGTCAATTTATCTGCACAAAATGGGATATAAATTGGAAAGTACTTATCCGAATTTCAAAATTTAGATGTCTTTGGAAAGGTCGTTGTCTCACTATTTAATTACATACAAAATATTAATAGACAACCATACAATTTTAAAGACTGATTCGATTAAACAGATGGCAGGATTGTGAACATATCCAGAAAAAATACAATGGAGTCCAAAAAATCTATGTCCAAATGCAGCGACCGACATGGCGAAAAATATAACTTTTTGAACCAGACATGAACGTTGTACAAAGCTTAGCTAAGAGATTTGACTTTTCAAGTGCGTATGAGTTTTTTGCCTGGTTTTTGTTGAATGTGTAAGTGAATGTAAGAATGTTGGAAAATATAATAAGTAGTGATGAAAGGCTAATGAATGGTATGATATAATTCTCAAGTAAGTAAAAATGCGCTGGTTGATTGGATTGTGGTGGAAGGTAAAACCTTAACCAATCATGTCTGATTTACATGGTTGGTGAAAATTTAGTTATGTTGAAATCAACACGGCGAATACTTTCACAATCTCTTAAATCAGTGAGAAACATTCGCTCCGTAGAGTAAATCATTCACATAATAACAAAAATGGTAACAGCAATGCTATAACAGCAAAAACTGCCGTAGTACAGCTCCTCTCTTCTGTGCGTTGCAGGTCGTGTTTCGAAATGTCAAAATCTAGGGGCACCAATCGATTAAGGAGGGTGTTATTACTTAATGTCTGGGCCAGCACTTTAGCACCAACAGAAAATAAGAACTTTCACTTTTCAATTTGACAGGTGTCGAAATGTCAAGATCTGAGAGCGCCAAACGATTTAGGAGGTGGATTTTTGAAAACACAAATGATGTTGAAAATTTATGGATGTCGGGAATAAGTTTTCCTGGGGAATTGGGCGGTCAACTATTTTCCACAAGAAATTTTTTTTTCAAGATTTTTTAACAAACTATCCTTTAACAAAAGGGACCGGGCAACGCCGGGTGTTTCCGCTAGTAACCCATATTTTCCTTCCACCTCATAAAACAACCTTGGGAACAATATATTTGCATTGATGCTTTTGAGTCTTTTCTTTTCAGTCATCAGTTTATAAAAATAACATTACTTTGTTCAGGGTGGTTGTATTACACTTATTTTATTATATTATTCATTAGATTGCGAAATAAAAACTACCCTTAATTCATGTATCATGTGCCCAGATTACCAAGAAAAACATAATCGGTTTGACATACTTCCCCATCCCCCTTTCCACACTCAGAAGCCATTATAATTATAAAAAATACATGGATTTACATAGGCTTCGGAATTCGGATATGATGTAGACACAAAAAAGGCACCAATAATTTATTAATATTTCCTAAAGCTTAGGTTTTATGATTTTAAATAGGGTCTTATTCTTTGCTTGTAAAAAACAAACCTTCGAACCAAAAAACAAAAGTTCTTGATGTTAAAAACACGAATCTTTGAATTGAACTGCAAAAAAGAAAATTCATGTGGAGCAGATAAAAAATAATGGCGCAAAATTTTAGTCGATTTAGGACGGTGTTAAATCACTTTTAGTATAATACTAGATTCAAAAGTGTATTTTGCTAATTTTAAACGAGTTTAGCATCATACTATCTGCTAACATTTTAATAAAGTTAAAATCACCAAATGGCTATTTTATCTTTTTAGTATCGTACTAAATCCATATGACACTTTGACGTTTAAAATTGTCAAAATCAGGGGTGTTTGTGAATTTTTTGCACGAGCTGTCACTTTTTGGGACGTGTTCAGCTGAATTTTATAAAGGAAATTAGTTTAGTATTATAGGGGTAGGTAGGTAGGTAGATATGGCGGCCATGGGCAGCCTAGCCCATAGCGCTAAGTGCGCCGTTTTGATACCATAACTCGTTAGAACCTGTGGATTGAATTGAAAGGGAGATTGTGGCATATCCTCAGGATATCGTCCATTTTTATTTGAATTTAGAATAAAGTTGAAAGAATTTTGTGGCTTGTGGAAAGACTGAGTAGCTTAAGCGGAATCACCTGAAAGTGGATCACTCACACAACCAGACCAGCACCCGCACCTGCACCATCCAAAGTTTGCGCAACTAGGCAGTTTGTTGGCTGGCACTGGAGCGTGAACTGATCTGGTCGAATGATCAAACGGCTACTGTGCAGCACGACCCCCATCAAAACCCCAGTCCACTATCTTGCGATCATAGGGGATCGACGAAAGGTGTGATGAAGAAGCAGCCTAAATTTGTACTAGATCCATTTCGTCGCGTTGAGAAAAGAAATCAAATCTTTGATCTTCATTTCCGAAAGTTCGTTAAGGTCGTTGTAAAAAGCCCTTCCGAATTATTTTGCTCTAGCTTTGCCCAGAGCGGGGCATTTGCAGAGGAAATGAAATACTGTTTTCTTTTCTTGCTGGTCCCCACAGCTCCGACAGTGAGTATTGTGAGGTGTGCCAAGCTTCGCTGCATGCTCTCCTATTGGCCAGTGTCCACTACACGTTGCAACAACCCTGGCTCTGTCTTGCCTGGGTCTGCGTATTAGATCAATTGTACGGGGTTTATTATAAGTGGGCCAGATCTTTCTAGATATATTACAGTTTGATAAACTATTCCACCTGTGGTTCGATTCAGTGAGAAAAATTGAGAGAATATTGCCCTTCATAACTCCAAGCGGAATGTTTACTCTTTCCGCAAGTGAGCCATGAAGGGCTGATCCTTGCCTGGCCAGCTCGTCAGCCCGTTCATTGCCCCCCATTCCACTGTGACCCGGAACCCAGATAAGAGTGACACCGAGGTCAGTTTTCAGACTCGAAAGCTCATCCTGGCATTGCTGGACCAATTTGGAGGATGATTTAGCTGAATTTATAGCCTTAACAGCCGCCTTACTATCTGTAATAATAGCTGCATTTCGGTTCTGGTTTGGATCTTCTTTTAGTAACTTGCATGCTTCCCTGATTGCCAGTAATTCAGCTTGAAAGACACTGGCAAAGTCAGGTAGTCGGAAGGACCTTGAGACATTTAGAGACTCAGAAAAGACTCCTGCACCAACACAACACTTCATCTTTGAGCCATCAGTAAAGATAGTTGTGTCGAAATCTTTCGTCACGACGTCGCGTCGTCTTTCCATTCTTTCCTAGATGGAAATTTAACTTTAAAACACTTATTGATACTCATGGTAGGAGTGCAGTAGTCAGTGGGATTCGAAAACATGTCCGTTGGAATCAAGTCTGTGATATTGCTCTGACCATAGGGCTTGGCAAACCAAGAGTTTGACTCCTTAAGTATTAATGCGCTGCAAGATACTAGATATCTGATATGTAAATCAAGTGGTAGAAGGCGCGGAAAAACGCTTAAGGCATCAGTTGGGCAGGATCTTATTGCCCCTGTCGTGCCAATGCTAGCAGTTCTTTGAACCTTCCTAAGTTTATTGGTGTTATATGATTTCTTGAGTGCAGGCCGCCACACATTCGAATCGTATGCGAGGATCGGTCGTACCATGGCTGTGTACGTCCACAGGATCATCTTCGACTGGAGCTCCCACTTTTTACCAAAGGTTTTACTACAGGCATAGAATGCTATGCAGGCCTTCTTGACCCTTTCTTCAATAGTAAACTTCCAATTTAATTTGGGGTCGAGAATAACACCTAAATATGCTGCACTGGAGGAAACAGAGAGTGTTTGGCCGTTAAGTCGGGGTAGAGTGAAGGGTTGTATCTTAGTTTTGGTAGTAAAAAGCATCAGTTCAGTTTTGCTTTGATTAACTCCTGGTCCACAACTCATGGCCCAGTTGCTAACCTTCCTTAAAGCCATTTCCGTGATCTCACTTAACACAGGAGTGAACTTCCCTGACACCAATAGCACCAAATCATCAGCATATGCCACCGCCTTCACACAACATCTTTCCAACTTAACGAGAATTTTATTCATGACTAAAAGCCATAGAAGAGGGGACAAAACCCCACCCTGGGGTGTTCCTCTACTAACGTGTTTGGTCGAGTTTGTATTGCCTAACGTGGATTGAATCCTTTTGTCGCTGAGCATGGATATTATCCAATCCCTAATTTAGTCTTCTACACCAAAATCAACTAAAGATTCTAGAATGGATTCCGTAAGCACGTTATTGAAAGCCCCTTCAACATCTAGAAAGTGGCGAGAGTGTATTCTTTATAGTTTATAGCTTTCTCAATAGTACACACCACCTCGTGCAGGGCGGTTTCCGTGGATTTGCCTTTAAGGTATGCGTGTTGAGAGTTTACAAGGGGACATCCCTCTAGGATGTCTCTAATATGGGTGTCGAGGATGCGCTCTAAAGTTTTAAGCACGAAAGATGTCAGACTAATTGGCCGGTAATCCTTCGCGGATTCATGTCCCCGCCTACCGACTTTCGAGATAGAAACCACTCTAACATGTCTCCAGGACTCGGGAACATAGTTTAGAGAGAGGCATCATTTAAAAACTATTTCCAGCCAGGGAACTGCTATCTCTTGCAGTTCTTGGAGCATAATTGGCAGTATGTCGTCCAGGCGTGGAGACTTATATGGAGAGAAAGAATTAACTGCCCAGGCAATTTTTTCCTTTGTTATAACGGTATTGATGTGATCTACACGAGCTGAAGATGTGCCCCAAGGTTCTAGCGTAGATAAAATACTGTTCTCGCAGCCCGGAAAGTGTGTCATCATCAATAGTTCCAAAGAAACAGCTGGAGAGACTGTCCAGTAATCCTCAGGCTTTTTCAAGAATGATGGATTACAATGTTCCTTAGATAGAACTTTACCAAGCCTAGCGGAATCTTTTATATTTTCAATTGACTGACAGAATTCTCTCCAGCCTTGTTGCTTGGCTGATGCCAAGATTGTTCTTGTCATCATGAAGAGAGGTCTTGAATATGTCATGAAGATAGGTCTTCATTCCACCAAGGGGGTAGTGTTTTACGGCTATATTTAATTGGACAGAGACCTTAAAATCAGTACTCATTGATGCTTCAAATGATTTCACCTTTGACTCAATATCTATAACCGAGTCTAGACTCTGGTCCGGCATATTGCCCAGTTTAGATTTAACAACTTGACTGAATTTCTTCCAGTCGATTCTTTTGGGATTTCTATAAGGGGGTTTATTTTCGGTCTTGAAATTAATGTTGAAGAGTGTCCATCTGTGATCCGAAACAGATTTCAAAAGGGATACCCTCCAATTCTCTTCTCTTAGACTAAGGTTGTTATTTACGATCGTAACATCCAGTACGTCCTCCAGCCTTCATAATTTTCCGAGCTCGCAAAGACAAAAGAGGGAGTGTTACCTCTGTTGCAGACCGTCAGGTTATTTTCAATAATAAAATCAAAAAGAGACTCACCTCGTTCATTGATACATACCCAGAGGGTATGTCATGCATTTGCACAGTTACCAATCAAGAAGTTAGTCCCTTTGGCTTAAGCTTCGGTTGTTAGGGTTCGCAACTCTTTGATACTAGTTAAAAAGTATTTAAAATTTAGAACATTTTAGTAAACTGTTAAAGAATTAGTAAAATGTTAAGTAGTATCATACTAAATCCTTAACAATAGGCTGTTTAAAATTTTGCGCCAATGTCTTTACCAGAATGTAATGTTGTTTTCACAAAATATTTGCATTGAAAAGTATTTATTTTTGTTTGAAAGTAAATTTATTTTGTCCGTGTCATTTTGCTCACTTCCGTCCAATTTGTTTTATTATTTGTTTTTCATATGATGCAGTTGTTTCTTTTTATTCTGAAGTGTAATTTTATTTGTAAAAACCTTATATTTTACTTAGTTCGTTTTTCTCAAAGTCTATTCGGTGTCTTCCACAAACTAATCCAATATGATACCACCTAGGCCATATCGCCATATGAAAAGATGATTTAAAAACTTAATCACTTTATGCTTAACATTTACGTATGTGTTATATAAGGTTTTCACAATTATACAGAAACTACCGTTTTATATAATTATTTAATTAAAGTGGGTACATAAAAAAGTTAGCATGTCCACCATGCTATCGACCTTCATGGGCAAGCGAAGGCCGCAGCAATTTTTTTTCTTTATGGCTTATTTACGGTAATTATTCGGCAATTCTAAGCATACGCAGAAGTTCTTTTTGGCTAAAAACAAAAAAGGTTCATGCAAACTTTACACGCAAAATAGCCTGAAAATGGTTATTTGTTCTTAATGGGCAAACCATGGGCGCGGCAATTTTTTTTTTCCTTCACGGCTTATTTACGGCAATTATTTGTTTTGTTTTTTTGTTTGTTTTTGTACATTTTGTTCCCACGAGAGGCGAAGAAAGGGTGGTCCATCTGTACAGAGATTCGCATATACAGATAAGGCTAGTTAATCCGGAGGTCGCCAGGTATCCGGATACTCCGTTAACGACTGAGCTAATATTTTTAATTGGGCCCTCAGCCAGGCTGATCCTCGGCACGGTACGTATAACACCATTGATCCAGCCCAATAGGAAAGGTAGGGGTAGGGTAGGATATAGAAGGGGGAAGGATTTCAGACAGCGTCATCGCCATACTGAAGAGGAAGAAATGGTTGCAGGATTCCGGACAGCTTTTTCGCCGTACCGTCAGTGGGAGAGAACGACAGACAGCTTCATCGCCGTACTGTCGAGAGAAGGATGATATCGGGTGAGGGAAAGCCGAACAGCGTCATCGCCGAACCGTTGTGGAAGCTTTAGGAGAGGAGGGGTCGTAGCGCCGGACAGCGTCATCGCCGTACCGTCGAGGGAGGGGAGGGAGGGGTAGAAAGGAAAGGAAGGGTACGAGGAAATTGAAGCGCCCCTTGGTTTCAGGACTCACCTGGAGAGTTAATCTCGAGACTTATTGACCTTACTCAGCTTCTACAACTCGACAAGTTTGACGCTCGGGTAGAAGATTCTTGGCATACTCAGAAGTTTTTTTTTTTGCTAAAAATAAAATAGTGTCATGCAAACTTTACACGCAAATTAGCCTGAAAATGGTTGTTTGCCCTTAATGGGCAAACCATGGGCGTGGCAATTCTTTTTTCTCCACGGCTTATTTACGGCAATTATTCGGCAATTTTTGGCATACTCAAAAGTTTTTTTTGGCTAAAAATAAAAAAGTGTCATGCAAATTTTACACGCAAATTAGCCTGAAAATGTTTTTTTGCCCTTAATGGTCAAACCATGGGCGCGGCAATTCTTTTTTCTTCACGGCTTATTTACGGAAATTATTCGGCAATTCTTGGCATACTCAGCACGTTTTTTTTTGACTAAAATTAAAAAATTAGCCTGAAAATGGTTTTTTGCCCTTAATGTGCAAACCATGGGCGCGGCAATTTTGTTTTCTTCACGGCTTATTTACGGCAATTATTCGGCAATTTTTGGCATACTCAGAAGTTTTTTTTGACTAAAAATAAAAAAGTTTCATGCTAACCTTACACCCAAATTAGCCCGAAAATGGTTTTTTGCCCTTAATGGGCAAACCATGGGCGCGGAAATTTTTTTTCTTTATGGCTTATTTACGGCAATTATTCGGCAATTCTCAGCATACTCAGAAGTTATTTTTTGACTAAAAATAAAAAATTAGCCTGAAAATGATTTTCTGCTCTTAATGGGCGAACCATGGGCGCGGCAATTTTTTTTTCTTCACGGCTTATTTACGGCAATTATTCGGCAATTCTTGGCATACTCAGAAGTTTTTTTTTGGCTAAAAATAAAAAAGTATAATGCAATTTTTTTTTCTTCACGGCTTATTTACGGCAATTATTCGGCAATAATTGGGATACTCAGAAGTTTTTTTTGTCTAAAAATAAAAAAGTGTCATGCAATCTTTACACGCAAATTAGCCTGGAAATGGTTTTTTGCCCTTAATAGGCATACCATGGGTGCGGCAACTTTTGTTTCTTCATGGCTTATTTACGGCAATTACTCGGCAATTCTTGGCGTACTCAGAAGTTTTTTTTTGACTAAAAATATAAAAGTTTCATGCTAACCTTACACCCAAACTAGCCTGAAAATGGTTTTTTGCCCTCAGTGGGCAAACCATGGGCGCGGCAATTTACGGCTTATTACGGCAATTATTCGGCAATTCTTGGCATACTCAGAAGTTTTTTTGGCTAAAAATAAAAAAGTGTCATGCAAACTTTACACGCAAATTAGCCTGAAAATGTTTTTTGCCATTAATGGGCAAACCATTGGCGCGGCATTTTTTTTTTTCTTCACGGCTTATTTACGGCAATTATTCGGCAATTTTTTGCATACTCAGAAGTTTTTTTTTGGCTAAAAATAAAAAAGTGTTATGCAAATTTTATACGCAAATTAGCCTGAAAATGGTTTTTTGCCCTTAATGGGCGAACCATGGGCGCGGCAATTTTTTTTTCTTCACGGCTTATTTACGGCTATTATTCGGCAATTCTTGGCATACTCAGAAATTTTGTTTGGCTAAAAATAAAAAAGTGTAATGCAATTTTTTTTCTTCACGGCTTATTTATGGCAATTATTCGGCAATAATTGACATACTCAGAAGTTTTTTTTGGCTAAAAATAAAAAAGTGTCATGCAAACTTTACACGCAAATTAGCCTGAAAATGGTTGTTTGCCTTTAATGGGAAAACCATGGGCGCGGCAATTTTTTTTCTTCATGACTTATTTACGGCAATTAATATTAGTTAGGTTAGGTTGAAGTGGGTGCCAGCAAGGGACTGACACACTTAGACCATAAGTTGGTCCGTTGTGATACCACGTGAATCTAGAGAGATTTTCTCCCCGCTCGTTAAAACCAGTTGGAGCTTCTAATGAAGCGTGCGAGACTACTTATGTTTATGTTTGTCAGATCACTAGGATCATTAAAGAAGAAGTCTCCGAGATAGAGCCTACGTCTTTTAGATAGGGCAGGGCATGTGCAGAGAAGATGAGAAACAGATTCTTCCTCCTCTTCATCCATAAAGCTCCTACAAAAATCGTTTTGCGAAAATGCCAAGCCGCTTTGCGTGCTTGCCTATAAGACAGTGCCCGGTTATGACACCAGTTACGGAGCTGATATGCAATCTGTTCAAAGATATCAAACACTTAGAGCGCCTCACATCTAGCGTAGGCCAGATCTGTTTTGTCGCCAAGCAAGTGGTTACGTTGTTCCACCTAAGGTTTGTTCTCCATAAAGCATCTTGCTTCAGCAAAAATTTTCATGTAGCTATAGGCATACCGGTGTCTACCTTTTCAGGTAAAATAGGTAGTCTTGTTCCAACCTTGGCAAGTTCATCAGCTTTACAATTACCCGGAATGTCCCTATGGCCCGGCACCCAACAAAGGAGAATATTGAGCTGCTGCGCCATCTCTATAAGAGATGATCGACAGTTTAGGGCTGTTTTAGAGTTTGTAGAGACACAGTCGAGAGATTTTATGGCAGCTTGGCTGTCTGAGAAGATGCGGATATCAGAAGTCAATATCACGTTTTCCTTAAGCCAAGATAAACTTTTTTTATCGCCAAAAGTTCTGCCTGAAACACGCTACAATGGTCTGGAAGACGAAATGCGAGACTTAAATTTAATCTTTCTTAGTACACGCCTCCACCAACCCCATCACCGGTTTTTGAACCGTCCGTATAAAAGTGAATCGAGTCGTCTTCCAAGAATGTCACGTCCTCCCATGTGGATCGGGAGGGTATGGCAACTTGAAAATTTTTATCGAAACGGAATTGTGGGATGGTGTAGTCAATTATACTTGGAAGTGATCTGTATGAGTTCAGAATAGCTGAGTGGCTAATTTCATTATTGGTCCACTGTGAAGAGGCATTAAGACAGATTGCCGAACTCGCTGCCGTTTGTTTACTTAATATATCGAGGGGTGTCAGATGAAGAAGAGTGTCCAGTGCCGCGGAGAGAGTAGAACGAAGTGCTCCACTTATACACATGCAAGCTGACCTTTGGACTTTACTAAGTTTATCGCGGTTAACCGCTATATCTAGAGCTGTCCACCATACTGCCACCCCATATGTTAGAATCGGTCTAATTACCGAGATGTATAGCCAGTGAGTAATACGGGGTTGGAGTCCCCATTTACTTCCAAAGGCTTTCTTACAAGAGAAAAGTGCTACTGTGGCCTTCCGGACTCTTTCTTCTATATTATGTTTCCAACTTCTTATCTAAAATAAGACCCAGATATTTAGCTTTGTCGGAGAATGTTAGTGGAATTCCTTTAATGGTGGGAGGATTTATGTGTGGAATTTTATATTTCCTGGAGAAGAGGACAAGATCAGTTTTGTGGGGGTTGACACCCAGTCCACACCGTTCTGCCCAGTCTATTAGCTTGTTTAAGGCATTTTGTAAGAGATCCTTTAAGACAATAGGATACTTACCTGATACGGCGATAGTAACATCGTCCGCATAGGCAATCACTCTGTAGCCCTCCGCTTCCAGGCTTGTAAGCAGTTCGTTTACTACAAGGTTCCAGAGAAGGGGAGATAGAACACCGCCTTGTGGCGTATCTCTACTGACTGATATTTTTGCAGAGAAATCGCCCAGTTTTGAATTATTAATCCTGCTTGTCAGCATTTGATTGATCAGTTCACCAAGCGAACTGTCTACCTTCAGACATGACAGTGCAGATGCGATTGCAGATGTGTCGACATTGTTAAAAGCGCCTTCTATATCTAGGAAAGCAACCATTGTATATTCTTTATGGTAGAGGGAATATTCGATGGTGCGTACCAAACTATGTAGTGCCGTTTCCACCGATTTCCCTTTGCAGTACGCGTGTTGAGACTGAGACAAGAGTCTCGTATCAGTACTGGTACGTAAGTGAATATCAATCAGTCGTTCAAAAGTTTTGAGAAGGAATGATGATAGACTAATAGGTCTGAGATCTTTCGGATTAACATGGGAGCATTTACCTGCTTTGGGTATAAAAACAACTTTTACTTCTCTCCATGAACTAGGAATATGAGCCAAGTTCGAGCAGCTATTAAAGATTATTTCTAAAATAGGCAGCATTATACATGAGCTCATTTGAAGTTCGGCTGGTATTATGCCGTCTGGTCCTGGAGACTTGTAAGGTTTGAAGCTGTTGATAGCCCACAACAATTTTTCCCTTGTTATCAAACCTTGTGGAAAAGTTAGATTATTGTTAGATCTAATGTGATCAGTACTGTTTAAAGTTTGGGAGCTACCTGGAAAATGAGTATCTAATAGCAGATTGAGTGATTCTTCGCAAGTATTTGTCCAAGAGCCGTCAGCATTTTTCAACAGCTCGGCATTGCCGGACTGGTTGAGAGTATTTTTCTAAGTCTTGATGCTTCGGAGGTTTCTTCTACTCTGCCACAGAAGGCTCTCCAAGAAGCGCGTTTAGATTTCCTCAATTCTTTTTTATATGATTTTAGGGCCTCTTTATAGGATTCCCAGTCTGAAACTGCTCTTGTGTTTTTTGCTCTATTGAAGAGGTTCCTACAGTTTTTTCTGAGAGGCTCAAGCCCTGAGGTTCACCAATGTGGTTTTCCTTTTCCCCTTATTTGAATAAGTGGACAGGAGATGGCCATTGACTTATTTAAGGCTAACGTGAGGTCATTGACTTTGGTGTCAAGTTCAGTCGTACTAGAGGGAGGACTTAGAAGTTCAGGTTTAATTAAACTATCAAGTGTTTTCCTGTATTTGGACCAATCAGTTTTCCTGAAATTACGAAATTCTGGTCGGGTAGTGGGAACTTCAACATTCAGACTAAACTGAATGTATCTGTGATCGGAGAACGAATGTTCTTTGGAAACTTTCCAATTCATAATAGATTGATGAATAGTGTCTGAGACTAGAGTTATGTCTAGTACCTCTTGTCGGTTTTTAGTAAGTTCCCAACGTTACATACTATAAGGTTAGTACTTAATATATAATCGAAAAGAGACTCACCTCTATCATTGATGTCAGTGCTGCCCCATACTGTATGATGGGCGTTAGCGTCACTTCCAATTATTAGGCGGATTTTCTGCCGTTCTGCTTCAGTGACTATACTTTCCAGTGTTTTACTGGGCCAAGGTGGTCATGGCCGAGATAAGCTGACACTAGCCAGTACATGCCGTTTGTCGTTTTTAGCCTGGCTGCGGTTATATCTCTGTCGCTGAAATGAGGGAGTAAATATACATTAATGCTACTTTTAACGAGTATGCAAGATCTAGGTTCACCTTTATCTGACGCACACAGTAAGTAGTATCCAGGAGTTCCGAGTCCCTTAACCAAGGATTTGACAATCCATGGTTCTTGGATCAGAACGATATCTTCATTCCCCCTGGATAGACGGAGAAGAAGAGAGGCCGAAGCCTTAATGGAGTGTTGGAGGTTAATCTGGACTAACTGCAGCATTTTGGCTACATTTAGGCAGACCAGCCTCCACCGCCGTTTTATTAACATCTTCCGAGTCAGAAGAGGAGCCCAAGAGCTCATCCTCACTCAGAAGAACCATGTTTAGGTAGTCTTCAGTCTCCATTTCGGTCTGACTGTCAACGTGTGTAGAGGAATGAGCTGTAATAGTGGATGTCCTGAATGCATCCTCCTCCAAACTAGGGAAGGTAATAGATGCAGCCGGGTCCCCAACCACAGGTTCAGCCTCAAGAGGGTGTGGAGGCTTGCATTCCGCGATCACCTCATCTTTTTTATATATTCGTAAGGTGATCGTCTCAAAACCAAACCGAATCACACCTTCAGTCTGCGCCAAGGGGGCAAGGGATTCCTTATTGACCATGACGATCGGATGGTTGGATGTTGTAGGACGCGGGTAGTCACTGAGTGGCGTCAACACGGCGATGTCCAGTGATGTAACGAATACTACACATCAATTGTGCTTATTTTACCTCCAAGTGGTAACCATCGGGTACTGGTCTCGTCCATCCGGACTTGACTTGCCAAACAAATAAGCGCGAGTGTTGAACAAGAGACAAAAATAGCAACACTATAAATACTCTGTCGGAAATGACTGGCTGTATAAGTCGGCTGAAGTCTTAGACGAGCCCATCAGAAGGAAGGTGTGCGGCGGATGAATTCATCAGAATCAACGGTGTCACCAACAGTATGGACGACAGAGACCTTACGTGAGCTACTCTGAAATATTTAGAGCTGAGGTCGGTAAGGAATTTCAGTACTAGCCAGGGTGCTGAAAAAGAGATGGTGGCGGATGAACCCTTCAAGGGTCAACGGCAGCACTCATATCCCCGTAGTGGGCTACTGGTATCGGATTATCCGGCCTGCTGTCCTAAGGCTACACAAGGATCCGGCCCTCCGGGTCTGGGGGTCGTGTGACGGGTTGGCAACCTACCACATGTAAAGAAATCAACCGCTTCGAATCGGCAACTACAGCCGCGGATAAGGAATGATCAAACGATGACGACTTTTCGAACAAGGACAAAGATTGAATTCTGGAATGTTAAAACTCTTCTCGATAACCGCGAAGAAGGCCCTAACAACGCCAGATTCCTCCAACTTGAGAAAGAATTCCTACGGTACAACCTAGACATCTTGGGTCTGAGTGAAGTGAGATGGTTGAGCGCAGGGCAGGTGGATTCACCTTCGAAAATCACTTTCTTTATTTACTCCGGAAAACCAGTTGGAAGCTCCCGATGTTCCGGCGTAGGTTTAATGTTGACTCCAAAGGCGCGGCAAAGTCTTATAACCTGGAAACCCATCAACGACAGGATAAATTAACGACAGGATTAAATTAAGAAAAATCACCATCATCCAGTGCTATGCCCCAACTGAGGAAGCGTCGGACGCCGAGAAGGACGAATTTTACAGCCAACTTAGCGCGGTTTTCAGAAGCTCGCCGAATGGAGACATCACTATCGTAATGGGAGATCTTAATGCTAAGGTTGGCCAGGACAACACAGCGTTGAAGCACGTTCTGGGTAACCACGGTATCGGGGAACGGAACGACAATGGAGAGCGGTTTGTTGACTTCTGTAACGCAAATCAGCTAGTCATTGGAGGTACTCTGTTCGAGCATAGGATCTCGCACAAGATAAGTTGGTTATCCACAGATCGTCAATGTACAGCGAACTTAATCGATCACTTTGCTATTAGCAAGCGCTTTAAAAATTGTCTTCTCGACGTCCGAAACAGACGCGGTGCTGATGTAGGGTTAGCTCGCGATCACCATCTTATGCTTGCCTACGTTCGTCTTCGAATTGCTTCAGTACATGGAAATCGGCAAAACTTCCTGCGTACACCCAGGTACAATACCGACAGATTACGGGATCCTACAGTGCGCCAAAGATATAAGGACCGCCTCGCCGCAGAAGCAGAAGTCATCAGCATTGCCACGCCAGAAAATGCAGACCAACACTGGAGCAATGTGAAAAAGGCCTTTGCAACTGCCGCAACTGAGTCTGTGGGTATAAGGCAGAGAAGCCAAAGCACATGGCTTTCTGCAGATACATGGAGCAAGATTGAAGAAAGGAACGCGATTAGATCCCAACTTGCGGCTGCCCCAGTAGGTGAGAGATTTAACATCGAGTCTCAGTACCGTAGGAAAAGGAAAGAAGTGCAGCGTAGTGTCAGACGTGACAAAAGGAGGCGCGTAAATGTTCTCGCAGAACAGGCAGAGGAAGCAGCATCAAGGTGCGACAGTGGTACCGTCTACAAGATAACCAAGGAATTGGTTGGAAACAACAACTCCCGGAAACAACACCTCGTCAAGGATGTAGACGGTACCCTGCTAGTTACGGATGAGGATCAGCTCAGGAGATGGAAGGAACATTTTGCTAGCGTGCTCAACCACATAGGCGATAGCGGAGGTGTTCCAGCCCCTAACCCAAATGAGCTATTCGTAGAAACTAGTTCCCGTATTCGCACCTGCCCTCCCAGTTTAGCCGAGATAACATCAGCAATCAAATCCCTCAAGAGCAACAAAGCGGTAGGTTTGGACGGCATTCCCGCTGAGCTCTACCAAGCAGATCCACAAACATCAGCTAAGTTGTTAAACCCCTTAATAGCACAGGCATGGGAGAACGAAAGTTTCCCCATTGAATGGAAAAAAGGGATGATCGTCAAACTACCAAAAAAGGGAAATCTTACGGATTGCGGAAACTGGAGAGGGATCTGTGTCCTCCCCGCGGTGGCAAAGATAATGGCGAAAATAATCTTGGAACGAATCAAAGAACATCTCGATTCTACTCTCGACAAAGAGCAAATGGGATTTCGTGCAGGCTCATCCTGCATTGATCACATCAACACCTTGAGGATCATAATAGAACAATGCGTGGAGTTCCGTTCCCCTCTTCATTTGCTCTTCATCGACTTCGAAAAGGCTTTCGATAGTTTGAATCGAGATTTCATTTGGTCAGCTTTACGTAGGAGAGGAGTACCCGAGAAGATTATCGCCGTTATAAAGGCTACCTACGAGGGTGCATCGTGTCAAGTCTTACACAACGGAAAGGTATCAGAGGACTTCGATATCCATAGCGGAGTTCGTCAAGGATGTTTGCTATCTCCACTACTTTTCCTGGTGGTTATAGGGGATGTCCTTCATGCAGCTCTAGCCGAGCAAGCGCGTGGAATTCGATGGACGATGTTTTCGTTCCTGCAACATCTTGATTACGCTGACGATATTTGTTTGCTCTCGCACAACATTATGGATCTTCACCATATGGTGACTAATCTGGAATGCGAGGCAAACAAAGTCGGTTTGAGGATCAACACCGGGAAAACAAAAATCCTCAACATTTCTGAATCTTCTTCTCAAGTTGTCGTTGCGGGACAGCAGGTTGAAGCGGTGGACAACTTCCTGTACCTCGGTAGTGTTGTCTCAAAAGACGGCGGTGGTACGGATGAAGATGTTAACTGCCGAATCGGCAAAGCTAAAGCTGCTTTCGGCATGCTGTCTAAAGTTTGGAGGAGCAACGTCTACAGTACGAAGACCAAGCTGCGACTGTTCCGGTCGAACGTAGAGTCAGTACTACTATATGGGTGTAGTAATGGAAAGTGACCGCCTCTGTCACAAGGAAGCTACAAACTTTCGAAAATAGATGTCTCCGAAACATCCTAAGGATTTTTTGGCCGAACACCATCTCCAACCAAGAACTCCTTCGGAGAACGGGCCAAAGTCCTATTGACATCGTTATTAGGAAAAGAAAGTGGCAGTGGATTGGTCACACCGTACGTCGTGGTGCAGACTCTATTGCAAGACATGCAATGGAGTGTGATCCACTCATCCAAGATGGCAGAAGACCTGGAGGCCAGAGAAAATCTTGGCGCAGAACAGTCGACAAGGAATCACAAAAGCTCGGTAAAAGTTGGGGAGAGCTAAAATACATTTCCAGAAACCGAACGAGATGGCGTGTAGCGGTAGTTGACGCCCTGTGCCCCTTAGAGGGGTCAAGGATCTAAGTAAGTAAGTATGACGATCGCGCTCCTATAAAGACCCCTTGCCTCCTCCAGCTTTGCGACTTTCCAGTTATGAGTCGGCAGGGATGGATTGCTGAGTTTGATTACCTGGAGAATATCATCCATGCAGGTAGGTTCAGCTGGAATCCAAGTGCGAGCTCTTGGTCTGCATGGGATGTTCTCCTTAGCAACAACCTCGAGTTTTGCACCTGACCAGATTTCACCTAGCCTACTAACAGCAAGCTTGTACAGATCACAAGACCTCTGATCGTCACAAACGATGAGTTTGAGATGTCCTTGATGCCAACCGCCATCGCTTCTGATCGGAGGTGGTCCCGGGTTCTCCTTCATAACACTTAAGGAGCCAGCCGCGAGCTTCAATTTTGCCACCTGCCACCGATCAGAAAAAATCGTGCCATCTATATCGCTCCTGTCGATAACCGCAATCACGATTTTACCCTTCAAAATGTCCCTATAAGAATTAGCGGGTCCGCTATTTGGATTGAGGGGAGTGCTGGTGTTATGCACTCTGGGCCGTTTGGGTACCGGTGTGGCACCCTCCATAGACCTTTCTCGCTTTGACGTATAGTCGCCGCTGGTCTATGCATTAGCAAGAATGCGCTTTGCCCACTCAATTCTAACGTCATGCTGCGACGTACCTCCGGGCTCATCAGAGCTCTTCAGTATCCCCGAAGCATTACGTTTATCCTTATACAGATTTTTAGATGGTCTGTACCGTGTTTTTCGTTTTGCCGTACCCGGAAGAGAACCCCCCCTAGTATTGGAAGGGCCATGTTTCATAACAACAGCAGCACTTGGTTGGATTCCCTTTCGGGACGGTTGCCGAGGTTCACTCGCAATAGTGGTAGCGGGACCATTATTCACAACCACACTACTACTGGACTTAGGTACAGCTACCTTTTCAGTTCCCTCCCTGCGAGGTGCATCAGATGAGGGATCACGATTAGCCGCAACCTCCCCACTGATACACAACACAGGAGAAACGACAAACAGCGCTGGTGCCGTGCTGCCGCCCGGTTTAGGAGAAGAACCGGTCTCACAACTATCTATCCTTTTGTTTTTTTGTTTGTTTTTGTACATTTTGTTCCCACGAGAGGCGAAGAAAGGGTGGTCCATCTGTACAGAGATTCGCATATACAGATAAGGCTAGTTAATCCGGAGGTCGCCAGGTATCCGGATACTCCGTTAACGACTGAGCTAATATTTTTAATTGGGCCCTCAGCCAGGCCGATCCTCGGCACGGTACGTATAACACCATTGATCCAGCCCAATAGGAAAGGTAGGGGTAGGGTAGGATATAGAAGGGGGAAGGATTTCAGACAGCGTCATCGTCATACTGAAGAGGAAGAAATGGTTGCAGGATTCCGGACAGCTTTTTCGCCGTACCGTCAGTGGGAGAGAACGACAGACAGCTTCATCGCCGTACTGTCGAGAGAAGGATGATATCGGGTGAGGGAAAGCCGAACAGCGTCATCGCCGAACCGTTGTGGAAGCTTTAGGAGAGGAGGGGTCGTAGCGCCGGACAGCGTCATCGCCGTACCGTCGAGGGAGGGGAGGGAGGGGTAGAAAGGAAAGGAAGGGTACGAGGAAATTGAAGCGCCCCTTGGTTTCAGGACTCACCTGGAGAGTTAATCTCGAGACTTATTGACCTTACTCAGCTTCTACAACTCGACAAGTTTGACGCTCGGGTAGAAGATTCTTGGCATACTCAGAAGTTTTTTTTTGTCTAAAAATAAAAAAGTGTCATGCAATCTTTACACGCAAATTAGCCTGGAAATGGTTTTTTGCCCTTAATGGGCAAACCATGTGTGCGGCAACTTTTTTTTCTTCATGGCTTATTTACGGCAATTATTCGAATATTTTTGGCATACTCAGAGGTTTTTTCGGCTAAAAATAAAAAAGTGTCATGCAAACTTTACACGGAAATTAGCCTGAAAATGGTTTTTTGCCCTTAATGGGCAAACCATGGGTGCGGCAATTTTTTTTTCCTTCACGGCTTATTTACGGCAATTATTTGTTTTGTTTTTTTGTTTGTTTTTGTACATTTTGTTCCCACGAGAGGCGAAGAAAGGGTGGTCCATCTGTACAGAGATTCGCATATACAGATAAGGCTAGTTAATCCGGAGGTCGCCAGGTATCCGGATACTCCGTTAACGACTGAGCTAATATTTTTAATTGGGCCCTCAGCCAGGCTGATCCTCGGCACGGTACGTATAACACCATTGATCCAGCCCAATAGGAAAGGTAGGGGTAGGGTAGGATATAGAAGGGGGAAGGATTTCAGACAGCGTCATCGCCATACTGAAGAGGAAGAAATGGTTGCAGGATTCCGGACAGCTTTTTCGCCGTACCGTCAGTGGGAGAGAACGACAGACAGCTTCATCGCCGTACTGTCGAGAGAAGGATGATATCGGGTGAGGGAAAGCCGAACAGCGTCATCGCCGAACCGTTGTGGAAGCTTTAGGAGAGGAGGGGTCGTAGCGCCGGACAGCGTCATCGCCGTACCGTCGAGGGAGGGGAGGGAGGGGTAGAAAGGAAAGGAAGGGTACGAGGAAATTGAAGCGCCCCTTGGTTTCAGGACTCACCTGGAGAGTTAATCTCGAGACCTATTGACCTTACTCAGCTTCTACAACTCGACAAGTTTGACGCTCGGGTAGAAGATTCTTGGCATACTCAGAAGTTTTTTTTTTGTCTAAAAATAAAAAAGTGTCATGCAATCTTTACACGCAAATTAGCCTGGAAATGGTTTTTTGCCCTTAATGGGCAAACTATGAGCGAGGCAATTTTTTTTTCTTCACGGCTTATTTACGGCAATTATTCGGCAATTCTTGTCATACTCAGAAGTTTTTTTGGCTAAAAATAAAAAAGTGTCATGCAAACTTTACACGCAAATAAGCCTGGAAATGGTTTTTTGCCCTTAATGGGCAAACCATGTGTGCGGCAACTTTTTTTTCTTCATGGCTTATTTACGGCAATTATTCGAATATTTTTGGCATACTCAGAGGTTTTTTCGGCTAAAAATAAAAAAGTGTCATGCAAACTTTATTATTTGCAATTATTTGGCAAATTCTTGGCATACTCAGAAGTTTTTTTGCCTAAATATAAAACAGGGTCATGCAAACTTTACACGCAAATTAGCCTGAAAATGGTTTTTTGCCGTTAATGGGCAAACCATAAGCGCGGCAATTCTTTTTTCTTCACGGCTTATATACGGAAATTTTTGGCATACTCAGAAGTTTTTTTTGGTTTAAAATAAAAAAGTGTCATGCTAACTTTACATGCAAATTAGCCTGAAATTGGTTGTTTGCCCTTAATGGGCAAACCATGGGCGCGGCAATTTTTTTTTCTTCACAGCTTATTCACGGCAGTTCTTGGCATACTCAGAAGTTTTTTTTGACTAAAAATAAAAAAGTTTCATGCTAACCTTACACCCAAATTAGCCTGAAAATGGTTTTCTGCCCTTAATGGGCAAACCATGAGCGTGGCAATTTTTTTTTTCTTCACGCCTTATTTACGGCAATTATTCGGCAATTCTTGGCATACTCAAAAGTTTTTTTTGGCTAAAAATAAAAAAGTGTAATGCAATTTTTTTTTCTTCACGGCTTATTTACGGCAATTATTCGGCAATAATTGGCATACTCAGAAGTTTTTTTTGGCTAAAAATAAAAAAGTGTCATGCAATCTTTACACGCAAATTAGCCTGGAAATGGTTTTTTGCCCTTAATGGGCAAACCATGTGAGCGGCAACTTTTTTTTCTTCATGGCTTATTTACGGCAATTATTCGGCAATTCTTGGCATACTCAGAAGTTTTTTTTGACTAAAAATATAAAAGTTTCAAGCTAACCTTACACCCATATTAGCCTGAAAATGGTTTTTTGCCCTTATTTGGCAAAACATGGGCGCGGCAATTTTTTTTTTCTTCACGGCTTATTTATGGCAATTATTCGACAATTTTTGGCATACTCAGAGGTTTTTTCGGCTAAAAATAAAAAAGTGTCATGCAAACTTTACACGGAAATTAGCCTGAAAATGGTTTTTTGCCCTTAATGGGCAAACCATGGGTGCGGCAATTTTTTTTTTCCTTCACGGCTTATTTACGGCAATTATTTGGCAAATTCTTGGCATACTCAGAAGTTTTTTTGCCTAAATATAAAAAAGGGTCATGCAACCTTTACACGCAAATTAGCCTGAAAACGGTTGTTTGCCCTTAATGGGCAAACCATGGGCGCGGCAATTTTTTTTTCTTCACAGCTTATTTACGGCAGTTCTTGGCATACTCAGAAGTTTTTTTTGACTAAAAATAAAAAAGTTTCATGCTAACCTTACACCCAAATTAGCCTGAAAATGTTTTTTTTGTCTTCACGGTTTATTTACGGCAATTATTCGGCAATTCTTGGCATACTCAGAAGTTTTTTTTGACTAAAAATAAAAAAGTTTCATGCTTAACCTTAGCCCGAAAATGGTTTTTTGCCCTTAATGGGAAAACCATGGGCGCGGCAATTTTTTTTTCTTCACAGCTTATTTACGGCAGTTCTTGGCATACTCAGAAGTTTTTTTTGACTAAAAATAAAAAAGTTTCATGCTAACCTTACACTCAAATTAGCCTGAAAATGGTTTTCTGCCCTTAATGGGCAAACCATGGGCGCGGCAATTCTTTTTTCTTCACGGCTTATTTACGGCAATTATTCGGCAATTCTTGGCATACTCAGCACGTTTTTTTTTTGACTAAAATTAAAAAATTAGCCTGAAAATGGTTTTTTGCCCTTAATGTGCAAACCATGGGCGCGGCAATATTTTTTCTTCATGGCTTATTTACGGCAATTATTCGGCAATTCTTGGTATACACACAAGTTTTTTTTGACTAAAAATATAAAAGTTTCATGCTAACCTTACACCAAAATTAGCCTGAAAATGTTTTTTTGTCCTTAATGGGCAAACCATGGGGGCGGCAATTTTTTTTTCTTCACGGCTTATTTACGGCAATTCTTGGCATACTCAAAAGTTTTTTTTGGCTAAAAATAAAAAAGTTTAATGCAATTTTTTTTTCTTCACGGCTTATTTACGGCAATTATTCGGCAATAATTGGCATACTCAGAAGTTTTTTTTGGCTAAAAATAAAAAAGTGTCATGCAAACTTTACACGCAAATTAGCCTGAAAATGGTTGTTTGCCTTTAATGGGAAAACCATGGGCGTGGCAATTTTTTTTCTCCATGACTTATTTACGGCAATTATTGGCATACTCAGAAGTTTTTTTTTGTCTAAAAATAAAAAAGTGCCATGCAATCTTTACACGCAAATTAGCCTGGAAATGGTTATTGCCCTTAATGGGCAAACCATGTGTGCGGCAACTTTTTTTCTTCATGGCTTATTTACGGCAATTATTCGGCAATTCTTGGCATACTCAGAAGTTTTTTTTGACTAAAAATATAAAAGTTTCAAGCTAACCTTACACCCAAATTAGCCTGAAAATGGTTTTTTGCCCTTATTTGGCAAAACATGGGCGCGGCAATTTTTTTTTTCTTCACGGCTTATTTATGGCAATTATTCGACAGTTTTTGGCATACTCAGAGGTTTTTTCGGCTAAAAATAAAAAAGTGTCATGCAAACTTTACACGGAAATTAGCCTGAAAATGGTTTTTTGCCCTTAATGGGCAAACCATGGGTGCGGCAATTTTTCTTTCCTTCACGGCTTATTTACGGCAATTATTTGGCAAATTCTTGGCATACTCAGAAGTTTTTTGCCTAAATATAAAAAAGGGTCATGCAACCTTCACACGCAAATTAGCCTGAAAACGGTTGTTTGCCCTTAATGGGCAAACCATGGGCGCGGCAATTTTTGTTTCTTCACAGATTATTTACGGCAGTTCTTGGCATACTCAGAAGTTTTTTTTGACTAAAAATATAAAAGTTTCAAGCTAACCTTACACCCAAATTAGCCTGAAAATGGTTTTTTGCCCTTATTTGGCAAAACATGGGCGCGCCTTTTTTTTTCTTCACGGCTTATTTACGGCAATTATTTGGCAAATTCTTGGCATACTCAGAAGTTTTTTTGCCTAAATATAAAAAAGGGTAATGCAACTTTTACACGCAAATTAGCCTGAAAACGGTTGTTTGCCCTTAATGGGCAAACCATGGGCGCGGCAATTTTTTTTTCTTCACAGCTTATTTACGGCAGTTCTTGGCATACTCAGAAGTTTTTTTTGACTAAAAATAAAAAAGTTTCATGCTAACCTTACACCCAAATTAGCCTGAAAATGTTTTTTTTGTCTTCACGGTTTATTTACGGCAATTATTCGGCAATTCTTGGCATACTCAGAAGTTTTTTTTGACTAAAAATAAAAAAGTTTCATGCTAACCTTACACCCAAATTAGCCCGAAAATGGTTTTTCGCCCTTAATTGGAAAACCATGGGCGCGGCAATTTTTTTTTCTTCACAGCTTATTTACGGCAGTTCTTGGCATACTCAGAAGAAGCAAACCATGGACGCGGCAATTCTTTTTTCTTCACGGCTTATTTACGGCAATTATTCGGCAATTCTTGGCATACTCAGCACGTTTTTTTTGACTAAAATTAAAAAATTAGCCTGAAAATGGTTTTTTGCCCTTAATGTGCAAACCATGGGCGCGGCAATATTTTTTCTTCATGGCTTATTTACGGCAATTATTCGGCTATTCTTGGCATACTCAGAAGTTTTTTTTGACTAAAAATATAAAAGTTTCATGCTAACCTTACACCAAAATTAGCCTGAAAATGTTTTTTTGTCCTTAATGGGCAAACCATGGGCGCGGCAAAAAGGGTCATGCAACCTTCACACGCAAATTAGCCTGAAAACGGTTGTTTGCCCTTAATGGGCAAACCATGGGCGCGGCAATTATTTTTTCTTCACAGATTATTTACGGCAGTTCTTGGCATACTCAGAAGTTTTTTTTGACTAAAAATATAAAAGTTTCAAGCTAACCTTACACCCAAATTAGCCTGAAAATGGTTTTTTGCCCTTATTTGGCAAAACATGGGCGCGGCTTTTTTTTTGTTCTTCACGGCTTATTTACGGCAATTATTTGGCAAATTCTTGGCATACTCAGAAGTTTTTTTGCCTAAATATAAAAAAGGGTAATGCAACTTTTACACGCAAATTAGCCTGAAAACGGTTGTTTGCCCTTAATGGGCAAACCATGGGCGCGGCAATTTTTTTTTCTTCACAGCTTATTTACGGCAGTTCTTGGCATACTCAGAAGTTTTTTTTGACTAAAAATAAAAAAGTTTCATGCTAACCTTACACCCAAATTAGCCTGAAAATGTTTTTTTTGTCTTCACGGTTTATTTACGGCAATTATTCGGCAATTCTTGGCATACTCAGAAGTTTTTTTTGACTAAAACTAAAAAAGTTTCATGCTAACCTTACACCCAAATTAGCCCGAAAATGGTTTTTCGCCCTTAATTGGAAAACCATGGGCGCGGCAATTTTTTTTTCTTCACAGCTTATTTACGGCAGTTCTTGGCATACTCAGAAGTTTTTTTTGACTAAAAATAAAAAAGTTTCATGCTAACCTTACACTCAAATTAGCCTGAAAATGGTTTTCTGCCCTTAATGGGCAAACCATGGACGCGGCAATTCTTTTTTCTTCACGGCTTATTTACGGCAATTATTCGGCAATTCTTGGCATACTCAGCACGTTTTTTTTTGACTAAAATTAAAAAATTAGCCTGAAAATGGTTTTTTGCCCTTAATGTGCAAACCATGTGCGCGGCAATATTTTTTCTTCATGGCTTATTTACGGCAATTATTCGGCTATTCTTGGCATACTCAGAAGTTTTTTTTGACTAAAAATATAAAAGTTTCATGCTAACCTTACACCAAAATTAGCCTGAAAATGTTTTTTTGTCCTTAATGGGCAAACCATGGGCGCGGCAATTTTTTTTTCTTCACGGCTTATTTACGGCAATTCTTGGCATACTCAAAAGTTTTTTTTGGCTAAAAATAAAAAAGTGTAATGCAATTTTTTTTTCTTCACGGCTTATTTACGGCAATAATTGGCATACTCAGAAGTTTTTTTTGGCTAAAAATAAAAAAGTGTCATGCAAACTTTACACGCAAATTAGCCTGAAAATGGTTGTTTGCCTTTAATGGGAAAACCATGGTCGTGGCAATTTTTTTCTCCATGACTTATTTACGGCAATTATTGGCATACTCAGAAGTTTTTTTTTGTCTAAAAATAAAAAAGTGCCATGCAATCTTTACACGCAAATTAGCCTGGAAATGGTTTTTGCCCTTAATGGGCAAACCATGTGTGCGGCAACATTTTTTTCTTCATGGCTTATTTACGGCAATTATTCGGCAATTCTTGGCATACTCAGAAGTTTTTTTTGACTAAAAATATAAAAGTTTCAAGCTAAACTTACACCCAAATTAGCCCGAAAATGGTTGTTTGCCCTTAATGTGAAAACCACGGACGCGGCAATTTTTTTTCTTCACGGCTTATTTACGGCAATTGTTGGACAATTTTTAGCATACTCAGAGGTTTTTTTCGGCTAAAAATAAAAAAGTGTCATGCAACTTTACACGGAAATTAGCCTGAAAATGGTTTTTTGTCCTTTATGGGAAAACCATGGGTGCGGCAATTTTGTTTTCCTTCACGGCTTTCTTACGGCAATTATTTGGCAAATTCTTGGCATACTCAGAAGGTTTTTTGCCTAAATATAAAAAAGGGTCATGCAACCTTTACACGCAAATTAGCCTGAAAACGGTTGTTTGCCCTTAATGGGCAAACCATGGGCGCGGCAATTTTTTTTTCTTCACAGTTTATTAACGGCAGTTCTTGGCATACTCAGAAGTTTTTTTTGACTAAAAATAAAAAAGTTTCATGCTAACCTTACACCCAAGTTAGCCTGAAAATGGTTTTCTGCCCTTAATGGGCAAACCATGAGCGAGGCATTTTTTTTTTCTTCACGGCTTATTTACGGCAAATATTCGGCAATTCTTGGCATACTCAGAAGTTTTTTTTTGGCTAAAAATAAAAAAGTGTCATGCAAACTTTACACGCAAATTAGCCTGAAAATGGTTGTTTGCCCTTAATGGGAAAACCATGGGCGCGGCAATTTTTTTTCTTCACGGCTTATTTACGGCAATTATTCGGCAATTCTTTGCATACTCAGAAGTTTTTTTTGGCTAAAAATAAAAAAGTGTCATGCAAACTTTACACGCAAATTAGCCTGAAAATGGTTTTTTGCCCTTAATGGGCAAACCATGGCCGCGGCTATTCTTTTTCTTCACGGCTTATTTACGGCAATTATTCGGCAATTCTTGGCATACTCAGAAGTTTTTTTTGACTAAAAATAAAAAAGTTTCATGCTAACCTTACACCCAAATTAGCCCGAAAATGGTTTTTTGCCCTTAATAGGCAAACCATGGGCGCGGCAATTTTATTTTTCTTCAAAGCTTATTTAAGGCAGTTCTTGGCATACTCAGAAGTTTTTTTTTGACTAAAAATAAAAAAGTTTCATGCTAACCTTACACCCAAATTAGCCTGAAAATGGTTTTCTGCCCTTAATGGGCAAACCATTGGCGCGGCAATTCTTTTTTCTTCACGGCTTATGTACGGCAATTATTCGGCAATTCTTGGCATACTCAGCACGTTTTTTTTTTTTGACTAAAATTAAAAAATTAGCCTGAAAATGGTTTTTTGCCCTTAATGTGCAAACCATGGGCGCGGCAATTATTTTTCTTCATGGCTTATTTACGGCAATTCTTGGCATACTCAGAAGTTCTTTTTGACTAAAAATATTAAAGTTTCATGCTAACCTTACACCAAAATTAGCCTGAAAATGTTTTTTGTCCTTAATGGGCAAACCATGGGCGCGGCAAATTTTTTTCTTCACGGCTTATTTACGGCAATTATTCGGCAATTCTTGGCATACTCAAAAGTTTTTTTTTGGCTAAAAATAAAAAAGTGTAATGCAATTTTTTTTTCACGGCTTATTTACGGCAATTATTCGGCAATAATTGGCATACTCAGAAGTTTTTTTTGGCTAAAAATAAAAAAGTGTCATGAAAACTTTACACGCAAATTAACCTGAAAATGGTTGTTTGCCTTTAATGGCAAAACCATGGGGGCGGCAATTTTTTTCTCCATGACTTACTTACGGCAATTATTCGGCAATTCTTGGCATACTCAGAAGTTTTTTTTGTCTAAAAATAAAAAAGTGCCATGCAATCTTTACACGCAAATTAGCCTGGAAAGGGTTTTTTGCCCTTAATGGGCAAACCATGTGTGCGGCAATTTTTTTTTCTTCACGCCTTATTTACGGCAATTATTCGGCAATTTTTAGCATACTCCTATTTTTTTTCGGCTAAAAATAAAAAAGTGTCATGCAAACTTTACGCGGAAATTAGCCTGAAAATGGGTTTTTGCCCTTAATGGGCAAACCATGAGTGCGGCAATTTTTTTTCCTTCACGGCTTTTTTACGGCAATTATTTGGCAAATTCTTGGCATACTCAGAAGTTTTTTTGCCTAAATATAAAAAAGGGTCATGCCAACTTTACACGCAAATTAGCCTGAAAATGGTTTTTTGTCGTTAATGGGCAAACCATGGGCGCGGCAATTTTTTTTTCTTCACAGCTTATTAACGGCAGTTCTTGGCATACTCAGAAGTTTTTTTTGACTAAAAATAAAAAAGTTTCATGCTAACCTTACACCCAAATTAGCCTGAAAATGGTTTTCTGCCCTTAATGGGCAAACCATGAGCGAGGCAATTTTTTTTTCATCACGGCTTATTTACGGCAATTATTCGGCAATTCTTGGCATACTCAGAAGTTTTTTTGGCTAAAAATAAAAAAGTGTCATGCAAACTTTACACGCAAATTAGCCTGAAAATGGTTTTTTGCCCTTAATGGGCAAACCATGGGCGCGGCTATTCTTTTTTCTTCACGGCTTATTTACGGCAATTCTTGGCATACTCAGAAATTTTTTTTGGCTAAAAATAAAAAAGTGTCATGCTACCTTTACACGCAAATTAGCATGAAAATGGGTTTTTGCCGTTAATGGACAAACCATGGGCGCGGCATTTTTTTGTCTTCACGGCTTATTTACGGCAGTTATTCGGCAATTCTTGGCATACTCAGAAGTTTTTTTTTGACTAAAAATTAAAAAGTCTCATGCTAACCTTACACCCAAATTAGCCCGAAAATGGTTGTTTGCCCTTAATGGGAAAACCACGGGCGCGGCAATTTTTTTTCTTCACGGCTTATTTACGGCAATTATTCGGCAATTCTTTGCATACTCAGAAGTTTTTTTTTGGCTAAAAATAAAAAAGTGTCATGCAAACTTTACACGCAAATTAGCCTGAAAATGGTTTTTCGCCCTTAATGGACAAACCATGGGCGCGGCTATTCTTTTTTCTTCACGGCTTATTTACGGCAATTCTTGGCATACTCAGAAATTTTTTTTGGCTAAAAATAAAAAAGTGTCATGCTACCTTTACACGCAAATAAGCATGAAAATGGGTTTTTGCCGTTAATGGACAAACGATGGGCGCGGCATTTTTTTGTCTTCACGGCTTATTTACGGCAGTTATTCGGCAATTCTTGGCATACTCAGCACGTTTTTTTTTGACTAAAATTAAAAAATTAGCCTGAAAATGGTTTTTTGCCCTTAATGTGCAAACCATGGGCGCGGCAATTTTTCTTCTTCATGGCTTATTTACGGCAATTCTTGGCATACTCAGAAGTTCTTTTTGACTAAAAATATTAAAGTTTCATGCTAACCTTACACCAAAATTAGCCTGAAAATGTTTGTTTGTCCTTAATGGGCAAACCATGGGCGCGGCAATTTTTTTTCTTCACGGCTTATTTACGGCAATTATTCGGCAATTCTTGGCATACTCAAAAGTTTTTTTTTGGCTAAAAATAAAAAAGTGTAATGCAATTTTTTTTTTCACGGCTTATTTACGGCAATTATTCGGCAATAATTGGCATACTCAGAAGTTTTTTTTGACTAAAAATAAATGGCAATGGCCTCTGTGGTAGCTTGGTCTAGTTTCGAATCCAGTTGACGGCAAAAACAATTTATCAATTAAAATTGGAACTATAGACAAGGCCTAAAGAGAGTCTACCAAGGAAAATAACCTAACAACATTAAAAGGCAAAAGGAAAAAAAATTAATGTCGGAAAAAGCGGAATGTATTATTTTTTTAATTTAAATTTTTATTTTACGGCAATTATTCGGCAATTCTTTGCACACTCAGAAGTTTTTTTTGGCTAAAAATATAAAAGTGTCACGCAAACTTTACACGCAAATTAGCCTGAAAATGGTTTTCTGCCCTTAATGGGCAAACCATGGGCGCGGCAATTCTTTTTTCTTCACGGCTTATTTACGGCAATTATGCGGCAATTCTTGGCATACTCAGCACGTTTTTTTTTGACTTAAATTAAAAAATTAGCCTGAAAATGGTTTTTGCCCTTAATGTGCAAACCATGGGCGCGGCAATTTTTTTTTTTTTCTTTATGGCTTATTTACGGCAATTATTCGACAATTCTCAGCATACTCAGAAGTTTTTTTTTGACTTAAAATATAAAATTAGCCTGAAAATGGTTTTTTGCCGTTAATGGATAAAGCATGGGCGCGGCAATTCTTTTTTTTTCACGGCTTATTTACGGAAATTTTTTTTGAATTTTATTTTGGTTAAAAATAAAAAAGTGTCATGCTAACTTTACACGCAAATTAGCCTGAAAACGGTTGTTTGCCCTTAATGGGCAAACCATGGGCGCGGCAATTTTTTTTTCTTCACAGCTTATTTACGGCAATTCTTGGCATGCTCAGAAGTTTTTTTTTGACTAAAAATATAAAAGTTTCATGCTAACCTTACACCCAAATTAGCCTGAAAATGGTTTTTTGCCCTCAGTGCGCAAACCATGGGCGAGGCAATTTACGGCTTGTTTACGGAAATTATTCGGCAATTCTTGGCATACTCAGAAGTTTTTTTTTGGCTAAAAATAAAAAAGTGTCATGCAAACTTTACACGCAAATTAGCCTGAAAATGTTTTTTGCCATTAATGGGCAAACCCTTGACGCGGCATTTTTTTTTTCCTTCACGGCAATTATTCGGCAATTTTTGGCATACTCAGAAGTTTTTTTTTGGCTTAAAATAAAAATGTGTTATGCAAATTTCACACGCAAATTAGCCTGAAAATGGTTTTTGCCCTTAACGGGCAAACCATGGGCGCGGCAATTCTTTTTCTTAAAGGCTTATTTACGGCAATTATTCGGCAATTCTTGGCATACTCAGAAGTTTTTTTTTGACTAAAATTAAAAAATTAGCCTGAAAATGGTTTTTTGCCTTAATGTGCAAACCATGGGCGCGCCAATTTTTTTCTTCATGGCTTATTTACGGCAAATATTCGGCAATTATTGGCATACTCAGAAGTTTTTTTTGACTAAAAATATAAAAGTTTCATGCTAACCTTACACCAAAATTAGCCTGAAAATGGTTTTTGTCCTTAATGGGCAAACCATGGGCACGGTAATTTATTTTTCTTCACGGCTTATTTACGGCAATTATTCGGCAATTCTTGGTATACTCAGAAGTTTTTTAATGGGCAAACCATGTGCGTGGCAATTTTTTTTTCTTCACGGCTTATTTACGGCAATTATTCGGCAATTCTTGGCATACTCAGAATTTTTTTTGGCTAAAAATAAAAAAGTGTCATGCTAAATTTACACGCAAATTAGCCTGAAAATGATTGTTTGCCCTTAATGGGAAAACCATGGGCGCGGCAATTCTTTTTTGTTTACGGCTTATTTACGGACATTTTTGGCATACTCAGAAGTTTTTTTGGCTAAAAATAAAAAAGTGTCATGCTAACTTGACACGCAAATTAGCCTGAAAATGGTTGTTTGTCCTTAATGGGCAAACCATGGGCGCGGATATTTTTTTTTCTTCACGGTTTATTTGCGGCAGTTCTTGGCATACTCAGAAGTTTTTTTTGACTAAAAATAAATGGCATTGGCGTCTGAGGTAGCTTGGTCTAGTTTCGAATCCAGTTGACGGCAAAAACAATTTATCAATTAAAATTGGAACTATAGACAAGGCCCCACTAAAAAGGAATCTGATTATTGGTATGGCAGCCATGAAATTGCAATAATTCCAGCCATATGTAATACTCGGTGGTAGCCAACACAAGTGGTTGTTGTTCATTCAAAACCTACAATGTTAAATATGACGGAGCGAAAGCTATGCAGCCTAACTGCAAGTTTTATCACGAGAAAACATCTTTGAATGAAATTTAATTCTTGACCAGTTGAAATGTGTGTGTGTTTTTTCTTACACCACTGTAATTCTAAACAAAAATGGAAAAAAAAATAACAATCATTCTATATTGTATTCAATCTTATGTACAATTGTACACCATTACATTTGCGTTGCCCGTTCTTTTTGGCTGTCTCCTTCTACCCTCTTTCCAGTTCCAAGAATATGTATTTACTGCAAGGCAATATGCAATGAAAGAAAAAAAACGGTAAAATCGTATGATGATATAACGAACGAAAGTTCGAAGTGTTTTTAAAGCCGAAAATGAATAGCATGAGAGTGAGTGGACAGTTGAGTAGGATCTACCGAAGTGCAAGCACCAAGTCCACAAAGTTCTAAACTTCTTTAAATAAAGAAAAAAAAATACTCAAGTGAATTGAATACGTATTTAAATACAGTTAAGTTAAATTCGTTTAAGTTTAATCGCATTCTTAAATTGCCTAAAAGAGTCTACCAAGGAAAATAACCTAACAACATTAAAAGGCAAAAGGAAAAAAAATTAATGTCGGAAAAAGCGGAATGTATTATTTATTTTTTTTTTAATTTAAATTTTTATTTTTAAATTTCAAAAATTAAATTCTCTAGTACTGTTATTTTTGTAAAAACGAAAAGAAGAGCCTTAAGAGAAACCGTTTCAAACCATTTTTGAACATATAGGTATAGGTAGGTATGTAATCTTTTTAGCATTTGCTTTTTATCCAGAAACTATTTTTTTTGTGTCGATTTTGTTAGGCGATAGGTTTTCGTGGGTAATGGGCCTATTAGCTACTAGGGAATCTAAAGTTTTGCGCCAAATCCAACTAACAATAGCGATTTCAAATGCCGGTTGGGTATTGTAGATCAGTGCTTAAAAGAATACATGTGTACACTCCCCTTATGACCAATTCTTTTTTTTTTGTCAAAAAAAAGAAATTTAATTTTTTTATATATAGATATAGCATTCTTCTCGTTTATTGTTTTTTTTTTTTTAATTTTTCTATTCAATTGTGTATGAATTCAAAAATTTGAACTCTCAAAATTAATACTTGAAATGTATATATGTTTTACTTTTTTTTCTTAAAAATTATAAATAAGGAAAAAAATGAATTTCGAATAAAATGTTATAAAGTTGGGTATACATCTAAAAAGAAAAGTTTTCGAATTCTATTATCTGGGGCCATTCAAATCGCTGGCGAATGTGCATGTTTGGAGAGGGTAATGAGAGGCCCAAACAACACCTAGGTCTCTGACTCATTCCAAAGAAAGGATCCAAGCTAGTTCTGTTTAATTTTTTTTTTCTTTAAATAATCTTTTTTTCAATTTCGAGCACATCTTTTTGTATAGTTTGGTGACAGAGCAATATCAAAGAAAAAAGACCCACCCGGACTGAAGCAGCCGTCGATTTCAAAGTGCTCCATCGGCTTTGTTTATTTTAGGGGAAAATTCAATCCCTTCACACCAAACTTAACAAATGGCGCCCAACGTGGGGCTTTTTCCTGATTCCAGGATTTTCTCACACATTATCTTGTATTATAGATCTTTTGAACTACAAATTTTAGCTTTGATTTTTGGACAAAATTTGTCGAAAGTTCAGTGATTTAATACTCGTTTAACAAGTTTGTGGAATTTTGATCAGGGTTAGTCAAGATCATACCAAAACTCTTTTTGTATATAATTCGAATACATTTTAAAATACTTGTCTAGGGTACAGCTCTATATCCTCTGGAATTACGTATATGTTCGTAGAATCTCTGCATATCCGTCTGGTGAATCGTATAGATGATTGTATTCTTTTATAAATCAATACCGTGCAACTTTATCATTTTTAATATTCAGTGTGGTTTTGGATGTAAGGAACTACAATCCTTAGGAGTTTTTTTTTTTAGATTGTCCTTTCATTCAAATGCATCACTATATCGTTTGATAAACATTCATGTTTATTTTTCAACTATTGGATCTTTTTGTATGGAAATTATTTATTAGAATTCGAAGCTTATTTTTTGATTTATACCCGAACTAATCTTTCATGAAATAAACTTAAAACCTAAACAAATTAAATATGTCACTTACACGCACACCTCAAAATTGGTCCGAATATCTTATTACAATTGAGGCTTGTTCATTATGCAAGGAATCATTCACTGATAAAGACAACATCGTTAAAACAACATGCAAATATATCTTTCATAAAACATGCATTGTTGAAATAATTAAACATTCTTCGACGTGTCGTGAATGTAAAACTAACTTAACATTAATAGATATCTCTAAAATAGGAAAACAAAATCCTCCATCTTCGTCAACAGGAGCAATACCTAAAAGCAAAGTTCCTAACACTCGTTTTGAGAAAAAACTTGAGATGCAATTACCTTTGTCGCAAAATCCTATAGATTGGTCCTTGAATCCATCTCCAATAATCCCTTCCGTTCAAAATATTGAAGAATCGTTCCGCAAATCTGCAACAATGCAACAAGCATTTAATCATGCAGAGATATTTGAAAATCCTCGTTTGGATGTTCAAATAAGACAAAGTTCAAACAATTCTCAAAACATTCCTTCGAGAACTGCTCAGGAACCTCCACGAGTACAAGAACTTACAAAACAAATTGAAAATTTGATTGAACAGAAATTTGAACAAAATTTTAACTCTATGGTGAACCGTCTTGAAACTATGGTCTTAAACCAGAACAAGAAATCAGAACTGAACGAACCTGTTTTTGAAAACTTTTCAACAAACCAAGAATCTAACCCGATCTCTAACAGCAATGCACAGCCCCCGATAGATTCGTATTCTCAAAGGCCAACACAGCCTAATTATAATACTAACTCATTGCCAGTTCAGTCAAATAATGTTGTGCCCAGAATCGAAGTAAATCATATAGCGAATATACTTCAAAGCTGGAATTTACGTTTTAATGGCATAAAATTCGATATGTCCGCCGATCAGTTTATCGACCAGATTACTGCTCTAACAAAGGATTGCCTGAATGGTAATTTTAATCTTCTTTGTGAAAATCTTCACATTCTTTTTACCGATCGTGCCAGAGAATGGTACTGGAGGTACAGAAGGGGCGTAGACCGTATTAACTGGGAACCTTTCTGCTTTGTTTTTCGTCAACAGTTTCAAGATTATAAAACAGACACCGATATCAAAGAACTTGTTTGGAAACGGAAACAAAGAGATAAAGAATCTTTTGAAGATTATTATAATGATGTTATGAAACTGTGCGATAAGCTCAGATACCCTTTAATGGACCATGAACTTGTTGACATATTACATCGTAACCTTCGTCCAGAAATTAGGCAACAAACCTTTTATATGGCATTTGCTTCAGTAGCTCAGCTCAGAAACTTTTGTTTCAAAACAGATGTAGTTTTCAGCGAAAATTCAAACAAATCTCAATTACCAACTAGACCTTTCTATAATAAACGCCCTGTAAGTGAAATAGTCAAAGAGAATGATATCCAACCAGATGACTATAATCCAACTCTTGATATATCTGGTATAATCCCATTCATTAATTAGGCGTAAATTGTTGGTCAGATTTTAACATTGCACCTGATGTTATAAGTGGAATTTCAGCAGGAAGTTTAAATCAGCCAAGTAACGCTCACTCCCTAACAACTGACCAAAGGAAAAGTCTTGATGCCATTATATGTTTGTTTCCATCGTATGATTCCGAAGGCCTTGGAAAAACAAGTCTCAATGAGCATGAAATCGAAATCGAATCAGGTTGTAAGACAATCAAACAAAGATATTTCCCCATCTCACCAGCCATAGAAAAACTTCTTCACGAACAAATCGATAGAATGCTTTCGATTGGAGTCATTGAGGAATCAGATAGTCCCTGGAGAAGCCCAGTCGTTTTTATTCAAAAGCCATGCGGAAGAGCGAGAGTTTGTCTAGATTCGCGGAAAGTACATGAAAAGACCATTAAAAGTGCATAGCCTTTGCCTTTGATAGAACAAATTTTGAGTCGATTGCCTAAGACAAAATTTATCTCAAGCATAGACTTAAAAGGCAAATCCCTTTGAGCGAAAAATCTAGACAAATGACGGCTTTTACCATTCCAAACCGTCCACTTTATCAATATAGAGTAATGCCATTCGCGCTTTGTAATGCTCCACAAACCTTATGTCGTGTCATGGATCAAGTGATTCGTCTGACACTTCGAGAAAAAGTATTTGTATATTTCGATGACCTCCTCGTGTTGTCTGAAACTTTCGATGAACACCTCAATTTGCTTGCCGATATAGCCCGAAGACTAAGACGTGCCGGATTAACCGTTAATTTAGAAAATAGTAAATTTTGTCTAAAAGATGTTAAATACCTCGGCTATATTGTCTGATACGGTACTCTTCGTACAGATCCCGATAAGGTTGCCGCCATCACGAGCTTTCCCCAACCGACTACCGTCCGCCAACTAAAACGATTCCTTGGGGTGGCCGGTTGGTATCGCCGTTTCATTAACGATTTCGCTGGTATTACCACACCTCTCACTGACCTCTTAAAGAAATCAAAATCATTCTTTTTTCTTCACGGCTTATTTACGGCAATTATGCGGCAATTCTTGGCATACTCAGCACGTTTTTTTTGACTTAAATTAAAAAATTAGCCTGAAAATGGGTTTTGCCCTTAATGTGCAAACCATGGGCGCGGCAATTTTTTTTCTTTATGGCTTATTTACGGCAATTATTCGGCAATTCTTGGCATACTCAGAAGTTTTTTTTTGGCTAAAAATAAAAAAGTGTCATGCAAACTTTACACGCAAATTAGCCCGAAAATGGTTCTTTGCCCTTAATGTGCAAACCATGGGCGCGGCAATTTTTTTTTTTCTTTATGGCTTATTTACGGCAATTATTCGACAATTCTCAGCATACTCAGAAGTTTTTTTTTGACTTAAAATATAAAATTAGCCTGAAAATGGTTTTTTGCCGTTAATGGATAAAGCATGGGCGCGGCAATTCTTTTTTCTTCACGGCTTATTTACGGAAATTTTTTTTGAATTTTATTTTGGTTAAAAATAAAAAAGTGTCATGCTAACTTTACACGCAAATTAGCCTGAAAACGGTTGTTTGCCCTTAATGGGCAAACCATGGGCGCGGCAATTTTTTTTTCTTCACAGCTTATTTACGGCAATTCTTGGCATGCTCAGAAGTTTTTTTTTTACTAAAAATATAAAAGTTTCATGCTAACCTTACACCCAAATTAGCCTGAAAATGGTTTTTTGCCCTCAGTGCGCAAACCATGGGCGAGGCAATTTACGGCTTATTTACGGCAATTATTCGGCAATTCTTGGTATACTCAGAAGTTTTTTTTTGGCTAAAAATAAAAAAGTGTCATGCAAACTTTACACGCAAATTAGCCTGAAAATGTTTTTTGCCATTAATGGGCAAACCCTTGGCGCGGCATTTTTTTTTTCCTTCACGGCTTATTTACGGCAATTATTCGGCAATTTTTGGCATACTCAGAAGTTTTTTTTGGCTTAAAATAAAAATGTGTTATGCAAATTTCACACGCAAATTAGCCTGAAAATGGTTTTTTGCCCTTAATGGGCAAACCATGGGCGCGGCAATTCTTTTTCTTAAAGGCTTATTTACGGCAATTATTCGGCAATTCTTGGCATACTCAGAAGTTTTTTTTGACTAAAATTAAAAAATTAGCCTGAAAATGGTTTTTTGCCTTAATGTGCAAACCATGGGCGCGACAATTTTTTTCTTCATGGCTTATTTACGGCAAATATTCGGAAATTATTGGCATACTCAGAAGTTTTTTTTGACTAAAAATATAAAAGTTTCATGCTAACCTTACACCAAAATTAGCCTGAAAATGGTTTTTGTCCTTAATGGGCAAACCATGGGCACGGTAATTTATTTTTCTTCACGGCTTATTTACGGCAATTATTCGGCAATTCTTGGTATACTCAGAAGTTTTTTAATGGGCAAACCATGTGCGTGGCAATTTTTTTTTCTTCACGGCTTATTTACGGCAATTCTTGGCATACTCAGAATTTTTTTTGGCTAAAAATAAAAAAGTGTCATGCTAAATTTACACGCAAATTAGCCTGAAAATGATTGTTTGCCCTTAATGGGCAAACCATGGGCGCGGCAATTCTTTTTCTTAAAGGCTTATTTACGGACATTTTTGGCATGCTCAGAAGTTTTTTTGGCTAAAAATAAAAAAGTGTCATGCTAACTTGACACGCAAATTAGCCTGAAAATGGTTGTTTGTCCTTAATGGGCGCGGATATTTTTTTTTCTTCACGGTTTATTTGCGGCAGTTCTTGGCATACTCAGAAGTTTTTTTTGACTAAAAATAAATGGCATTGGCGTCTGAGGTAGCTTGGTCTAGTTTCGAATCCAGTTGACGGCAAAAACAATTTATCAATTAAAATTGGAACTATAGACAAGGCCCCACTAAAAAGGAATCTGATTATTGGTATGGCAGCCATGAAATTGCAATAATTCCAGCCATATGTAATACTCGGTGGTAGCCAACACAAGTGGTTGTTGTTCATTCAAAACCTACAATGTTAAATATGACGGAGCGAAAGCTATGCAGCCTAACTGCAAGTTTTATCACGAGAAAACATCTTTGAATGAAATTTAATTCTTGACCAGTTGAAATGTGTGTGTGTTTTTTCTTACACCACTGTAATTCTAAACAAAAATGGAAAAAAAAATAACAATCATTCTATATTGTATTCAATCTTATGTACAATTGTACACCATTACATTTGCGTTGCCCGTTCTTTTTGGCTGTCTCCTTCTACCCTCTTTCCAGTTCCAAGAATATGTATTTACTGCAAGGCAATATGCAATGAAAGAAAAAAAACGGTAAAATCGTATGATGATATAACGAACGAAAGTTCGAAGTGTTTTTAAAGCCGAAAATGAATAGCATGAGAGTGAGTGGACAGTTGAGTAGGATCTACCGAAGTGCAAGCACCAAGTCCACAAAGTTCTAAACTTCTTTAAATAAAGAAAAAAAAAATACTCAAGTGAATTGAATACGTATTTAAATACAGTTAAGTTAAATTCGTTTAAGTTTAATCGCATTCTTAAATTGCATAAAAGAGTCTACCAAGGAAAATAACCTAACAACATTAAAAGGCAAAAGGAAAAAAAATTAATGTCGGAAAAAGCGGAATGTATTATTTATTTTTTTTTTAATTTAAATTTTTATTTTTAAATTTCAAAAATTAAATTCTCTAGTACTGTTATTTTTGTAAAAACGAAAAGAAGAGCCTTAAGAGAAACCGTTTCAAACCATTTTTGAACATATAGGTATAGGTAGGTATGTAATCTTTTTAGCATTTGCTTTTTATCCAGAAACTATTTTTTTTGTGTCGATTTTGTTAGGCGATAGGTTTTCGTGGGTAATGGGCCTGTTAGCTACTAGGGAATCTAAAGTTTTGCGCCAAATCCAACTAACAATAGCGATTTCAAATGCCGGTTGGGTATTGTAGATCAGTGCTTAAAAGAATACATATGTACACTCCCCTTATGACCAATTCTTTTTTTTTGTCAAAAAAAAGAAATTTAATTTTTTTATATATAGATATAGCATTCTTCTCGTTTATTGTTTTTTTTTTTTTAAATTTTTCTATTCAATTGTGTATGAATTCAAAAATTTGAACTCTCAAAATTAATACTTGAAATGTATATATGTTTTACTTTTTTTTCTTAAAAATTATAAATAAGGAAAAAAAATGAATTTCGAATAAAATGTTATAAAGTTGGGTATACATCTAAAAAGAAAAGTTTTCGAATTCTATTATCTGGGGCCATTCAAATCGCTGTCGAATGTGCATGTTTGGAGAGGGTAATGAGAGGCCCAAACAACACCTAGGTCTCTGACTCATTCCAAAGAAAGGATCCAAGCTAGTTCTGTTTAATTTTTGTTTTTCTTTAAATAATCTTTTTTTCAATTTCGAGCACATCTTTTTGTATAGTTTGGTGACAGAGCAATATAAAAGAAAAAAGACCCACCCGGACTGAAGCAGCCGTCGATTTCAAAGTGCTCCATCGGCTCTGTTTATTTTAGGGGAAAATTCAATCCCTTCACACCAAACATAACAAATGGCGCCCAACGTGGGGCTTTTTCCTGATTCCAGGATTTTCTCACACATTATCTTGTATTATAGATCTTTTGAACTACAAATTTTAGCTTTGATTTTTGGACAAAATTTGTCGAAAGTTCAGTGATTTAATACTCGTTTAACAAGTTTGTGGAATTTTGATCAGGGTTAGTCAATGATCATACCAAAACTCTTTTTGTATATAATTCGAATACATTTTAAAATACTTGTCTAGGGTACAGCTCTATATCCTCTGGAATTACGTATATGTTCGTAGAATCTCTGCATATCCGTCTGGTGAATCGTATAGATGATTGTATTCTTTGATAAATCAATACCGTGCAACTTTATCATTTTTAATATTCAGTGTGGTTTTGGATGTAAGGAACTACAATCCTTAGGAGTTTTTTTTTAGATTGTCCTTTCATTCAAATGCATCACTATATCGTTTGATAAACATTCATGTTTATTTTTCAACTATTGGATCTTTTTGTATGGAAATTATTTATTAGAATTCGAAGCTTATTTTTTGATTTATACCCGAACTAATCTTTCATGATATAAACTTAAAACCTAAACAAATTAAATATGTCACTTACACGCACACCTCAAAATTGGTCCGAATATCTTATTACAATTGAGGCTTGTTCATTATGCAAGGAATCATTCACTGATAAAGACAACATCGTTAAAACAACATGCAAATATATCTTTCATAAAACATGCATTGTTGAAATAATTAAACATTCTTCGACGTGTCGTGAATGTAAAACTAACTTAACATTAATAGATATCTCTAAAATAGGAAAACAAAATCCTCCATCTTCGTCAACAGGAGCAATACCTAAAAGCAAAGTTCCTAACACTCGTTTTGAGAAAAAACTTGAGATGCAATTACCTTTGTCGCAAAATCCTATAGATTGGTCCTTGAATCCATCTCCAATAATCCCTTCCGTTCAAAATATTGAAGAATCGTTCCGCAAATCTGCAACAATGCAACAAGCATTTAATCATGCAGAGATATTTGAAAATCCTCGTTTGGATGTTCAAATAAGACAAAGTTCAAACAATTCTCAAAACATTCCTTCGAGAACTGCTCAGGAACCTCCACGAGTACAAGAACTTACAAAACAAATTGAAAATTTGATTGAACAGAAATTTGAACAAAATTTTAACTCTATGGTGAACCGTCTTGAAACTATGGTCTTAAACCAGAACAAGAAATCAGAACTGAACAAACCTGTTTTTGAAAACTTTTCAACAAACCAAGAATCTAACCCGATCTCTAACAGCAATGCACAGCCCCCGATAGATTCGTATTCTCAAAGGCCAACACAGCCTAATTATAATACTAACTCATTGCCAGTTCAGTCAAATAATGTTGTGCCCAGAATCGAAGTAAATCATATAGCGAATATACTTCAAAGCTGGAATTTACGTTTTAATGGCATAAAATTCGATATGTCCGCCGATCAGTTTATCGACCAGATTACTGCTCTAACAAAGGATTGCCTGAATGGTAATTTTAATCATCTTTGTGAAAATCTTCACATTCTTTTTACCGATCGTGCCAGAGAATGGTACTGGAGGTACAGAAGGGGCGTAGACCGTATTAACTGGGAACCTTTCTGCTTTGTTTTTCGTCAACAGTTTCAAGATTATAAAACAGACACCGATATCAAAGAACTTGTTTGGAAACGGAAACAAAGAGATAAAGAATCTTTTGAAGATTATTTTAATGATGTTATGAAACTGTGCGATAAGCTCAGATACCCTTTAATGGACCATGAACTTGTTGACATATTACATCGTAACCTTCGTCCAGAAATTAGGCAACAAACCTTTTATATGGCATTTGCTTCAGTAGCTCAGCTCAGAAACTTTTGTTTCAAAACAGATGTAGTTTTCAGCGAAAATTCAAACAAATCTCAATTACCAACTAGACCTTTCTATAATAAACGCCCTGTAAGTGAAATAGTCAAAGAGAATGATATCCAACCAGATGACTATAATCCAACTCTTGATATATCTGGTATAATCCCATTCATTAATTAGGCGTAAATTGTTGGTCAGATTTTAACATTGCACCTGATGTTATAAGTGGAATTTCAGCAGGAAGTTTAAATCAGCCAAGTAACGCTCACTCCCTAACAACTGACCAAAGGAAAAGTCTTGATGCTATTATATGTTTGTTTCCATCGTATGATTCCGAAGGCCTTGGAAAAACAAGTCTCAATGAGCATGAAATCGAAATCGAACCAGGTTGTAAGACAATCAAACAAAGATATTTCCCCATCTCACCAGCCATAGAAAAACTTCTTCACGAACAAATCGATAGAATGCTTTCGATTGGAGTCATTGAGGAATCAGATAGTCCCTGGAGAAGCCCAGTCGTTTTTATTCAAAAGCCATGCGGAAGAGCGAGAGTTTGTCTAGATTCGCGGAAAGTACATGAAAAGACCATTAAAAGTGCATAGCCTTTGCCTTTGATAGAACAAATTTTGAGTCGATTGCCTAAGACAAAATTTATCTCAAGCATAGACTTAAAAGGCAAATCCCTTTGAGCGAAAAATCTAGACAAATGACGGCTTTTACCATTCCAAACCGTCCACTTTATCAATATAGAGTAATGCCATTCGCGCTTTGTAATGCTCCACAAACCTTATGTCGTCTCATGGATCAAGTGATTCGTCTGACACTTCGAGAAAAAGTATTTGTATATTTCGATGACCTCCTCGTGTTGTCTAAAACTTTCGATGAACACCTCAATTTGCTTGCCGATATAGCCCGAAGACTAAGACGTGCCGGATTAACCGTTAATTTAGAAAATAGTAAATTTTGTCTAAAAGATGTTAAATACCTCGGCTATATTGTCTGATACGGTACTCTTCGTACAGATCGCGATAAGGTTGCCGCCATCACGAGCTTTCCCCAACCGACTACCGTCCGCCAACTAAAACGATTCCTTGGGGTGGCCGGTTGGTATCGCCGTTTCATTAACGATTTCGCTGGTATTACCACACCTCTCACTGACCTCTTAAAGAAATCAAAATCATTCAAATGGACTGAGGAAGCCCAAAAATCTTTTGAAATCCTCAAAAATTTGCTTTCTACCGCACCTATCCTCGCCAATCCCGATTTCTTTCGCCCCTTTTCAATACACGGTGATGCAAGTCAGTTTGGTGTTGGAGGTGTCCTCGTTCAGTTAAACGCAGATGGTCTTGAAACACCGATCGCATACTTTTCTCATAAGCTCAACTCAGCTCAGAGAAAGTAGTTCAGAGAAACGGACCACGCTAGCTTAAAATGGCTAATGCAACAAAAGGATCTTTCTGGTCGTTTAGCAAGATGGTCACTTAAGCTACAGTGCTATGATTTTTCAACAGAACACCGACGTGGTTCCGAAAACGTTGTTCCCGATACAATGTCCCGCGTGAATGAAAATGAAATATCTGCAATTGTTTCTGACGAAACTGGAATTGATTTAGAGTCTGAACATTTCAACTCAGATGAATATCAAAAATTAAGATTAAATATGCTCGACAACGAATCGAATTTTCCGAATCTTAAAGTTATCGAGAACTATGTTTATCGTCGTTCTGAATCTGCAGAGGATTCCGAAAACGAAGCTACCACATGGAAGTTGTGGATACCTTCCCAAATGACCAACAACCTGATGAACCGATTTCATAGTCCACCTATTCACAATCATGCTGGAATTCATAAGTTGCTTGAGCAACTAAAAAGGCATTTTTACTGGCCAAAAATGGTATCTGATGTCCGAAACTTTGTGAATAGCTGTGATACTTGTAAACTATCTTAAGCTACAAATAAAGTCTTGCGTGCTCCAATGGGAGAGCCCAAAATCCCAAAGGCCATTTCAGAAATTGTATATGGATATAATAGGTCCTTTTCCTAGGTCTAGATCAGGAAACATAGCCATATTCATAACTTTAGACCATTTTTCAAAATTTCCCCTCTTTATTCCTATCAAGAAAATGACCTCGACAAAAATAATTGAATATCTCGAAGAAAATGTCTTTAGTATTTTTGGAGTTCCAGAAGATGTACTAACGGATAATGGATCTCAATTTAAAAGCGATATCTTTAACAACTTTCTTAATAAGTATGGCGTACACCATACCTATAAAGCGTTATATTCTCCACAAAGCAATTCATCAGAAAGGGTGAACCGTTCGATAATTGCCAGTATTCGATCCTACTTGGGCAATGAACAAACCCAATGGGATGAACACCTCCCCCTCATTGCGTCAGCTCTTCGTAGCTCTTATCATCAATCGCTTCGGTTCTCACCGTACTTCACCCTATTTGGCCAGGAAATGGTGACTCACGCTTCTTCTTACAAACTGTTGAGAAAATTGAATAATTTAGATTCTGGAGAAGTAATTTTTGATAACCGAGAACGGCTCCAGATTATAAGAGAAGACGTACAAGCTAACATCCAAAAAGCTTATGAATCCAGCGCCAAAAGATATAACACTCGTAGTACTCAATCCTACTTCATTCCTGGACAGACTGTATTCCGGCGTAATTTTTCCCAAAGCAATGCGTCAAAAAAGTTCAACGCGAAATTGGCACCAAAAAATGGTAAAACAGCCGTATACCATACGAAAGATATAAAAACATAATTTCCCAGCCTTTGTGTTTTCATATGAAATACCTTGTATTACATATGACCCCAAAGTCTGTTTTTTGAAATGTGTGTGTGTTTTTTCTTACACCACTGTAATTCTAAACAAAAATGGAAAAAAAATAACAATCATTCTATATTGTATTCAATCTTATGTACAATTGTACATAAGGTCTATGCAACAATTCACAAAAGAATCCACCATTACATTTGCGTTGCCCGTTCTTTTTGGCTGTCTCCTTCTACCCTCTTTCCAGTTCAAGAATATGTATTTACTGCAATGGCAATATGCAATGAAATAAAAAAAACGGTAAAATCGTATGATGATATAACGAACGAAAGTTCGAAGTGTTTTAAAAGCCGAAAATGAATAGCCTGAGAGTGAGTGGACAGTTGAGTAGGATCAACCGAAGTGCAAGCACCAAGCCCACAAAGTTATAAACTTCTTTAAAGAAAGAACAAAAAATACTCAAGTGAATTGAATACGTATTTAAATACAGTTAAGTTAAATTCGTTTAAGTTTAATCGCATTCTAAAATTGCCTAAAAGAGTCTACCAAGGAAAATAACCTAACAACATTAAAAGGCAAAAGGAAACAAAAACTAATGTCGAAAAAAGCGGTATGTATTCTTATTGTGCCATGTACGAAATAGGAGCAGTTTTTACCAAAGTGCATCTATTTTATTTTAGGAGATTTTGCTTTAACTCCGCCTCTAGTACGAGTGCCTCTGCTCCTGATCGGATAAAGTAATCTTCCTGTCCCGCTATACCGGTTTTCGAACAAGAAACAAAAAACGCTGATGAGGATAGTCGTGCACAGACAATTTTATAATTCCTACTAAAAATTCCCTAACAAAAAAAAAAGTATATATCTCTTTTTTTTATATCAAAGATTCTTGAATAATTACCTAAAACCATTACAGTTCCAAATTCAAATATTTTTTTTATTTTTAAATTTCAAAAATTAAATTCTCTAGTACTGTTATTTTTGTAAAATCGAAAAGAAGAGCCTTAAGAGAAACCGTTTCAAACCATTTTTGAACATATAGGTATAGGTAGGTGTGTAATCTTTCTAGCACTTGCTTTTTATCCAGAAACAATTTTTTTTTTTTTGTCGATTTTGTTAAGCGATAGGTTTTCGTGGGTAATGGGCCTATTAGCTACTAGGGAATCTAAAGTTTTGCGCCAAATCCAACTAACAATCGCGATTTCAAATGCCGGTTGGTATTGTAGATCAGTGCTTAAAAGAATACATATGTACACTCCCCTTATGATCAATTCTTTTTTTTGTCAAAAAAAAGAAATTTAATTGTTTTATATATAGATATAGCATTCTTCTCGTTTATTTTTTTTTTTTTTTTAATTTTTCTATTCAATTGTGTATCAATTCAAAAATTTGAACTCTCAAAATTAGTACTTGAAATGTATATATGTTTTACTTTTTTTTCTTAAAAATTATAAATAAGGAAAAAAAATATACATCTAAAAAGAAAAGTTTTCGAATTCTATTATCTGGGGCCATTCAAATCGCTGTCGAATGTGCATGTTTGGAGAGGGTAATGAGAGGCCCAAACAACACCTAGGTCTCTGACTCATTCCAAAGAAAGGATCCAAGCTAGTTCTGTTTAATTTTTTTTTTTTTCTTTAAATAATCTTTTTTTTCAATTTCGAGCACATCTTTTTGTATAGTTTGGTGACAGAGCAATATAAAAGAAAAAAGACCCACCCCGGACTGAAGCAGCCGTCGATTTCAAAGTGCTCCACCGACTCTGTTTATTTTAGGGGAAAATTCAAACCCTTCACACCAAACATAACACAGTGTCTGAGTTAAACCACCTGACTCAGCTTGTTGACGAGCCTACTCGGATCCCTGACGTTACAGGTCAATCCGCCAACACTCTAGATTTGTTTCTTACCTCCGACCCTGGTAAATACACCATTAGTGTATTAGGCACATCAGACCATTGTGTCATATCTGCGAATTTCTCGTGCCACCAAAACACAGTTAAAGAAAAAACTCCCAAGAGAACCGTTTGGCAGTACGAGAAAGCCAACTGGGACGGTCTCAATGTTTTCTTCAGGAACTTTAACTGGTCACTATGCTTCCTCGATAGTGACGTAGATTCCAGTGCAGATATGATTACAAACTTAATTCTTTGTGGAATGACAAATTTTATCCCGAATAGGGTGAAATCTATCAAACCCAAAGAAAACTCATGGTTTGATTCGAGCTGTAAGGAGGTTATTAGGGTTAGAGAAGTAAGCTTCCGTTGTTATAAAGCCAACCCTACTGTGGAAAACCGGAAAGAGTTTCAACAAGCTAGAAAGACCTGCAACGTTCATATTTGACGAACCAAATTTTTACATGATCAAAAATTACGGCAAAAAATTCTACAATGTCCCAAAAGTAGTAAAAATGTTTGGTCATTTGTAAAAAACATACGAAACACCACCTCGTCCTCGGTTCCAACGCTCGTCTTCAATAACCCCTTTTGTCAGCTCGTTAGATAAAGCCAATTTGCTTGCGGCACCATTTGCTGTTAATTCGACGCTGCCAGAAAGTGTTATGGCTCCTCCTGTACTTGAGAGCGTAAATGATTTTATGGGACAAATCTTCTTTCGCACTCGTGCAGTTGCTAGAGTTCTAAAAGATCTCGACGTACACAAATCCGCTGGCCCGGATAGTATCCCTCCCATCGTTCTGAAGAGGTGTTCTTCAACGCTGGCAAAACCACTGCGTAAGCTTTTCCATCTGTCCTACTCTATTGGTCTCTTTCCGAGTGAATGGAAAACAGCATTTGTCCAGCCTGTCCCTAAAAAAGGCGTATCTTCTTCACCCTCAAATTATCGACCAATTGCACTTACGTCCCTTCTTTCCAACGTCATGGAAACGCTGATTAATTTTCAGCTCAAGAAATATCTCGAGGAACGAAAGCTTCTTAATGACCGGCAGTACGGCTTTCGTAGCAATAGGTCCACTGGTGATTTGATGGTATACCTCACCGAACAGTGGAACAAATCTTTACATCGTTTTGGAGAAAGTAAGATTATTGCACTTGATATTTCAAAAGCGTTTGATAGAGTTTGGCATCAAGCTCTTTTATCGAAAATGCGCGCATTTAGTTTCGATGAATCTCTTCTTCATTGGATTAGAAATTACATTTCGGACCGTTCAATACAAGTTGTATTGGACGGTTTCAAGTCTGAAATCCACAAAATAAATGCTGGTGTGCCCCAGGGCTCCGTTTTGTCTCCAACTCTCTTCCTTATTTTTATAAATGATCTTTTGTCTGAAACTTCTAATCCATTAAACTGTTTCGCTGCCGACAGTACCCTCAGCTTTTCATATTCGTTTACAGATTCACATCCATGTCCTTCGGATGAGGAACTTGAACGGCAGCGTATGATAAGCTTATTAAATTCTGATCTAAACAGCATCGTTCAATGGGGAATCAAAAACCGCTTAGAATTTAATGCTTCTAAAACTCAATGCTGTCTCCTGTCGTTAAAGCGAAACCCACTCCCAATGCCGCTATCAATGGACGGCACTTGCACCGAGGAAACCAAACAGCTCTCAGTTCTCGGTATGTGTGTCACAGACCACCTTTTGTCCACATATTTGATGTCGCCAAAAACGCTGCTAAGTGCTTAGGTTTTCTCCGCAGATGCAAGAAATTTTTTTCCCCTTCTGATCTGGCTATGATCTACAAAGCCTTTATTCATCCAAAACTTGAGTACAATTCTCATGTCTGGGCAGGAGCTCCAAAAACTCACTCAAGTTTGTTGGACAGAATACAAAAGAGAGCTTTAAAAGTGATAGGTGAAGGATCTATAACGGAAACAATTACATCTCTCGAACACCGCCGTAATGTTTCATGTCTTTCCCTATTTTACCGTTATTTTTATAAACAGTGTTCTAGTGAAATAGCCAGTTGCATTCCTCCCCTTAAACAATTCAACCGTAATACTCGCGCTTCTAGGAATGCCCATCAGTTTACCCTCGAGCCCAACTTCGGACGTACTGTTAATTATACAGATTCTTTCTTTAGTCGAACCACAAGAATGTGGAATACTTTACCTGGCTCTGTGTTTCCCTCTTATTACAGTATTCAGACATTTAAAACAAATGTTCATCGGTATCTCCTTTTTAACCCTTTCCAGTTTCCTGAACGCTCGCACTGTGTGTAAATATTTTAAGGGTAATAATAATCCCTTTTGTGCGCGCAAAGTTTAAAAAAAAAGTGTCAAATCTTTAATACAATTTCCCTCCTTACACATATGCAACGAATTGTTGCGGTGATAACGGAGAGGAGAAAAAGAAAGAACCCGAATGAATAACATCTAACTTGTGTGTTGCTTGTAAAAATGCTAGTGGTCCAAATGCAATTGTAAATTAGAAAAACCTTCATTTGGATGGGCACGATCAGGTGACCTCGGTGGTCACATGCGTAGTGCAATGGCCTCTGAGGTAGCTTGGTCTAGGTTCGAATCCAGTTGACGGCAAAAACAATTTATAAATTAAAATTGGAACTATAGACTAAGCCCCACTAAAAACTAATCTGATGATTGGTGTGGCAGCCATGAAATTGCAATAATTCATGCTAACCTTACACCCAAATTAGCCTGAAAATGGGTTTTTGCCCTTAATGGGCAAACCATGAGCGCGGCAATTTTTTTTTCTTCACGGCTTATTTACGCCAATTATTCGGCAATTCTTGGCATACCCAGAAGTTTTTTTTGGTTTAAAATAAAAAAGTGTCATGCTTACTTTACATGCAAATTATTCTGAAAATGGTTGTTTGCCCTTAATGAGAAAACCATGGGCGCGGCAATTTTTTTTTCTTTACGGCTTATTTACGGCAATTATTCGGCAATTCTTGGCATACTCAGAAGTTTTTTTTGGCTAAAAATAAAAAAGTGTCATGCAAACTTTACACGCAAATTAGCTTAAAAATGGTTTTTTGCCCTTAATGGGCAAACCATGGGCGCGGCTATTCTTTTTTCTTCACGGCTTATTTACGGCAATTATTCGGCAATTTTTGGCAAACTCAGGAGTTTTTTTCGGCTAAAATAAAAAAGTGTCATGCTAACTTTACACGCAAATTAGGCTGAAAATGGGTTTTTGCCCTTAATGGGCAAACCATGGGTGCGGCAATTCTTTTTTCTTCACGGCTTATTAACGGAAATTTTTGGCATACTCAGAACTTTTTTTGGCTAAAAATAAAAAAGTGACATGCTAACTTTATACGCCAATTAGCCTAAAAATGGTTGTTTGCCCTTAATGGGCAAACCATGGGCGCGGCAATTTACGGCAATTATTCGGCAATTCTTGGCATACTCAAAAGTTTTTTTTGGCTAAAAATAAAAAAGTGTCATGCAAACTAACACGCAAATTAGCCTGAACATTTTTTTTTGGGCAAACCATGGGCGCGGCAATTTTATTTTTTTCACTTCTTATTTACGGCAATTATTCGGCAATTCTTGGCATACTCAGAAGTTTTTTTTGACGAAAAATAAAAAGTTTCCTGCTAACCTTACACCAAAATTAGCCTGAAAATGGCTTTTTGCCCCTAATGGGCAAACCATGGGCGCGGCAGTTTTTTTTCTTCAAGGCTTATTTACGGCAATTATTCGGCAATTCTTGGCATACTCAGAAGTTTTTTTTGATTAAAAATAAAAAGTTTTATGCTAACCTTACACCCAAATTAGCCTGAAAATTGTTTTTTGCCCTTTATGTGCAAACCATGGGCGCGGCAATTTTTTTTCTTCAAGGCTTATTTACGGCAATTATTCGGCAATTCTTGGCATACTCAGAATTTTTTTTTTTACTAAAAATAAAAAGTTTCATGCCAACCTTACACCCAAATTAGCCTGAAAATGGCAATGGCGCGGCAATTTTTTTTTCTTCACGGCTTATTTACGGCAATTATTCGGCTATTCTTGGCATACTCAGAAGTTTTTTTTTTTGATTAAAAACAAAAAAGTGTCATGCAAACTTTACACGCAAATTTGTCTGAAAATGGTTTTTTGCTCTTAATGGGCAAACCATGGGCGCGGCAATTTTTTTTCTTCACGGCTTATTTACGGCAATTATTCGGCAATTCTTTGGATACTCAGAAGTTTTTTTTGGCAAAAAATAAAAAAGTGTCATGAAAACTTTACACGCAAATTAGCCTGAAAATGGTTTTTTGCCCTTAATGGACAAACCATGGGCGCGGCTATTCTTTTTTCTTCATGGCAATTTTTTTTCTTCACAGCTAATTTACGGCAATTCTTGGCATGCTCAGAAGTTTTTTTTTGGCTAAAAATAAAAAAGTGCCATGCAAACTTTACACGCAAATTAGCTTGAAAATGGTTTTTGCCCTTAATGGGCAAACCATGGGTGCGGCAATTTTTTTTTCTTCACGGCTTATTTACGGCAATTATTCGGCAAATTCTTGGCATACTCAAAAGTTTTTTTCGCTAAAAATAAAAAAGGGTCATGCAAACTTTACACGCAAATTAGCCTGAAAATGGTTTTTTGCCCTTAATGGGCGAACCATGGGCGCGGCAATTCTTTTTTCTTCACGGCTTATTAACGGACATTTTTGGCATACTCAGAAGTTTTTTTTTGGCTAAAAATAAAAAAGTGTCATGCTAACTTTACACGCAAATTAGCCTGAAAATGGTTGTTTGCCCTTAATGGGCAAACCATGGGCGCGGCATTTTTTTTTCTTCACGGCTTATTTACGGCAGTTCTTGGCATACTCAGAAGTTTTTTTTGACTAAAAATAAAAAAGTTTCATGCTCACCTTACACCCAAATTAGCCTGGAAATGGGCGCGGCAATTCGTTTTTCTTCACGGATTATTTACGGCAATTACTTGGCAATTTTTGGCATATTCAGAAGTTTTTTTTGGCTAAAAATAAAAAAGTGTCATGCAAACTTAACACGCAAATTAGCCTGAAAATGGTTTTTTGCCTTCAGGGCTTAAGAAAAAAAAATAAATCGGGTCTAGTGACTAACAACTCGCAACCATTCCTGTGTGCGCCTATCGACAGGAATGGAAGGGACCTACAATTTTTTGCCGAATTCGAACGGCTAGACAAGAAGCACTTATTCATGACAAGTGATACTCTTGGAGGATTTGTCAATTTCTCGCAAGAGGCAGTAGCCCTGAAAAAAACTTTTTAGTTTTTAGGTGGACGAGGCTGGGAAGCGAACCCAGACCTCCAGCGTGACAGTTGAACGCACTAACCATTACGCTACGGGCCTTCAGGGCTTATTTACGGCAATTATTCGGCACTTCTTGGCATACTCAGAAGTTTTTTTTTGCTAAAAATAAAAAAGTTTCATGCTAACCTTACACGCAAATTAGCCTGAAAATGTTTTTTTGCCCTTTATGAGCAAACCATGGGCGCCCGATATTTTTTTCTTTTACAGTAAATTTACGAAGATTATTTGGCAACTACTGGTATACTCAAAAGTTATTATTCACCAAAAATAGCCCGAAACCCGTTTTTTGACCTTTTTGGACAAACGAAGGGCGCGGCAATTTTTTTTTCACGGCTTATTTACGGCAATTACTGGCATCCTTAAATTTTATTTGAGACTAAGTATAAAAAAGTGTCATGCTAACTTTACGCATAAAGTTAGCAGGATTGCGCTTTTTGGGCAAACCATGGACACGGCAATTTTTTTCTCTTCACGGCTTATTTACGGAATTTATTCGGCAATTAATGGCATCCTAAAATTTTTGTTTCGCCTACTAATGAAAAAGTGTCTTGCTAACTTTACGCGTATACGCCAAATAATCTTCGTAAATTTACTGTAAAAGAAAAAAATATCGGGCGCCCATGGTTTGCTCATAAAGGGCAAAAAAACATTTTCAGGCTAATTTGCGTGTAAGGTTAGCATGAAACGTTTTTATTTTTAGCAAAAAAAAACTTCTGAGTATGCCAAGAAGTGCCGAATAATTGCCGTAAATAAGCCCTGAAGGCCCGTAGCGTAATGGTTAGTGCGTTCAACTGTCACGCTGGAGGTCTGGGTTCGCTTCCCAGCCTCGTCCACCTAAAAACTAAAAAGTTTTTTTCAGGGCTACTGCCTCTTGCGAGAAATTGACAAATCCTCCAAGAGTATCACTTGTCATGAATAAGTGCTTCTTGTCTAGCCGTTCGAATTCGGCAAAAAATTGTAGGTCCCTTCCATTCCTGTCGATAGGCGCACACAGGAATGGTTGCGAGTTGTTAGTCACTAGACCCGATTTATTTTTTTTTCTTAAGCCCTGAAGGCAAAAAACCATTTTCAGGCTAATTTGCGTGTTAAGTTTGCATGACACTTTTTTATTTTTAGCCAAAAAAAACTTCTGAATATGCCAAAAATTGCCAAATAATTGCCGTAAATAATCCGTGAAGAAAAACGAATTGCCGCGCCCATTTCCAGGCTAATTTGGGTGTAAGGTGAGCATGAAACTTTTTTATTTTTAGTCAAAAAAAACTTCTGAGTATGCCAAGAACTGCCGTAAATAAGCCGTGAAGAAAAAAAAAATGCCGCGCCCATGGTTTGCCCATTAAGGGCAAACAACCATTTTCAGGCTAATTTGCGTGTAAAGTTAGCATGACACTTTTTTATTTTTAGCCAAAAAAAACTTCTGAGTATGCCAAAAATGTCCGTTAATAAGCCGTGAAGAAAAAAGAATTGCCGCGCCCATGGTTCGCCCATTAAGGGCAAAAAACCATTTTCAGGCTAATTTGCGTGTAAAGTTTGCATGACCCTTTTTTATTTTTAGCGAAAAAAACTTTTGAGTATGCCAAGAATTTGCCGAATAATTGCCGTAAATAAGCCGTGAAGAAAAAAAAATTGCCGCACCCATGGTAAAGTTAGCAGGATTGCCCTTTTTCGGCAAACGAAGGGCGAGGCAATTTTTTTCTCTTCACGGCATATTTACGGCAATTATTTGGCAACTTCTTACATACTCAAAAGTTATTTTGCATAAAAACAAAAAAGTGTCGTGCTAACTTTATATAAAGTTAGCAGGATTGCCCCTTGTGGGCAAACCCGTAGCGCGGTAATTTTTTTGATTCCACGGCATATTTACGGCAATTAATAACATACTCAGATTTCACTTTTTCGAAAGTTGTCATGCTAACTTTACGCGGCTCTCTAAAGTTCTTAGGATCCTGCACGTCTCCCTTCTTGTGAATCGGCGATATAAGTGTTTCAGAGAAGTGAGCGCATCTCTTAATTTAACTTTGAACAAATCTGTGCTATTTTTAAAGAATTCCGCCATCTTTTAGGCTCTGTAGGATAATTTTCACTTCATTTTCGGATATCTCCTTATCAAGTTTCTTAATCCAAGAAGATGGTCGTGCAAAAATCCAAGATATTTCTATTGAAGAATTTAAAAGTGAAGCAAAATGAGTACTAAACAATTGCAATGGCACTCCAACTGTATCTTTTACTTTTGAATCACCATTTATTTTCCTCGTTAGAGACCAAAACTTAGCTGAATCTTTACATTGACTTTAGGAAACTGCCAAATTTTCATCATATCTCTTTTTCTTTTCTTTGCATGTCTTTTTGTAAAGTTTGTTGATCTCCAAATTATTTGCCTTAACACTTGAAATTTCGTGTTTTTGGAGGAGATTCAGAAGGGCTAATGATATTTTCCTTGGCTTTTCGCATGAAAAATCAAACCACTCGTTTTTTTTTCTTAATTTGTTCGTATTTTTCATTAAGTTTGCTGCTTCCCATATAATTCGCTCCAGCTCGCAGATTGCAACAAACTTAAGAGAAGACCTGTTTTCTTAATGACTAAGCATGTTGTTCATCTTATTTTGATATTTTGTTGCTGTCGATTCCTTCCATCTAAGCATGAAATTGTCAACGGGATTGCTTTTAGCTGAATCAAACAGGGATTTATTACTTATTTTATTCAAGAATACTGGAAAGTGATCCGAATATGTAATATCTCCTACCGCAAAATCCTTTACCATACAGCACCAATCTCCACCCACTAGACCATAATCAATTACAGAGCATCCCTGCTTTGACACAAACGTGAATTCACCTTTATTATCGCCTTCTGTGCTACCGTTTAAAATGCACAATCCAAACTCGTTACAGAGATCAACTACTTGTTTTCCTTTGTCATTCGTTTTAACATCTTTGCTTGTACGTTTTTGACATCCATACTTGTTTTCCGCTTCCAAGTCTCCGGTTGTCGCATTTAAGTCACCAACTATCATTATATTGTGAGATTTAACCGAACATAAAAAGTCGTAAAATGTTTCATATTCTTGATTCCAGTTATTGCAATTTATATAAATTTGTATTATGTAAAGTTTTTTGTTTAAATTATTCTTTGCTATGTAACCAATATTTTCTTCAATTTTAATTTCACATTTTGCGAGTAAGTTGTTTTTAATTGCCATCAGTGTACCTCCGCTTGCTCGTCCTTTAATTGCTGTTTTTTTTGGCTGATATCCAAACACAAATATGATAGGAAATATTTTTCATAGTTTTTGTCCCTACCTTCCAATTAATGAGTTTCAAATAAAAAAAAAACAAATCAAACTCTTGTTATTGAGGCCGCCAACATTGTATGCTAAAAATCGTAAGTATTCTAAATTATAAATAACTCGTTCCTCCATGCCATCCCCCCTGCGTTATTGACCACTGCCACTTAGCATAACCAATTGATTCTGATCATTGTTGACATTTGTTCTGAACCTTGAATCTGTCACTGTCATAGATATGTCATCATTTTCTTCCTTGCATTTTGGTAAATACGTTCGGAAATAATCGCTTGGAAGATGTAAAGATTCACAAAGTTTGAAAAATCCACAATTTGCACCACTTTTGAGTCCGACTGAATCATCCCAAGTGTATGAACTTCCATTGACCCACAATGTATCAAAGGGCACGGTAGTGCCCAGCCAAGTTCTGGCCTACACCCTTTTTAACAGGATCAAACTCGGGCGATTTTCGACCCCCCTCTTACTTCAGTACCAATAAAGTCAGAAACTTCAAACTCGCAGCATTTGCTAAGCTCACCAAATTTCAATTCTTTAGCATCAGTGGATCCTGAGATATAAGACTGCAAAAATAGCTAAAACCGTAACTGACTCACTGATTCACTGACTCACTGACAAATCATCAAAATTATGGAGCACTTCCCGACATCGTAGAATCTTGTAATCTCACACAATATAAAGGACAAAATCGAAAATTTAAGTTTGTACATTCAGGGGGCGTGTTACCCACCCATTTTCATAGAATTGATATAAATTACTTGGAGCACTTCTGATTGTCGTAGAATGATCAAATTTGGTAAAAGGGTAGGGCTAGAAGTGCAAGCAAATACAAAATTTTAAAATTTGAGATTTTACCTTCAGAGGGCGTGGCATCTGCTCATTTTCGCAGAATTGATATCAATTATATGGAGCACTTCTGGTTGTCGTAAAATGATGAAATTTGGTAGAGCGGTAGAACTTGAACATAGGCTTAACTTTAAAATTTGATATTTAGCATTAATGGGCGTGGCATCCGCCCATTTTCTCTGAATTGTTATTAATTATATGGATCACTTTGGATTGTTGCAGAATAATAAAATTTGATAGACTGGTAGATCATGTGGTCAATACAAAGGATATTATTGGAAAATTTTAAATTATCCACATATTATCAGAATTGATATCAACTATGTAGAGAACTTCTGACTGTCGTAGAGTGATGAAATTTGGTAGAGCGATAGGACTTGACAAGCAAGCGAAGGGGAAATTAAAACTTTGAGATTTTACATTCAGTGGGCGTGGCAACCACCCATTTTCACAGAATTAATATTAATTGTGCAGGATTATGAAATTTGGTAAAGCGGTAAGTTTTCAGGTGTATAAAAAGAAAAAGTTGAAAGCATGAACTTTTTCATGCAGGGGCGTTTCTCCCACCACTTTTCCTGATAAAAAGAATCTTTGCAAACTCAATTTAAGTCAGTAATAATTAAATAACAGATTTCTCTGATAATTTTGAGGTTCTTCCATATTACTCTACCTAAAATATTTGATATTTAACATTAATAAACTTAGAACTTGGCGTACTTTTGGATCTCACTAATTTTTACGGCTGACTTGTTACGGAAAGGTTTTTGTATATTGAAGAACTTGGCTCCTTTTTTAACATTTATGTTTTTGAAGTCAGTAATAATTAAATAACAGATTTCTCTGATAATTTTGAGGTTCTTCCATATTACTCTACCTAAAATATTTGATATTTAACATTAATAAACTTAGAACTTGGCGTACTTTTAGATCTCACTAATTTTTACGGCTGACTTGTTACGGAAAGGTTTTTGTATATTGAAGAACTTGGCTCCTTTTTTAACATTTATGTTTTTGGTGTGATAGCTATAACTGGCACCTAAATAAAAGATTATTCAGGTTCAGTCGTCGACTAAACCTCGAGCCGGTAACATCGTTTTTCGATCACTCTATCTTTTCTTAGTTGGTACTGTTTCTCTTAATTCCGACCGAGCCTCTTATTCATCTCCTTTCCTTTTTCTTCTTATTTTTTTCGCGCTTGTAAGTGTGCAAAAAAGAAATCAATAGTGAAAAATTGGTTAACCATGGCCTCTGGGCCACATGTGCTTTCGGGCAATCGTTTTGATGTATTTAATCATCAATACGACCCCCCAAATAAAAGAAAGAAAAAAATTTCCTACATTCCAATAGAAACCAATCTTGATCTCCCCTCCCAATTAAACTCCGCTAATCCCAAATTTATTGTTATATCCCCTACCGACGCGCAAAAACCCCTATCCTCCTTCAGTGTGTTTCTTTTAAAAAAAGCCATTGATGGTATAAGCACCTCCTACGAATCCATTACCCAACTTCGCGACGGGAATCTATTAATTCTCGTGAAATCCTTACGCGTAGCAAACTTATTCCTTTCTAAAAACTCCCTCTCAAATATATGCCCAATAACTGTCTCCCTCCATAACCATCTCAATTCATCTAAAGGCACTGTATACGCTCCATGCCTTATAAATGTACCGGAAGAAGAAATAATCAAAGAGATGAAAGATCAAGGTGTCACTGATGTCTATAAATTTACAAAAAAATCGGAAAATGACACAGTTAGATCTACTGGTCTTGTTCTTTTTACCTTCGACCTCTACCGTCCCCCAACATCTGTTAACGTTGGATGGTATTACTTCAAAGTTGAAGAATACTTCCCAAACCCCATGCGGTGCAAAAATTGCCAGATTCTTGTACATACCAAAAAAAATGTACCCGAGATGAAACGTGTGAAAATTGTAACCTTCCTCCTCATCCTTCCGAGAAATGTTCTTGCACTTCATGCGCTAACTGTGCTGAAGAACACCCTGCCTCCTCTAGAGAATGCAAACGATATATACAAGCAAAAGAAACTCTTAAAATCAAAACCATCAAAAAAGGCAGCATGGCTGAAGCAAAAAAATTATATAGCGAGCAATGTCCAGTTCTCTTAACGTCCCAAACATCCTACTCATCTGTTGCTAAAAAATCAACCCAACAAATCCCGCTTCACCTCCCTAACGATAACGATACTATTACCTCTAACCCCCTTACCACAAATGTTAATAAATCACTACCGAAATCTAACGAAACCCTCTCTAAAGATCAAAACTCAACAATTCAAAACAATAAACCCCCCACTATTCCCTACCGTTTTAACACTAATAACACAATCCCAAACTCAATTCAACAATCTAACTCTTCTTTTCCAAGTCAAACAAATACAAAACCAATAACCTCAAATGAGATAACAAATACAAATCAAATTGCTTCTACCTCTAACACATCAATCATTACCTCTCGCTCAAACCTAAATAACATTTCAAACCACTCAAACTCAACCACTCAAAACAAACATAACATCACTCAAATTCAGACACCAATAACAAATGCATTAGTACCTGGTACTAATCCCACTCCAATCCCAGCTGATGAACAATTAAATACTTACTTCGAAAAAATGTCCGATAGTGACGATGATGGAGACATCTAGTCTTAAAATCGGAACTCCAAATAACGACTCCGTCGTTTCGAGGTTGAAACATCCAAGCTCCCCTGGGAGCTTGGATGATTTAACGTCGAGGCGACGGAGTCCTACAAATGAAAACATAATAACAACATCTTCAGATTTTTCGCAGTATAGTCAAACCTATACTGCAAATAAGTCTTCTTCTTCTTATAAATCAATCCTTAAGATCCTTCAATGGAACCTTAATGGATATTTAAACAATTATTTAGAGCTTGATCTCTTAATAAAAGAACACAAACCGGCAATTATTTGCCTTCAAGAAACCCATGTCCTAACCAACACACATGTAAAACATCCAAAACAATACGAAGCATACTTTCATAATTTTAACACTTTCACTACTGCAAAGCAAGGTACAGGTATTTTAGTCCACAAATCAATCCCACATAAGATACTTCAAATCATTTCCAACATCTCTGTAGTTGCAATCGAAATTCAACTTAACTTTAAAATTACGGTATTTTCAATATATATTCACCCAACCCAACCCTTCAACTCAACCGATTTGGAAAGTATACTGAGAACAGTTAGCTCACCAGTCATTCTCACAGGCGACTTCAGCTCATGGAGCCCTCTCTGGGGCTCCCCAACAACAAATGCTAGAGGTAAGGAAATAGAAACTTTCCTAACCAACTCCGATCTTTCCCTTTTAAACGATGGCAGGCCGACTCATTTATCCACCCATAATACACTAACTCATGTTGATCTTACCTTTATATCTCCTCAACTCCTTCCATCTTCAACCTGGAACAGAGACGAATTCCTACACGGTAGTGATCACTTTCCCATAGTCACTAACCTGTGCCTCGGTAAACATAACAATTCCTCCACACCAACCCCCAAATTCCTAACTGATCGTACAGATTGGACTCGTTTTCAATCTAGCTCAACCGAATATTTCAATAAACATCCCCAATCCACTAACATAAATCAAGAAGCAGCAAAAATAACTAACGGTCTTAGATATGCCGCCAATTTATCTATTCCGCAAACAAAACAAACCCCTCTTAAAACAATCGTCCCTTGGTGGAACTCAGAAATCGCCGCACTTCGAAATAACAAACAACATTTATGGAGAGTATTTAAAAAAATACCCAAATGATACTAATGCGTTAAATTACCGCAAGGCCAATGCACAATTTCGCAGGTTAGCCAAACAATCCAAAAAAGAAAGTTTTCAAACTTTCACAGTCAATCTGAACCCCAACACAACAAGTAAGAAAATCTGGTCTGACATTAAATCGCTAACAGGGAATTACGCATCTCCCCATATCAAAGTAATAAATACTTCAAGTTCCGAAACTATAACAAAACCAAACAAAATTGCTGAATATTTTTCCGAGTGCTGGTCAACCTACTCAAGTGACGCTAATTTTTCTGCTCCTTTCTGTGTGTCTAAGTACTACGCATTAACTAGAAACGACATTCTTTTCCACCCTTCGAAATCTGCCAAACTTATTGAATTACCTATCAACATCTTCGAACTTGAAAACTCATTACATTCGGTCAAAGGAAAAACACCCGGTTATGATCGCATTTCCTATCCATTACTTAAAAATGCACCATTTCAAGTTAAAAAGCGTATCCTCTCTCTGTTCAGTTGTATTTTTGACCAGAGCACAATACCTCAGACATGGGAAACCGCCACCATAATCCCAATCCCCAAACCAAATAAACAGTTAACAGACTCCAATGGCTACAGACCTATCTCATTACTACCCTGTATCAGCAAACTATTAGAAAAGATAATTTCAAAGAGACTGCTTTGGTATGTAGAAAAACAAAATCTTATAGACATAAATCAAGTCGCGTTTAAACATGGCCGCAGCACTATAGATTCCCTCCTTCATATTGATGAATTTATCGCTACAGCACTCTCAAGTAAAAATCATGTGTCCATAGTTTCTATAGACTTCGAGAAAGCTTTTGAACGCATTGGTATCCATACAGTTTTAAACAAACTAATTAAATGGGATATTGGACCAAAAATCTACAAGTATATTAAATGTTTTTTATCCAATAGAAAATTTAGATCAAAAGTAAATAATTCATTCTCAAAAATCTATAACTTAAAGAACGGCATACCTGAAGGATCAACACTTTCAGTAATCCTTTTTATTATTGCATATGACGATTTAAGTGAAATAATCACTAAATTCAAAAATATTGATCACTCACTTTACGCGGATGATTTGTATTTATTATCAAAATGTAACGATTTAAATCGATCTCAAAATCAATTTAATGAAGTATTAAATGATATATATAATTGGAGTATCCAATCAGGAGCTATATTATCCTCCAGTAAAAACAAACACCTGCATATTTGCAGGAAAATAAATTGCTCTAGTCTCAGTATAAATTTCAACAACATCATTATTCAAAATGTGACGAATTTAAATATCCTAGGAATAATGTTTGATACCAAATTTACTTTTAAAAATCATTGCCTAGAATTAAAGAAAAAACTTGTCTCTAGACTTAACATAATAAGATATTTTTCATCTAAATACAGCTATGTCCACACTAATACTCTTATACACATAACTAAGCTAATTTTAGTATCTAAGATTGACTATGGATTGGTTATATTTGGTAAGTGTGCAAAATCGAACCTCCAACTTCTACAACCATCGTACCACACCTATTAGAAACCTAATGACTGAAGGAGGTTTCTCAACAATCGACGAACGAAGAGACATCTTAACATCACTGCTAGTTCCCAGAATATATGGATCATTTTGTTCTCCTATTCATAATGACGCCGCCAAAATACTAAAAAGAAAAAAAATACCTAAACAGCCCTCGACCTTGTTCAATGCTTCATCTTTTGCCAACCAGATCGAACTCACCCCATATGTAAAGAGCATATCGATTGAAAAATTCCCTTCTTGGCTCCTACCTCCAGAAGCTATCAACATCAGCCTATCCAAACACTCAAAGGATGTAACCCCCAAAGAAGTTTACATCCAATCCTTTAAAGAGCTGTTAAGTGAATTCCCTACACACACATTGAATATTTTATACACCGACGGCTCCAAAAACGACGACGGAGCAGGCATGGCTATAGTCAATAAAAATGGTGATCTCAAATGCGCTGAAAGAATTTCACCAAATTTCTCCATTTTTTCTATAGAATCCCTGGCGATTCTCAAAGCTACACAACTCGCAGTTAAGTCAAACAAAAACACCTTAATATGTACAGACAGCCTTTCTTCGCTTAAAGCCATTGCCAACATAAAACACCGTGCTCCCGTTATAAATAGCATCCGTGACAACATGATCCAACTTGGTGACAAATTAACTCTGGATTGGGTTCCAGCCCACATTGGAATAAAAGGTAACGAAATAGCAGACAATGAAGCAAAGGCGATTGCTTCAAACTCTGAAGCCGAGATCAAACTACACCGTCTCTCCAAAGCCGACTTAAAAAAACTCATAAAAACACACTGGAAAAACAAAAAAGCAGAAACATGGACCCAATACAACCACCACTATTCTTCAATCAATCCAGAAGGTTTCCAAGTTCTTTATCCTACCACTACCAACACTAAGATGAACAGGTGTTTCTCAAGGCTTCGCCTTGGGCACACAAAGCTAACCCACAATCATCTTATGAGCAAGCATCAACCTCCAATATGCCACTTCTGCCAATCAAATGAGATTCTGTCAATCGTACATTTAACTTCAGATTGTATTAAAATCAACAATATTTCTCTTTCACTGTGTAATCATAAGTTATCAAACCTACTTTCAGTTCCCTCTGAACCAAACATTAAAAATGTATACAAAATCTTAGAAATACTGGAACTAGACAATAAAATTTAAGTAAACCCCTTTTATAGGAGAGTGGGGGGGTGATTGAGGTTGCATATCGAGACGGTAAATACTGTTGTCTATGCATCTTCGATCACCCCCCCCCCCTCAATTTTTTTTCTTTAAAGTCACAAATTTAATATATCTATTCTTTTTGTAAGTCTTAAATTCTATTTACCAAATTGGTACTTTTACTTTATAAATATTTTATAAATATTATATAATGGAATTGTATATTATACCATTTTATGTTAACTGAATTCTCTATAATCAATTTGTAAAAAATCTCAGCTGAAAGCCTAAGATGCTCAAGCTGTAATCTTAAGTATTACTCTGTACATTTATGTGAGATTAATAAAATAATAATAATAATAAAATTATTCAGGTTCACATGCGACTTCAACGGTTCTGCCATTATGAGCGAAAAAAATAAGAAAATAACTTCGACCGCTTGAATTTACTTGACTCATCGAGAGCGAAACAAGACTGATTTAGTGGATTGTACTTTATTTTTTGCAGTTCATTTGAAAATTACTATAATCAAACGCAAAAATGTTGGGAACCCTAGTACTAACAACACTTGTAAATCATTTTAGGAAAGGAAGTAACAGAAACGTTCATCGAACGTTAAAAGATGTAGAAGAAAAGAAATTATAATTATTATATTTCTGTCGAGGAGTATTTTGTACCTCTACGACTTTTAAACGAATGATGTAACCCGCTTATGTATGCACACAAAACCTTATGCCAGTACAAAAATGTGTGTAGATCATCTTCGAAACCCTACATAACTTGATTGTTAAACGACTACCGTTGTCAGTTCCAAAACTGACTTCTCAACTAGTTCACACATCCATCATGGACATGTTGACTGAGGTTTCAACAACCTTTGCTGGACATTTCCACCACAAAGAATTGTCTGTTAGGTTTTTTAGTGCTAGCTCAGCTCGGTTTTTGGCTGAAATGACGTTCGAGCAGCTAAATACTTTTGAAGTGATTTAGTGAAGTTTAGTATGACTTAGTACCTACATCATATTATGGCACTTGAAAGCATTCATTTAGACCCTCGAAATTTAAATACAAAAAAAAGTTTTTTGAGGTTCTCACGCTTCAACGATTTTTTACACATTCATTTTTCGAACGATTATAACCTTTTTTATACTTAAAGTAGGAATATCCGTAGTTTTTTAAAACTTACACTATAAAATTATGTGCAGGTTTTTGGATTGAATCTAAGGTCTGTTTAACTTTCGATTGATAACAAAAATATGTGTAGTTAATTTACCTCATTTTTGGTTATTCGATGACGGGCTAGCTTAACTACCGCAAAGTTTCCTTTTCCTATAGTGCGTTCGATGTCATAAAAACCAACACGAATAGGGCATTTAGTTTTGGCACTTGTTGAAGGACTGTTACCAGATGGAGCGCCAACAGAGTTAGATGCATTTTCATTAATAACACTGTTACCAACGATATATCCATTTATCGGATCGTCAATTATTAATGTAGTAACTGACATCTGATGTTTTGTTGAAGAGCCTGCAGTTTCTTCTTCAATTTCAGAACTACTAACTGCATTTTGTGAAGTAGAATTGGAATCAGAGTCTTTGAAACTGGTGATGCTAGTCTCATTCAGGTTTGAGTCATTTTTTATTTTTGATGGCGACAAAGGACGTGGTGTGCTGTGTTTTTCCATTATCGCTATTATTTATTCCTCTGATATGTGAAAAACTAATTGGCATAAAAAACGTCTGACAGTCGAAATGCAGGCAGTGGCTTTTAGATTACCTGGAAATTAATAAATTTTAAAATATTGGCGCATCTACATCATAGATATTATATGTGTTGTAAAATAATGATATAAATTAAGAAAACATTTCGCTTTGGATTCAGATAACGTTTAGCGTGTTTTTTTTTGCAGGTCCAGATATAATTGAAGGAACAAAAATTCACACAAAAAATAAATGAAAGGTAAGAATAGTTAGTATTTTTTGGTTATTTTCGGTGCCGTGACATTTGGCAATGCGTCATATTTCAAAATATGGCCATAATGAAACATTGTGCATGTGTCAAATTGCCATATTCGAAAACATGGCCATTTAACGCCTTTTAAAAGTGTCATATGGCAATATTTCTTCGTGGCTTTCGAAAAATTTTAGTTTTTTTTTTTGAAATTTTATGTTAAGTAATTTTTAAAATGTTCAGGCGAATATCTTTAAAAACTAAACTTAAATTTTTCAAAACCACTTTTTGAAAACGTTTACAATTTTTTTGTTTAAATTCGCGCGTACTTCTGGCAAAAGAAAAAATTTAGAAGTGAAATATGGCCATATGACACTTTGTAAAAGCGAAAAATGACCAAATGTTGGAATAAGGACATTTGACGCTTTCACAATGTCTCACATGGCCATATTTCAAAATATGGCCATATGACACATTGTGCAAGTGTCAAATTGTCATATTCGAAAACATGGCTATTTCAGCCTTTACAAAGTGTCTTATGGCAATATTTCATTGTGGCTTTTGGACATATGGTTATGTGGGTCAAAGCTCAAAAAATAAATGTTAGACCATTGTGCCAAATGGAAATTTTATGTAAATAATTTTTTAAACTGTTCTTTAAAAACAATATTAAAATTTTTCAGAATTTTTTGAAAACGGGTGCAAGTAGTTTAAAAAAATTCAGGCGAATTTTATGTTAAGTAATTTTTAAAATGTTATGGGCACTATTTAAAAAAAAAACTAAATTTAAATTTTTCAAAGCAACTTTTTGAAAACGTCTACAAGTATTTTTAAAAAAATATATACGTTTTTAAAAAGTTGTTTTGAAAAATTTTAATTTTATTTTTAAAAAATTCGCGCGAATTTCAAAGAATGAAAAGTAAACATTTTCAAAAAATTGTTTTGAAAAATTTTAAATTTGTTTTTAAAGATTGTTGCCAGAATATTTTCTAAGAAAACTTGCATAAGTTTTCAAAAAGTTGTTCTGAAAAATTTTAATTTTATTTTTTAAATTACTTTACATAAAATTCGCGCGAATTTTACAAAAACAATAAAAACACTTACATACGTTTTCAAAAGTTGTTGTGAAAAATTTTAATTTGGTTTTTAAGGAACATTTTAAAAAATTATTTACATAAAATTTCCATTTGGCACAATGGTCTAACATTCATTTATTGAATTTTTGACTCACATAACCATATGCCCAAAACCAACAAAGAAATATTGCATATGACACTTTGAAAAGGCGTCAAATGTATGTAAAGTTATTTTTACAATGTTGTGGGATCTATCTTAAAAAACTAAATTAACATTTTTCAAAACAACTTTTTGAGAACGTCTACAAGAAGTTTAAAAAAAAATTCGCTTGAATTAACGTTTTCAAAAAATTGTTGTAAAAAATTAAAATTTTGTTTTTGAAATTTTATTGAAAATAATTTTAAAACATTTTTGGGAACTATCTTTAAATACAAAATTAAAATTTTCAAAACAACTTTTTGAAAACGTTTACAAGTAGTTTTAAAAAATTCGCAATAGGCGAAAGGGTGTTTTCTCAGTGAAAGAGAAAAGTAGAAAACTATGACCAGTTACCCCCCCCCCCAGAACTAGTACATTAATGAAAGTTGACAGGGATCTTTCACTTTTTATTATAACCAAAAATAAAAAAAAAGATAAATCAAATATTTGTGCTCATAGGGTGGTTTTTGAGGAAAAATGTTGTACCTGTTTTATTCAGAAAGTACAGTCATTTTTCCTTTTAAAGGTCGATAACTTTCTTAAGAGTGTTTGTATCGTCTTAATCTTATATTAAATATGTACCTCGATTACACTGGGTTTATAACCCATATTTTCTTTTCGCCTCAAAAAACACTCCTGGCAACCAATATATTTTCATGGATCCTATTGAGTCTTGGTTCTAACAAAAAATAAAACATTTCTACCAACTTTCTTCAGCATACCAGTTTTTTGGGGGGGGGGGGTTGACTGGTAATAGTAATTCAGTTTCCGTTTCACTAAAAAAAAACACCCTTTCACCCCAGATATTTGAATGGACTCTTTTGATTCTTATTCCTTATGACACATGAAACATGTGTTCAATCACCATACCGTTAGAACTCGGTTATATTATGCTAGTTAAACTTAAATGTCCGTTATCAGTTTGTAAAAATATCATAACTTTTTCCAGGGCTGTTGTATTGGATTTATTTTGGTTCAATAAAGTTAGGCCCTAAAAACTACCTTAAATTCATGTATCATATGCTTAGCTTATACCAAGCCAAATATATATCGGGTTGACATATGTACATCCCCCTCTCAAATACATGCATTTAGGTAGGCCTCGGATATGCTGTAAAGTGTGAAATTCTGCGTCGACACTAATCTTATTATTTAATAATATGCACATAATCATATATATTATCAATGAGTTTATACACATAGAGGAACCACGAAAAAAAAAAGTGATAACCTCACTAGGTGTCGCTACATACACCAAATCGAGATTTTAATTTTTTGTGGAACGCATTGACTGTCGCAAAAAAAAAATCAACAAAACAGAGCAAGTAATAACAAGAAGAAAAGTGTACGAGAGGTAGGTATCTGTTTTATTTTGTGGTTTTTTGTGTACGGATACTTATGCAATCTTCCATCGATTTTTTGTATAGATGCGATTGTGCGTATAGATACATCATTTGTAGGTATGTATATTATAATATTATATCAAAGCGTATAGAGTAAAAGGGACATAATTATGGCTTGTCGGAAATGCATGTTTTTTTTTTTCGATCTATGAACAGGTGTGTGGCTATATCGCTATATCAAGACGATGTTTATAGTTTATGTAGTTGGTAGGTAGGTATTCAAGTCAATTAAAAAGAAAATGTCAATAAAGCCGAAACACGTCAATTGTTCTAACTTTCAAAGTGCAGCTCCGATTTTGATGATTTTTTTATGTTATTAGGTATTTTGAAGGAGTTACACGTGTGTGTTTAAATATACGAGTAGGTTTTGGTATATATGTATAGGTATATTTATTTTTATTATATATTTGGTTTCCCGGATATGGCTTCTACGATTTGGATGAAATTTTCAGAGTTTGTGTTTATAAATAATAACAACATTAAAAATTAGTTATAAAAGAATCATCCCACACCCTATTTTCTTATTTATTTGTTTAATGGAACAGACTTATTTCTAGGGATCAAGCGTTTAAGATTAAATTTTCAAAGTAGGTATGTTTTTATGAGCAAATTAAAAATTCAGGAATTGCTTTAAAAAGTCAGTTCGGAAATGGCTGCAACGATTTCTAGAAATTTTAAGAGTTCCTTTTAATTAGCAAAAAACAAATAGGTACGCCCACTTAACTCTATTTTTGATTTCTCGGAAACGGGTTCTACGATTTGAATACAATTTTCAGAGTTCGTCATTTTAAACAAGGAAAATATTTTTTTTTTTCATATTTCTTTTTTTTATGGAATTCACAGACTCATTTTCACGGAATGAAAAAAAGATTGTTTTCAAATCAGGGTGGTTCAAAAAAATATTATCTTTGTTGTTCTCTGAAAAATTAAATTAAAAAATGATATGTAGTTACTTTCCAAGAGTCTCAAAATAAACAGCTAACTTTTTGAATGATGGTTTCCAATGATAGCTATAACTGGGCCCTAACGTTCCTAAAAATAAATTATTGAACACAAAAATAACTTATTTACCACGGTTTTTACTAACTTTTTATTGGAAACAACAGAGATAAAACAGAAGTCTAAAATATAATGTTAGGTACGGACATTACTCTGGATACTTTTATGTATTTTTTTCTTAAGGATTTATTATGTATTTTGTGTATACATTATATAAATCACAATTTTAAGAAGAAAACATAATAATTCATAAGATAATTTGTGTTTTATATTAGTTTCCGTAAAAAAAAACTAAGTCCCCTGAAGATTTAATTTTTAAAAAATGCCCATAAAACTGATAATTTTAAATTTTTTGGGTGCCTGGTTTGTGGTATGTGTGAGGGCGTTCTAATGTTTTTTTAAGTTAGTTTTTAACACTGTTTGCTTCAAAAAGTGTCGTACCGAAATAATTATCATTTTATTCCATAGTTTGTAGAATCACCCATATTTAAAATAAAATACGAAGGGCCATATTCAAGATATGAATACAGGTTTTTTTTCTAAGAATTTACATACAAATATGCTACGTAAAAATTTCAAGAAGTAAAAAGTAAATTTTATATTCTGTATCCGCTTTTTTTTGCATAAGTCAGACGAAGATACATGTAAATCCACCAATAGAAGAATTTTTGCAAAGATTATGTATTGAAAAACCTTTAAGAAATCTGCTTTTTTTTTTGATAAAATTGTTTGATCGGGGAATTTTAGGGCTTTTGGGTGATATTTGAAACAAAATATTCTGTCTATGCAAAAATTTAGTTTATTACTTATCTGTCAAGGCATGTACTGTAAAATTCCATTCTAGGATAGCTACCATGATGATGGATTAAAAAAACCTCTAAAACCCGATTTTTTTAGAATTATTATAGAACCATATTTGTCTTGCAACACAACACACGAGACATGAATGGTTCCGAGTTAAAAGCTTCTCTACTGGCTTCAAACTGGTTTCTAAAAAGGTAAGCCAGTTGACGAGCAAAGTAAGCTAAGTTAGTAAGAAAATGTGAGTGTATAGCCACTGGCTAGCTAGTACTGGCTCGCGTGGCCTCAGCACAAGACAAAATTAATCGATTTTCTAATCCACTTCACTCACGGAAGGATCGGATTTTCGACTGATTTTGATTACATGAGTTTCGATTTCGATTTGGAGTTGTGCTAAAATGGTGTTGAGATTACAAAGGATTTTGGTCAAGTCATCAAATAAAATTGAATACACACACATATTTTTATACAATTTTTTTTAAACAAACATGCAAAAAAACAGTTCATTATACATACAAATAACAAATTTTGACTCAACTCTAATCTTTAGGTAGGATTGATTTCGTTGAGTGGTAATGAGATTCTTAAAGAGTGGATAAGATAAAAATCTTGATTTAGCCTTCGGCTTTTTTGGTCACAATGGATATGGCAATGAAACAATCAAGTTACATTTGCTTTTCCCGACGTTTCGGCAGGGGTTGCTGCCTTCTTCAGGGGAACTTTATTTCACACAAAAATATATATAAAAAAAAAATTTCAGTATAATAACAATTGTATGACAACATTAAAAATTAGACTTACAATTTGTAAAAATATCAAAAAATGTAATAAATTTACATTGAATAAAATGTTTTAAATTTATGCACTTCAAAATGAAGTTCAGTCTTTTTTTATAAAACTTTATAAAACTTAAAAAGAATAAACAAAAAACAAGTAATTGACGTTTAGTCAGTGACAAGTGAGCAATATACAGCGGATATGTTTTGTGTGTCGAGCTTTCGGTTCATGTTGTTGCGGTTGTTAATGATGTGCAACGTTTCAAGTGTGTATCGCTTTGACCCGTGCCGCTCGGTTTGGAGAATTTGGACATCTTCGAAGTCTGGAAGAAAAACCAAGGTTCGTTTCAAAATATGTAGATGTCATTTTTGCGATCATAAACAATGACAAAGTCGATGATGTTCTTAGATCCCTGAACGGATTCCATCCAAAGATCCAATTCACAATTGAGATGGAAAAGAACTGTGAAAATTCGTCGGGAGAACGAGGGTCTCGTGTTTAACTGGCACCATAAAGACACAGCGTCAGGAAGATTTATTAATTTTTACTCTAACCAAGCTAAGCACATCATTATCAGCACGGCTTCCAACCTTATTGGCAAAGTATTCACGCTGAGTGATGAAAAATTTCATAACGCCAATGAAATAAAAATCATTTTATTCAATGTAAATTTATTACAATTTTTGATATTTTTACAAAATGTAAGTCTAATTTTTAATGTTGTCATACAATTGTTATTATACTGAATTTTTGTTTATATATATATTTTTGTGTGAAATAAAGTTCCCCTGAAGAAGGCAGCAACCCCTGCCGAAACGTCGAGAAAATCAAATGTAACTTGATTGTTTCATTGCCATATCCATTGTGACCAAAAAAGCCGAAGGATAAATCAAGATTTTTATCTTATCCACTCTTTAAGTGTACTACGAATTGGTCAATAATTCATCTTTGGTAATGAGATTCGTTCATTACCACTCAGCGAAAGTATACAAAGGTTCGCATCAGCTTCGAGGTCCAGCTAGCTTCAATACCACACAAAGTGATCATAGTAAATAACAAACTTAATACCTTATTAGTCTCCTCATATTAAATATTATACCTGAATATGTAATGTCTTCTCTTTAAAACATTAAACTTCACCTAAATAGTCTTCTTTTTCTTAAAGATTTTAATTTATACCAAAAAGTTTAAACTTTTAATATTTTTTTTTATTAAAAATCATTTCGGGAGGGTCTTCAGCCCCTCAAGCCCCCCCTGGCTACGTGCCTGCCTATCAACCAATTGATAACCCTTTTGTATATGTAGGTATGTAACCTACGACTTACCAACCAAAGATACCCACACCAAAACATAGGTACCTGCATAGGTACTCATTTTTGTGCATAGAAAAAATATGTCATTTTCTTAAACATTTACAAAGTTTTTTTAAAATTTAATTCAACTTGAAGGTAGATATGTAGGCACATTACCTACAATTTTGTATTCTAAAAATGTACGTATCTAAAAAAAAAACCATCAAGTTTAAATGGCTAAAGTTCCCTTTTCTTGAATTCAAAAAAAAACTAAACAGAACTTGAAAATCCAAAATCAATCAAAATTAAATTTTCATCCCGAAATTTAATTATTTTATGAACAAATGGCTTTATTCGTTATTGTCTGACCTACTTACTTTCGAAAAAAAAAGAAGAAAAATATCCGTGCACCTGCACATACATATTTCCATAAACCCAAAAGAAAACAAAAATAAAATTCTGCCTCCCCTTTGCTCATGTATGTATGTAGGTACTCATGAGCTCACTTTGCTCAATCACTCTTACTTAATACCCTTGTATATGAAAACATATCCAAGGTTAATACCCTTACATAAATATCGCATAAAAAAGGTGTCTGTGTTCCACATTCCATCACATTCAGTCCACAAGATTCCACAAATAATCTAACTTTAGGAGCAAAATGGTTCGTCTATTGATTATCTGTGGTTCTTGTTCTTGATTTTTTGCATCGCCACCTAATGTGGATGTAACACTAAACATTCGTTTAGCTGACGTGGTTCCTCTATGTGTATAAACTCAATGATAGTATTTCTGTTGTCAAACTCCTTTTTTCTCATTTATAAAATAGTCAAATTCACTAAAATAGGTATCACTGAATAGGAATTTACACATGCTCATGACATTTCACAAAAACTTTATGTTATACCACATCATTGTCTATAAATTTCGGAAATTTCATATAATTCAATAAATGAAAAATTTGACATAAAGAATACCTCACTTTTAACCCATTGAATGAGTGAAAGAGAAGGAAATGTATTATTTCTGTAATTTAAAATTCTCTTTTTTTTCGCTGCATTCTTTAGTTACACCATGCATGAATGAAGGGTAGGTAGGTAGGTAGGTAGGTAGAAATGGCGGCCACGGGCAGTCTAGCCCATAGCCCAATTAGCGCTGAAGTGCGCCGTTTTGATACCATAACTCGTTTGAACCTGTGCATGGAATTGAAGAGAGAAATTATGGGCATATCCTCAGGATATCGTCCCTTTATATTTAGTTTACAATACGATTTTATTGTAGCTTTTAGCAAAATCATCAGAAAGTGGATCACTCACTCAACCAGATCAGCACCCGCATCCGCACCATCCACAGTTAGCCCACTAGGCAGTTCGTTGGCTGGCACTGGAGCGTCCACTGATCTGATTGGATGATCATCCGGCCGCTGTGCACCACAAACCCCCACCAGAACCCTAGTCCAATATCTTGTGATCATAGGGAATCGACGGAAGGTATAATGCAGAAGTAGCCGAAATTTGTCCTAGAGCCATTTCGTCGCGTTGAGAAAAGAAATCAAGTCTTTGATCTTCATTTCAGAAAGTTCGTTAACGTCGTCAAAGAATGCTCGTCCGAATGACTGTTTTCTAGCTTTGGCTAGAGCAGGGCAGAGGAAATGAACTACTGTTTCCTTTTCCTGCTGGTCCTCACAGCTCCGACAGTGAGTACTGTGAGGTATGCCCAGCTTCGCTGCATGCTCTCCTATTGGCCAGTGTCCGCTACAGGTTGCAACCACCCTGGCTATGTCTTGCCTGGGTCTGCGTATTAGATCAATTGTTCGGTTCTTGTCATAGGTGGGCCGAATCTTCCTAGATATAATACAGTTTGATAAACTGCTCCACCTACGGTTTGTTTTAGTAAGATAAAATGAGGGAATGTTGCCCTTCATAACTCAAAGCGGAATGTTGACTCTTTCCGCAAGTGAGCCATGAAGGGCTGAACCTTGCCTGGCCAGCTCGTCAGCCCGTTCATTGTCCTCAATGCCACTGTGACCCGGGACCCAGATAAGAGTGACATTGAGGTCAGTGTTCAGACCCGCAAGCTCATTCCGGCATTGCTGGACTAGTTTGGAGGATGCTGTAGCTGAATTAATGGCTGTGATAATAGCTGCATTACGGTTTTGGTTTGGATCTGCTTTAAGTAACTTGCAAGCTTCCCTGATTGCTTGATTCAGTTTGAAAGACGCTAGCAAGGTCATGTCAGGTCAGAAAGGACCTAGATACATTTAGAGACTCATTGAAGATTACTGCACCAACGCCACACTCCATCTTTGAGCCAACAGTAAAGATAGTTGTGTCGAAATCTTTCGTCACGACGCCATCATTCCAATCCTTCCTGGATGTAAATTTAACTTTGAAATCCTTACTGATACTCATTGTAGGGGTGCAGTAGTCAGTGGGAGTCGAAAACATGTGATATTGCTGTGACCATAGGGCCTGGCAAACCAAGAGTTTGATTCTTTAAGTCTTAAAGCGCTGCAAGATACTAGATATTTAATATGAAAATCAAGTGGTAGAAGGTGCAGAAAAACACTTAAGGCATCAGTCGGGCAGGATCTTATAGCCCCTGTCGTGCCAATGCTAGCAGTTCTTTGAACCTTCCTTAGTCTATCGATGTTATATTTTTTGTAAAGTGCAGGCCACCATACAATCGAACCGTGTGAGGATCGGTCGTACCACGGCTGTGTACGTCCACAGGATCATCTTCGACTGAAGCCCCCACTTTTTACCAAAAGTTTTACTACAGGCATAGAATGCTATACAGGCCTTCTTGACCCTTTCTGTAATGTTCAACTTCCAATTTAATTTGGGGTCGAGAATAACACCTAAATATTTAGCTTTAGAGGAGAGTGAGAGTGTTTTGCCGTTGAGTCGGGGTAGAGTGAAGGGGTGTATCTTAGTCTTGGTAGTAAATAGCATCAGTTCAGTTTTGCTTTGGTTAACTCCTAGTCCACAGCTCGTGGCCCAGTTGCTGACCTTCCTTAAAGCCATTTCCGTGATCTCACTTAACACAGGAGTAAACTTCCCTGACACGGTAGGGGAGATGTTCGAAAATTTTATCAGAGGGTGAAGCGATCCACCCAAGGATTCAAGGCTAGAACGGAAGCCTGCCGAGATTAGAGTGGGAATATGGTAGTAGACACACAGTCAGTGCTGAGGAAAGAAAGAACACTTCTCTAGACTGCTTAATGGCGAAGACAGCCAAGATGCCGCTAATAGGCAGAACGCTCCATTCAACTTGGACGATGATGGCCAAGAGTTCCGTCCATCCGACCTAACCGAAGTGCGGCTGGCGATATCCAAACTTAAGTCGTACAAGACTGCTGGTGCGGATGGCTTACACTACTATTTAAATCAGCGGGAGATGAATTGGCTAGGATCATACACCAGCTCATCTGCAAAATTTGGTCGGAGGGAAGTATGCCCGATGAATGGAACCTTAGTATAGTGTGCCCCATCCATAAAAAGGGAGATGTTCTGAAATGTACCAACTACAGAGGAATTAGTCTCCTAAACGTCGCTTATAAAATCTTGTCGGCCATCCTGTGTGACCGCTTAAAACCTTTTGTCAACGATCTGATCGGCCCCTATCAGTGCAGTTTTTGGCCGACAGACTCCGACAGATTTTAGAAAAATCCTGGGAATTTTAGATCGATACACACCACCTTTTTATCGATTTTAAAGTTGCGTATGAAAGCGTGAAAAAGGACGAATTATACAGAGCCATGTCGAGTCTCGGCATCCCTGCCAAACTCGTCCGCCTGTGCAGGATGACGATGGAGAAATCTCGCTGCTCCGTTAAAATTGGTAAGAACACCGCCGATTCCTTAGTAGTAGCCGGTAGCGTAATGGTTAGTGCGTTCGACTGTCACGCTGGAGGTCTGGGATCGCTTCCCAGCCTCGTCCACCTAAAAAACTAAAAAGTTTTTTTTTTCAGGGCTACTGCCTCTTGCGAGGAATTGACAAATCCTCCAAGAGTATCACTTGTCACGAATATGTGCTTTTCGTCTAGCCGTTCGGATTTGGCATAAAATTGTATGTCCCTTCCATTCCTATCGAAAGGCGCACACAGGAATGGTTGCGAGTTGTTAGTCACTAGGCCCTGGTTCTTCATGAGCCGTTGTGCGATTTTTTTTTTTTTTTTTTTTTTTTTACCACCGATTCCTTTCATGCTGAGAAAGGATTGAGGCAAGGCGACGCGTTATCATGCAACCTATTCAACATCGTTCTTGAAGCCATTGTACGCAACGCACATGTCAACACCAGCGGTACAATCTATCAAAAGTCCGTTCAATTGCTTGCATATGGGGATGACATAGACATTGTCGGCAGAACGAAGCGAGCTGTTGCAGGGGTATTTGCGAGCATTGAATCGGAGACGGCTAGAATGGGATTGGCGGTTAATGAGGACAAGATGAAGTATATGCTGTCATCGAGAGAGGAATCTCAACATCGTCGACTCGGGCAAAATATCAATATGGACAGATATAACTTCGAAGTTGTCAAGGACTTTGTCTACCTGGAATCCACTATTACATCGCAGAATGACATCAGTGCAGAGATCAAGCGAAGAATTACTCTTGCCAACCGCTGTTTCTCCGGTCTAAGAAGGCATTTAACTAGTAAGGCCCTCACTCACAGAACCAAGGAGACTTTATACAAGACCCTAATCATCCCGGTCCTGCTTTATGGGTCAGAAGCATGGACACTGAAAGATTCGGATAAAAATCTGCTAGGTTGCTTTGAGAGGAAGATTCTTCGTGTGATTTTCGGTCCGGTGTGTATCGAAGGAGTATGGAGGAGAAGATTCAACGACGAGCTATACGGGCGACGTTGACCTGGTCAAAAAGCTGAAAATACAGCGGCTGAGATGGCTGGGGCACGTGGAGCGTATGGACAGCAACGCACCTGCCCGACGAGTCTTCGAATCCAACCCCGATGGGGTACGCAGCAGAGGAAGAACCCGTAACAGGTGGCGCAATCAAGTGAATGACGACATCAAAGCACTCGGTGTGCGCAACTGGAAGCGGCTAGCTAGGGACAGAGCTGGCTGGAGGGGCTAGTTAGTTGATGCCGAAGCCCATCCTGGGCTGTCAGCGCCATCAAAAGTAAAGTAAGTTATGTAGTCTTCTACACCAAAATCAACTAAAGACTCTAGAATGGATTCAGTAAGCACGTTGTTGAAAGCCCCTTCAACATCTAAGAATGTGGCAAGAGTATATTCTTTATAGTTTAAAGTTTTCTCAATAGTGCGCACTACCTCATGTAGGGCTGTTTCAGTGGATTTGCCTTTAAGGTATGCGTGTTGAGAGTTTTCAATTGGATATCTATCCAGGATGTCTCTAATATGGATGTCGAAGATGAGCTCTAAGGTTTTAAGCACAAAAGAGGTTAGACTAATTGGACGGAAATCTTTCGCAGATTCATGCCCCCGCCTACCGACTTTCGGGATAAAAACCCCTTCTTACATGTCTCCAGGACTCGGGAACATAGTTAAGAGATAAACATCCTTTAAAAATTGTTTCCAGCCAGGGAACTGCTATCTCTTGCAGTTTCTGTAGCATAATTGACAGTATGCCGTCCAGGCCTGGAGAATACGGTGAGAATGTATTAATACCCAGGCAATTTTTCCTTTTGTTATAACGGTATTGATATGCTCTACTCGAGCTGAAGACATGTCCCAAGGTTCCAGCGTCGCTAACCTACTGTTCTCGCAGCCCGGGAAGTGCGTCGTCATTAATAGCTCCAAAGACTCAGCTGGAGAGACTGTCCAGGAACCATCAGGCTTTTTCAAGAATGATGGATTGCAATGTTCCTTAGATAGAATTTTACCGAACCTTGCAGAATCTTTTATATTTTCAATTGACTGACAGAATTCTATCCAGCCTTGTTGCTTGGCTGATGCGAGAGCGCGCTTGTAAACCTTGAGACAGTCTTTATAGGGTTGATAAAACTTATGTTTGTGGCAGATATTAAAGATTGTTCTAGTCATTTTCCTTAGATTAGATAGGTCTTCATTCCACCAAGTGTATTACGGCTATATTTTATTGGACAGGAGACCTTAAAAGCAGTGCTCATTGATGCCTCAAAGGATTTCACCTTTGACTCAAGATCTGTCACCGAGTCTGGACTTAGGTTCGATATATTGCCCAGTTTAGATTTTACAACTTGACTGAATTTCTCCCAGTCTATTCTTTTGGGATTTCTATAAGGGAATTTATTTTCGGTTTTGAAATTAATGCTGAAGAGTATAAATCTATGGTCCGAAAAAGATTTCAGAAGGGATACCCATGAATGAAAGAAACATATTTATCACTTTTGTAATGTATAATCCTCTTTTTTCGCTTGCGCATTGAGTGAGTGATGGAGAAATATATTTGTTAACTACTTCTGTTGTTTGTAATCTTTTTTCTCATCATAAAAAGCTGAATGCATAGGGATCACTAGATTGCATGAATGAAAGAAACATATTTATTAATTGTTTATTTTAAAATCTTAGAAGAAGAAATAGAGGAACGGGCGTATCGACGAAAAATTGGGGCTTTTTTCAAAATAGTGCGAGTTACACAAACACAAATGCATTCACACAGGGTCGGAATGCAGTGAGATAGCTAAATGCTGGGGCCCCAAAAGAATTAGCTGTGCTTTTGAGAGATGTATGTACGTAAAATCTTATTAAATTAAATAAAAAGTGAAAACAGCATGTACTTACATATGTATGTATATTATCTATTAAAGTAAATGATAAACAAAAAATTCAAAAAGATTTCATTCTAACGTCAAATATTGTTTACAAAGAGGTTTTGTAAAAGTAATATGTTCATATCAATAATAAAAGGAATTTATTTATTTCGTTCAAACATTCTATTTGAAAATGTAAAGCCTAATTGAATGTGCGAAATTTTCTGGTTATTATTATTTTCTGAAAAAATCAAAAACTCTTATTCACTGAGGGTGTTTTGCGGCCCTAGTTCGCCAAAAAAATAATATGATCATATGGCTTCAAATATTTTGAATCCAACGAGACATCCTGATCAGCGTCCGATGTCTGGTTCTCGATTTATAGGCAAATTTATGTGGAATTTCGTTGATATAAAATGGTAAGGAGGCAACCCTCATATCGTCGATCTGCCAGTGTTGCCACCGTGGTAACACTGCTTAAAAGTAAATTTAGGGCGAGGACTATTAGTGTACCAAAGCTTATCCCGATGCCCTTAATGCCATTAACGCCCTAAATAATACCTAAATCGAAAAGCAAACATTAAAAAATTGTGATCTTATTGTGTTGTTTTGAAGCGGTCCACCTTCCAATTATTGGCCCAGTCAAATGATATTTTGGCCAAAAAAAACATACAAAATTATATCGCGCCTTTTATCAGTTTGCCGCCACCTAAACGTCTGTCACTAACATTTTAATTTTTAATGAGCTTAAATTAATTCTCAATGAAAGTGTTTTTTTTCTAAAATCCCATTAAATACAAATAACGATTTATTTATAGCAGGCCCCACCTAAAAAAAGGTCATAATGAGTATTTATTTAGAGCCCCTACAATTATGGTCCATTTTACTTAAATATTTAAGTCGTTGGGTGGAAGTCAGAACGTCTTTATTTTATATATTAATTAGTCGAGGGAATTTTGCTGGGAAAAAGTCCGAGATGAAGTTTGACTTGGGTATTCGAAAGAGTATCAGACAAGAGCCAAAAACCACATTTTGAATGATTACATCTAGTGTCATTATGCCGCCATCTTGTTTTAAATGGTTAATTCTATTTACACATGTAACCTACTTAGGGCCTACTAAATTTGGTTAATATAGGGACGCCAGGGCCCAAAAACCGGGACAAATCGGGACATTAAAAAAATCTATTTATACAAATCTTAAATGCAATGGCGCAAAATTTTAGTCGATTTAGTAGGATGTTAAATCATGTTTATTTAATAAATTTAAAACGAGTTTAGCATCGTACTATCTCATAACATAACACTTACCTTAAATTAAAATCTATTTTGTTTATTTAGTATCGTACTGAATCCATATGAAAACTATTAACGTTTCTAAATGTCAAAATGAGGTATGTTTGCGAATTTTTTGAACGAGCAGCACTTTTTTGGACATGTTCTACTATTTCAAAAATATTAAAAATTTAGAAAATTTTACTAAACTGTTTTTAAATTAGAATAATGTTAAGTAGTATCATGCTTAACCCTGTTTATATGTTTACCAATATTTGTTTGCTAATTTAGAAGTACCTCCCGAATTCCAAATTTTGATAAAATCAAAAAAACCAGTAACGAGATATTCGGGAATATCTCAAAACAAGAAAGAAACCGGTAATTTTCACAAAAAAAAACCCAAACATTCATTTCAATTCTTCGTTTTTTTGTTTGGCAAAAGGTTATGCAGTGATATAAAAAATGTTCTAGATATTTATTAAAACCATTACAGCCGTTTTTTTTAGAAAATTTGATAAAACCGAAATTTTTGTATGACCGTTCTATCCAGATAAGCTAAAACAATAATTAAATCTCACTCCTAGGCAATAACATTTTTTGTTTTTGACACAAAAACAATAATTGCCCTATTAAGCAAGTAAAAGTGGAAAGTCTGGACAAAATCGGGACATTTTCTAAATCGGGACAGGGTTCAAATATTGGGACTGTCCCGCCAAAATCGGGACGTCTGGCAGCCCTAAACCTACTTATTTTTTATTCTAGACTAAGAAACTATGTCGTAAACTTGTAGAAAATCATACCTATATTTCTACAAAATATATTTTGAAACTTTTTGTTGCGTCATATTTGTTTGGGTTGTCACTTAAATCGAAAAAACTTTTGTCTTAAAAGTTATAAATAATTAAATTATTTGCCTGAACACTTTAAAAAAAATAACGGTTCACACTCTGCAGCGCATTATAAGCTTCAGAAATATATACTGGATCATATTTTTAACAGTTAGTTTTCATTAAAGTCTTTAGAAAACAATTATTGTATTTAATGGAAAATCCAACAAAAAACTCAAAGAAATCGAACTTACATATATTTTGTAGTGGCGTTAAATTGCAAAGCAAAATAAGAAACACCTAATTGACCATAAACGATTAGAAAAATAAAATAAAACCAAAAAAAAAAATGTAGGTATTAATTTTATTTTTTATTAAAATTGAATGCATTTCGAACTAACTGTGGTATTACACTAATTTGGCAATAGAAAGAAATAGTATAAGAGCTAGCAACGTTTTCGGACCTTCATTTCGAGATGGCTGATTTTTTTTATATATTTTTCTTATCAATCCCTCGATTCGAATGCGGGTAGTCTGGCAGCTAGGAGACGTTGCGTTTTCACGCGCGCGTCACGTTTATAACGGTTATAAAGTTAATTTTAACTTAATTTTTAGATGGTTAATTTTTGTTCATTGTGTTCTATAGACTTGTGGAGATGTAAATCCAAAAAGCCAGACATTTCTGCGGTTGCAAAAGCCCAGCCAGGCACTTTCTTTAAAAAATATATATTTTTATAGAATTTTTTGGGGTAAATAGTTGGTAGGGGAGATACCCCAGCCCACCATATTCCCACTAACTAATGCTGGATTTACATGTATGTATCTTCGTCTTCAAATATAAAATTTTGTAACTGCACTGGACTATATAAGAAAAAACTTGCTTATACGAAATTCAGGCCAAAATACCGTCAGCCGTATCTATAAAATTATCTAAAAATGCCTTTTAGAGGTTATTTAGTTAAGCTTGCTTAAATATTAAAGTTGCCTTTAAATGGCGTTACTTAAATTTGTTTCTATAATCTATATTTCTTTCATACTTAACTAAACAGCCGTAATGTAACGTAACGCAAGAAAATTGACAAAACTGCTACAAATTTCTAGTACATTTTTCACTCTCAGGCTATTTCTGTCAGATTGCAAACAAAAAGCATAGGTATACAAAATAGCGTACAAATAATAAGACAGAAAGAGAAGCAACTGTTTGTATGTGTGTATGCATCGTCAAACACAGAAGACGGAAGAAATGAAACCATTACATTTTGGTTTGTTTTTTTTTATTTTGTTTTCAGAAATTTCTTTCCTACCTGCTACCTATAAACATATTGGTAAGAACATTTGTGGGGACATAAGCAAATAAAACAATTTTCAGGAACTCAATTTATTTAATGGAACCAAACATCATTATTTCTTATATTAATTTCTTTAAAAAAAGGAATCAACACAATTAAGGGTAGGTTCCCTTCAGAAGCAAACTCAAAACTCGTGTAAATGTATTTCAATGTATTAGTGAAAGAACGTTACTCTCTTCATTATCAAAGTCACAATTTCGAATTTCCTTCCAATTCCAATTATTACTCTAACTTACCACTTGACTCTTTTTTCCTCTCAGAGCGTGGGACAGATTAAGATTTACGCACAAGCAGCCAAGCAAAGAGATTCACACAGCAAGATATGAATGAACAACGTTGCATGATAAACAGGTTTTTTTTATGTCCAGTGAGGTTGATTTGTTGTTGTCTATTGCATATGGTTTGAATTTGAAATCATAACTAATTTTTTTTTATATCAAAACACTGAGCTTCAAGTTATTTTACGTTGCATAGAAAAGGAACAACAGAATCAAGTTGCAGAAGATATTTTTTTTTTGTTTTCTAGAATGAAGAAAAATTTCCGAAACAGAATTTTTATTGTTTTTTGGGATTTTGAAGTGAAAGATTGTTGTTTGCGATTCAGAAAAGAAATTGTATAGGGCCCTATTATGACTCGCGAGTCGAACGTTCGACACAAGTCGAACGTTTTTAAAATAACTTATGTCATGGTTTTAAGAAAATCAAACAGTGGCTTTCGAATAGAGCAACATCTCCATTCAACACATTTTTGACATTTTAGCTGAATAAAGCTATGTGAGCCATAAAAAGTAATGCCAAAAGTCAGATTAGCTAAATACTTCTCGCGACTCGCGATTCATAATTGGAACCATAACATACCATCGACTCTACAAGAATAATAGATATTCGCATACCTAACCCATATCCTTTTGTTTCGAATCCATTATTTGTTGTGTTGTGAATTTATCTAACAAAAACTATTTATCTGTTTTAAAATACATATGTATTTTAAATAAAACATCAAGTTTTGGATAAAATGAACTTGAATGAATATATGTATGTGTGTTACATTGTTGCAATGTATTTATAAATGATCCAAATGTGCATCTGCAGTATATTAATACCTACAAATTTGACGAATTTCCCTATCCATTGCCTATTAAAAACAAAACAAGGAAGGAGTTAACGTGAAAATTGTGTGCTTATTGTAATATGTACATACCTTATTATTATATTAGTTATTTTCTTAATACGATTATATTGGTCGGGAGTAGGTAACCAACTGTAAATTTTACATAAGTGTGAGTGGCAACATTGCTGTAAAGCGAAATAAATGAGGTATCCCAGCGGGAAATATTGTCCCCAATGAATTTTATAGCTGAATTCCTCAATCAATTCACTAGCCAAATAATAAAAGGAAACGTCATGCAATAATTAAGTCAGTGAAGAGTCATGCGAGGTTTCCTCAGTTCATAGATTTGAACCCACTTTCCGCTTTGTGTGTAGAAAACAACAAGACAACAGAAATCAATTTCAATTCACTAGTTAGATAATAAAAGGAAACGACATGTAATGATTTAGTAAGTGAAGAGTCATGCAATGTTTCCTCAGTTCATAGATTTGAACCCACTTTCTGCTTTGTGTGAAAACAACCCTTTCTTTCGTTGAATTAAAAATTGCTTTTGATATGGAAAATTATGAGATGAAAAAACTGTTGAAAAGTCATGTAGAAGTTCATCAGTTCCTCGTGTTACGGTAAAATTTACCGCAACAAAAGTCATCCTTCGATTCCTTCCTTTCCGTTATTTACTTTTCGTTACGGCTGCAAAATACTGGCAAGGTTGAGGGCAACCATGGTATCATCAACCATTGGTGTACTTAGCCAGTGTTCTGCAAAAGTAACAAAAGCAGGTGTACTAGATATTTGTATCTTACAATTGGAACAGGCGGTTCTCAATTCCATATGTTCGTGGTTATCATGTAGACAAGTGGTCGCATGCAACGAGAAAAATACCGGCGGATGAGCTGAAGAGATAACGAGTCAGGCGGGCTCTTACCTACTCATAAATCAACAACACAACATCCTAAAAACATCTTTATTTAACTAAAATTAACTTATCCTAACTTAACTTAAATTGGCTTAACTTAACTTAAAGTAACTTATCTTAACTTTACTAAATTTAACTTAACTTAATCATGTATTTTAATATGGGTCATTAACGCTTACTTCGTAACGTCCTTAATTTTCAATTCTAATTCTTAAATAGTAAATTGGTTATAGAAGAACTATCGGAATTGACTTTATAGAGTAGGGTCCTTATTTTGAAAATAACCCTTCCTCTATTTTAACTCGAACAAAATGTATAATCGCGCTTCGAGTCACACGCGAATAGTTTTGGTTTTAACTGAGAAAATGCTCAGATAGGCTTTTTCTCGATTTTATTTCTTTTTGGTTTTTCTCGAAAAATTTAGTTTTGCGATAGGCCTGAACTCGGCTATTAAGATTCGGCAAGTTTTGGAAAGACATCCAACAACTTGCTGAATCCTTGTCTGTGAGCGTGAGAGTAAAGTTTCGTTGAGATTCAACTACGGTGGCTTCCTGCGGAGCGAAAAAGGTTTCCAGGAAGCCGGTGTGCCGTGACCGATGATCACGAAAACGAATGGCTGAATGTGTGAATGCGTGGGTGCCTGGAATGGTCGAGGGAAGAATAAGTTTGTTTTTAGCTGGGAAAGTCACTCTTGAGAGTGCTAACCCAACGAACAGTTTAAATTTGGAGACGAGGAAAATTAAAAAGAAAAAGAAAAATCGAGAAAATTTTAAGAAAAAAAAGGTGATTCGAGGTACGAGAAACTAGGAGGAAAAAAAAAAGGTTCGAGGAAATAGAGGAGGAAGCTGAGAAAAAAAAAAAACAAGATAAGTAGAGCGGACATTTTGTCCAAGTGTTTAAAATCTTTTTTTGTGTGTAATATCAGAAATTCTTATAGTTCTTTTTTTTAATAATTCGTGATCGTTAAAATTCTATTAATCCCTGTTAATTGTGGGACACGGTAATTTCCTTAACCGCGCGTTAACGGCCCATTTTTAATAGCTTTTTTTTCTTTGTTTGCTTTTTTTTATTTTTAACGGCTAACCGTAAGCCATTTAAATATTTCATTACATACTTGTATTCTTTTTATATTCGAAAAAATTTTGGGTTTTTATCCTGGTTCGTCCAAGGTTTCCCAAATAAAAATAATTTTAAGACCCCTTCTGGGCATATGATCAAACTTTGTATTTTATTTAATAACAATTAACTTAGAATATTAGATTTGGAATTTTGCTAATTAGCCCAATTAAAATTCCTGGCGCCCACCTTTTATTACAAGTACCCCACTGTACTTGTAATAAAACATTTCGATCGTTATTATCACTTTGATTAAACGAATCATTTTCTATTTATATAACAAAATTCTTCCACACCAGAACCCAGCCCAGCTGAGCAGTCGTGGTGGTAGCTTTCTTTTATCGTGCTACAGCTTGCACTTTTTTTTGTCTCTTTACGCATCTTCTTTCGTGTCTCGTTCGGTTAATGTTAGCTGTCAAATGCTAAACTAATTTGTATTTTTCATTCGGTTTCGTTGCACATCGTGTGCTTTTGTTTATCTAACAATTAAATTTGATCCGCGTTATTAAATCGATTGGTTTTCTCATAATTTATAAATATAAGTAAATACCTACGTAGGATAAATACCTACCTAAACCCCAGAGAGAAGAAAAAGTGCAACAATTGTCGCCCAACGTGTGGGGCCAACCTTTACCTGTGGAAGAATTTGTTTTTGATTTGCAGAAATTATTTGTGAAGTATTATTGTGAATTATTATCGGTGTGGAAAGTGATTAAATTAACTTTAATTATTAAAAGAATTAACTGCTTTTCTTTTTTATACCAGGTAAACTAAATAAGTGGAAAAATAGAGGCTACATAGGAAAATTTTAGGTGAAACAATTCGAGTTGTATACAGTGCAGTGGAGACAGGAGTGTACCTACATACGTCAGACAGTTCGCAAGTATTTTGTTTTATTGTTGTGATTGTTTTTTTATATTTCATTTATTCAAAATTTCATTTGTTAATTTCTTATACTCGTTTTATATTCGTGGGTTTATCAATTTATTAATTTATTTTAATTTTTTGCTTTTGGCGCGAAGACATTTTGTTTTAGTTTTCTCGCTTGAGAGAAGTAGTTTTTCTATTGCGATATTTTTTTTTTGTTTTGATCGTGCAAATTGAGTTCGAGTGATTTTACTCTGTATGAGAATCGAGTGAAAATTGCATTAGTTGACTTAGGGGAGTAACGACAGATTTCCTGTTTATTTTTTACGAACAATTATTTTAGGATTTTTTTTTCGAGAACAATAAAAAAATCGATTAATTAAATTTTAATTAATTGATTATTTTACCAGATTTAAGAGTTGCCAACTCGATTTATTTTCGCAAAGATTATTTTTCGGTTTTGAGTGTAGGTTTGAAAAGTAAATAAAGTAAATTAAATTTCATTTTAATTTCAAGTTATTTTCAGTGAGTTTTAGGATTGCCAGCTCGATTTTTTTTTTGAGAAAAATTATTTTTTGGTTTTGAGCGTAGGTTTTCAAAGGAAAATTAATTAAAATAAATTTAATTTTAGTTAAGTTATACGTACATTGAGTTTAAGGGTTACCAATATTTTTGTTAACCTTTCCTTACGAGTTTGCGAATTTAAATATTTTGAAAAGTAGATTCCTTATTCTGGTTAACAGAATAAGTTGATAAAATTTTTAGATTAAAATACAAAACTGAATTTTAATTTTTGATTTTTATATAGGTAGCTTATTTGGTTTCTGGTTAACAGAAGGAAGTTAGGCACATATTTTTTTTTATTGTAAATTCAATTTCTTAACAACACTTTTTTTTAAGATTTGTTATTTGCCCGGGTTTTAGGGAACAGATTTTTAAAATTGTGTAGGGTTACCGTATTATTTTTTTTTAACAAGTTTTTTTATTATTAATATTTTTTTGATATTTTAAATATGAATATAGGACGCTTAGCGCAGGACGAACTGGCCTATGAGATGAAGGTCAGGGGTTTAAAAGTAGGGACAGTTGAGGAAATGCGTAAAGCATTAAGGTCATCGAGATTACTCGTTAAGAGGAACTCGATAGAGGGTAGTATCGCGTACCCTTTTTGTTTTGAGGAGGATAGGGATGCTGTTAAAGCGAAAATTGAAGAGATTAGGACTCTTCTTAAGGAACCGCCGAGAAATCCGAAGTCATCGGAATATATTAAAATCATGACCAAAATAGAATGGTGCATGGGTAGGTTAGCTAGGACACCTTGTGAGGCCGAAGATGAGGAAGAGGAGATTAGCTCGATTAGGAACGATGTTTTGTTTTTATTAGGTGATCTCACCGGTGATACTGAGATCAGTGATAGGGAAGAAGAGCCACCGAAACAAAAAGCTCCTGTTAGGGCAGAAACCCAACTGAAGGTACCAGTTGGTCGGACAGAAACGGTTAGTCCGCGGTCTCCATCAGGTTCTTCTGCGACTAGGGTTTATGAAGGACCTGCTTTAGATACTGTGGCTACCCCAGGTCTAGCTGACAGTAATTCTTTAGCAAGACAGTTAGCTGCTAGGGTACTAGAGCGTAGGTTAGAGAGGTTTGAGGCATACCCTGAGAGATTAGTGGTCCAGCAAAGGTGGCCTGAACGGATAGGGAAATTAGTGGATAAATTTACTGGTGACTCGGAAGGAGCATCAGTGAATTCTTTCTTAGAGAGGGTGGAGGAACTTCGGTTGTCGAACGATGTTCTCTTTTTAAATCAGCTTCTGAGCTTTTTTCTGGTAGGGCACTTATGTGGTTTAGGACGGCTAGGCAGGATATTAGGAATTGGCAGGAGCTCGTGAAGGAACTCAAAGCGGAGTTCCTACCTGCGAATTACGGTGATCTTTTGTTTGAAGAGATCAATCGTCGTTCACAGGGAAAGGATGAGACTTTCGGTGCGTATTTAACCACCATGAGGACATTGTTCCGAAGATTGTCGGAACCTTTGTCAGAGGGAAGAATGGTTTCCATTTTAAGGAAAAATGTGGATCCATTCTTCCAACTTCAAATCGCGTGTGTCAAACCACAGACAGTCAAGGAATTAGAAGTATTAGGTAGGGAGTTAGATACCCTGAAGGTAAACGTAGAATCGTTTTCTCCGCCTTCTAGAGGTAAAAATTTATTAGAACCGGAATGTGGTTACCGGCCAAATACGTCGGGACAAAACCGAGTGGCTGTTGTTAGTTCAGCTCCAAATAACCCATTCCGTCAGGTAGTTAGGTGCTACAACTGCAACAGGGAAGGGCATTTCGCCCATACCTGTTCAGTTGAAAAACGTTGTTTTGGGTGTGGTGCTTCAGGCGTTTACTGTAGGGATTGTAGGCGGTGTTCGGGAAATGGGGAACGGGCTCTTGTGACAGCAGGACAAGAGACCCGTCGGCGTTAGTTAGGTCGTCTGCTGGTGACCAACTGGAGGATCGAGTGGATCTGAGTTTCACTTTAGCGGCAAATGGTAGGGACAATAGGCCATATTTAGGAGTAAATATTTATGGAATCAAGTTTTTAGGATTACTTGATTCCGGTGCTTCACGCACAATTGTAGGAGGAGATGGGTGGAAAATTTTGAAAGAGTTAGGACTTAGGTTAGGAAACTGTAGTGTTGGGTCAGTAGCTTTAGCAGATGGGGCGGGTGTAGGAGTAGCTGGATCTGTTTCTTTGCCTATGGAGGTTGAGAACAAATCCCTACTGATTGAATGTCTGGTTATACCGAATCTCCCTCACCTATTGATCTTAGGTGCCGATTTTTGGACACTATCGGCCATAGTCCCGGATTTGACATCAGGTATGTGGAGTTTTTCGAACCAAGAGATGGTGGCGTCGATAACAGACATGGTAGCGATTAGGGAAAAATCAGATTTGAATGAAAGTGAAGGAAAAAAGTTAGAATTAGTTTTAGAAGAGCTTTTTGAGTCAATGACCCAAGGATTAGGGTGCACCAATTTAGTTGAGCACAAAATTAGGACGTCCGCAGAACCGATTAAGCAGCGATACCATCCAGTGTCACCTGCGATTCAAAAACATATCGATCAGGAGCTTCAAGAGATGTTAGAAGCTGGAGTGATCGAGAAATCCAAGAGTCCCTGGGCATCTCCGATTCTTCTTGTGAAGAAAAAGGATGGTAGTTTTCGGTTCTGTGTAGACTATAGGAAACTTAATGAAGTTACAGATAGGGATGCTTATCCACTCCCCTTTATTTCTTCAATTTTGAACAAACTTCGAAACGCGAAGTTTTTGTCATCTCTTGATATTAAGTCTGCCTACTGGCAGATACCCATGGAGGAAGAATCGCGCAAGTACACAGCCTTTACTGTGCCGGGAAGGGGTCTCTTTAAATTTCTGAGAATGCCTTTCGGCTTGCACTACTCCCCGGCAACTTGGCAAAGGTTCATTGACGATGTTCTGGGTCCTGATCTAGAACCATTTGTCTTTGTGTACGTGGATGACATTATCATCGTCACCGATACTTTTGAGAAACACCTTGAAATTCTCAAAGAAGTTTTTAAAAGATTGAGGGAGGAAGGACTTAAAGTAGGTAGGGAAAAATGTAATTTTTGTAGGCCTTCTTTGAAATTTCTTGGTTACGTCGTAGATAGGAACGGACTTCACGTCGACCCTGAAAAAGTGGAGAGCATGTTAAAAATTCCTGCACCGAAAAACGTGAAGGAAATTAGGAGTTTTGTAGGGACAATTTCATGGTACCGTAGATTCGTACCAAATTTTGCAATTTTAGTTAGGCCTCTTACCGATCTCTTAAAGAAAGGTAAGAAATTTGAGTGGACAAAAGAGTGTGAGGAGTGTTTTAGGAAAGCCAAAGAATGTTTGGTTACGGCTCCGATATTGACATGTCCGGATTTTTCTCTGCCGTTTGTCGTTCAGACAGACGCGTCAGATTATGGTATCGGCGCCGTACTTTCTCAAGAGTTTGAAGATGGGGAAAAAGCAATTTGCTATATTAGTCGGTCATTGAATAGGAATGATAGGAACTACTCTACGACCGAAAAGGAATGCTTAGCGGTTCTTTGGGCGATCGAAAAGTTACGGCCATATCTCGAAGGTGTTCGATTTACTGTCGTGACTGATCATCACTCATTGGTCTGGCTTAGTAACCTTAAGGATCCGCAGGGTAGATTAGCTCGTTGGGCCATTCGGCTCCAACAATTTGATTTCAAAATCATCCATAGAAAGGGCAAAGAACATGTCGTTCCAGATATGTTATCGCGAGGAGTTCCAGAGTTAGCTGGAATCTCAGATGCGGATTTGGACCCTTGGTTGATTAAAATGAAATCCTTAGTAGAAAAGAGCCCTTTAGCATACCCGTCTGGAGAATAGAAGATAGGCGGCTCTATAAACATGTTAGGGTGAACCATGTAGTTGTTCATGAGGAAGGTGAGAGGTGGAAGTTAGTGTTAGGAAAAGTGATAGGCCAAAAGTTTTGAGTGAATGCCATGATAGTCCAATAGCAGGACACATGGGTGTTAAGAAAACTTTTGCTAGGGTAGCAGAAAAATATTACTGGCCTAAAATGAGAGGGGATATCACAAATTATGTGAAAAATTGTAAGATTTGCCAACAAGTGAAACCAGTAAACGAGAAACCAGCTGGTCTTATGACAGAAAGAGTAGGGAATTCAAAACCATGGGAGATGATTTGCGTGGACTTGGTTGGTCCATTGCCAAAATCTTCCAGGGGTTTTATTTATATTTTGACGGTGGTGGACTACTTCACGAAGTTCCCACTTTTGTTCGCGTTGCGTTCGGCAACAGCGAAGGCGGTGTGTAGGGAATTGGAGGAAAATGTTTTCCTTCTGTTCGGTGTTCCTAAGTGGATCGTCTGTGACAACGGTCCCCAGTTCCGTAGTAAGGAACTGAAAACGCTTAGCGAAGCGTACGGGTCACAACTTCGTTATACAGCGCACTATCATCCGCAGGCGAATCCTGCGGAGCGCATAAATCAAATTATTAAGACGACTCTCCGAGCTTACGTCTCTGAGAATCATCGAAGTTGGGATTCGCAACTGGCAAAAGTTGCCTGTGCGATCCGAACTTCTCAACATGAAGTGTTAGGTATTTCCCCATATTTCGCGAATTTTGGTAGGAACATGGCAACGAGCGGCCATAATGTAGGCATTAGAGATAGTGATAGGGACCAAGATAGTGGGGAAATTGATAGGCAGTTTAGAAAGTTGAGAGAAGATATAGCTAGGAAGTTAGAAGCGGCTGGTAAAAAGTCTGCTAAAACTTATAATCTTAGGAGAAGAGACACGCAGTATCAACCTGGTGATCTCGTTTGGAGGAGAAATTTTTCGCTGTCAGATGCAGCAACTTATTATGCAGCGAAATTGGCTACCAAATTTGTTGGACCATTCAAGATTAGCAAACGGGTGTCACCTTGGACATATTTGCTAATCGATGACAAGGGTAAAGATCGGGGGACATGGCACGTTAAGGATTTGAAACCTTACATAGATGGTTGAGTCAAAAGTCCCTTAATCTTTTCTCTTAATTAATATTTTTTGTTAACATTTTGCTTTTGATCTTGTTTTTTTAAATACTTTTTTAACTTAATATAATCCGTGCCATTTTTTTTTATTTTTTTTTCTATAGATTTTTTGTAAAATTTACTAATGATGAAAACACCCGATGTTGTGTTGTTTACCTTTTTATACCTTTCCTAGTTGAGCCTTAAGAAATGGTTTGCTTTTCTTGAAAAGTACACACATTTCTTGGGAGGTAAGGGTGGGATTTGTTACGGTAAAATTTACGGCAACAAAAGTCATCTTTCGATTCCTTCCTTTCCGTTATTTACTTTTCGTTACGGCTGCAAAGTACTGGCAAGGTTGAGGGCAACCATGGTATCATCAACCATTGGTGTACTTAGCCAGTGTTCTGCAAAAGTAACAAAAGCAGGTGTACTAGATATTTGTATCTTACAATTGGAACAGGCGGTTCTCAATTCCATATGTTCGTGGTTATCATGTAGACAAGTGGTCGCATGCAACGAGAAAAATACCGGCGGATGAGCTGAAGAGATAACGAGTCAGGCGGGCTCTTACCTACTCATAAATCAACAACACAACATCCTAAAAACATCTTTATTTAACTAAAATTAACTTATCCTAACTTAACTTAAATTGGCTTAACTTAACTTAAAGTAACTTATCTTAACTTAACTTAATTTAACTTAACTTAATCATGTATTTTAATATGGGTCATTAACGCTTACTTCGTAACGTCCTTAATTTTCAATTCTAATTCTTAAATAGTAAATTGGTTATAGAAGAACTATCGGAATTGACTTTATAGACTAGGGTCCTTATTTTGAAAATAACCCTTCCTCTATTTTAACTCGAACAAAATGTATAATGGTTTCAATCGCGCTTCGAGTCACACGCGAATAGTTTTGGTTGTAACTGAGAAAATGCTCAGATAGGCTTTTTCTCGATTTTATTTCTTTTTGGTTTTTCTCGAAAAATTTAGTTTTGCGATAGGTCTGAACTCGGCCATTAAGATTCGGCAAGTTTTGAAAAGACATCCAACAACTTGCTGAATCCTTGTCTGTGAGCGTGAGAGTAAAGTTTCTTTGAGATTCAACTACGGTGGCTTCCTGCGGAGCGAAAAAGGTTTCCAGGAAGCCGGTGTGCCGTGACCGATGATCACGAAAACGAATGGCTGAATGTGTGAAAGTGTGGGTGACTGGAATGGTCGAGGGAAGAATAAGTTTGTTTTTAGCTGGGAAAGTCACTCTTGAGAGAGCTAACCCAACGAACATTTTAAATTTGGAGACGAGGAAAATTAAAAAGAAAAAGAAAAATCGAGGAAAAGTTTTGGTGGTAAATAGGAAAAATAAAGTCGAGAAAATTTTAAGAAAAAAAAGGTGATTCGAGGTACGAGAAACTATGAGGAAAAAAAATAGGTTCGAGGAAATAGAGGAGGAAGCTGAGAAAAAAAAAAAACAAGATAAGTAGAGCGGACATTTTGTCCAAGTGTTTAAAATCTTTTTTTGTGTGTAATATCAGAAATTCTTATAGTTCTTTTTTTTAATAATTCGTGATCGTTAAAATTCTATTAATCCCTGTTAATTGTGGGACACGGTAATTTCCTTAACCGCGCGTTAACGGCCCATTTTTAATAGCTTTTTTTTCTTTGTTTGCTTTTTTTTATTTTTAACGGCTAACCGTAAGCCATTTAAATATTTCATTACATACTTGTATTCTTTTTATATTCGAAAAAATTTTGGGTTTTTATCCTGGTTCGTCCAAGGTTTCCCAAATAAAAATAATTTTAAGACCCCTTCTGGGCATATGATCAAACTTTGTGTTTTATTTAATAACAATTAACTTAGAATATTAGATTTGGAATTTTGCTAATTAGCCCAATTAAAATTCCTGGCGCCCACCTCTTATTACAAGTACCCCACTGTACTTGTAATAAAACATTTCGATCGTTATTATCACTTTGATTAAACGAATCATTTTCTGTTTATATAACAAAATTCTTCCACACCAGAACCCAGCCCAGCTGAGCAGTCGTGGTGGTAGCTTTCTTTTATCGTGCTACAGCTTGCACTTTTTTTTGTCTCTTTACGCATCTTCTTTCGTGTCTCGTTCGGTTAATGTTAGCTGTCAAATGCTAAACTAATTTGTATTTTTCATTCGGTTTCGTTGCACATCGTGTGCTTTTGTTTATCTAACAATTAAATTTGATCCGCGTTATTAAATCGATTGGTTTTCTCATAATTTATAAATATAAGTAAATACCTACGTAGGATAAATACCTACCTAAACCCCAGAGAGAAGAAAAAGTGCAACAATCGTCTTTGTCCATTATATGCTTTGTAAAGTGTGCACCGCCATTGTGTGTTTTGATAGAAGTTAATTTTTTGTTAGTGTTCTCTGTGTTCATCCGGGTCGGTGAATAAACAACTTCCAACGAACTAGTGATTTCGTTGGCGAATTTAAATCGGATTTTCAGCATGTTATTCCCGCCTAGGACATGCCCATGTTAATTTCATCAAAGGAATCAGCTGAAAAGTGGACGGAGCAGCAGCCATTCCTCAAGGAAAAAGCTGATCTTTCCTCAATGAATTTTTCAATTTTTCCCGCTGGGATGATGAAAAGTAAAAGAAATCAAAAAAAACTAACTATAATTATCTGCCGTGTGTTTTAAACGTTTATAAAAGAAAAGTAAAAAAAAAAACTATATCCCTATACTTACCTGATATGTGTTTTTAAAAAAAAGTATATAAAAAGATAAACTTACCTGTTATAAAAGTAGTATAAATATCGGACTTGAGCAACAAAATGCCGCTCCTCCATACAAAGTATTTGCTCCGAACACCAAAATTGGTCTTCGAGGAGCAGAGTCAGTGGTTGAGTAGGATTCTAGGTAGAATTCATTGAGTGTCGTGTGCGAGGAAAAAAGGTGGATGAAATGGGAATGATTTATTTTCGAGTTGAAATAAAATGTGATAAGAAATATGGGCTTGGTAAATCAATGAAAAAATGTAAGGAAAAAATATAAGCAAAAATGTGTTGTGAGAATACTATTATTGGGACTGTATAAATATATACTTTTCGGGTTTAGATATAGGGATGAGGAAATTGTGTGTATGTTAAATACAACAACTATACAGTAGTATAAATATCGGACTTGAGCAGCGGAGCATTTGGGTATATGTATTTAGTTGTTGTAAATATACAATTTTGGAATGACCTTAGTTTTCGTGAGTGTAATATGGGGGCTAAAGATGTGCAGAGATATTTGTATGTTTTTTGCTTGAAGGTTGACGTGGTGGAAGTATAGTATATGCTAGAAAAAAGGAATTCTTCGGTTTGTAGGTAGATTTGAAGTGGGTATGTTGATATGAGTTTTGTATGGTAGTGGAATCATATGATGTGATAATATGTGAGTTCATTGACTTTGAGATGCATTGGTAGGTTGAAGGAAGATAATACTTTAAAGAAAACAAATTTGGAAGGTAGAAAGCAAACAAATATTTTATGATTGTTGTTATAATAATTGTGATTTATTAATCCATGAATTGTTAGCCGGTGGGAAGCCAAGCCATTTAACATATACATTATCCCCCTTACTTTTAAGTACTTTTTCAACGAGATAAATATTGGGGTATTTAGTCTTTTGTAATTCTTTTTCATAAAATCATCCGCTGATAGGTTGACCTTTAAAATCTTCAAGGAGATATGTTGCTGGATTTGTTAGGTTTACTTTTCTTATCTTAAAAATTTCCGTTGTCCAATTTGGTGTGTAGCCTTTCTCGAAAACGTGTTTGAACTTGCTTATTCTAACATTGTCGTCAACTCGAAATTTACCCTGTGGAGCGATTTTAATTCTGTTATAAGCATTAGATAAGAGTTTCTTAGAGTTTTCCTGTTTCACATCGATTGGGCACATTTTATTTCTTATCTTAAAAATGTCCGTTGTTCAATTAAATGTGTAGCCCTTCTCGAAAACGTGTTTGAACTTGCATTTAAGTTTCTTATTGATTCAAATGATAGTTTTCAATTTTAATACACTTAATCTTTTGTTGAACATGCTTATTCGAATATAAGTTCACATGCGTATATAGGTACCTACACATACAGTAAAATATAGATTCTTTTTAGTATAAATAGCTGTTTCAGTTTAGAATGCATCTCATACCGTCAACGATGAATCTCAGAGAAGAACTTTTAAAAGTGGAAGAAGAGGTTTTGTTCAAGCCTTGTATGAAGTTGATTGAATTAAATCTAAATGAAAAATATCCTATTGACAAGCTGAGGCGGTGTGTAACAAAATTTGGTGAACGAATTGTTGCTGATCTGGGGCAATTTCAAGTATGTAATTTTATATTTTATTTTTAAATATCATACAACATAACTACAAAAGATTTTTTTTCTTCCAGATTTTCTTGCCAATTCGCTACAACAAATTGTCAGATGCCGTCATAGCTGAAATAAATCAAGGATCATTTGATCTAACTTATTTGCGTCCATTAGAGCGAACTTCTTACATAAAAATTGAAGAACAATAATTGTTATAAATTAAATAAATTATATTTTTATATATACATGTACAATGTACATACATACGTATTTTATGTTTTCTTTTAACCTCTTTTTATATTTTTGTTAATATGTGTTTGTCTTTGTTGTAAGTATAGAAAGCAATTGGAAAATGTTTTCCTTGATAAGAATGGATTTTGAGTTTTTTATTTGATTTAGATAACTGAAAGTCATAAAGTGTACATTTTTATGAGTTGATATATACTAGCAGTAAATATTGACGCTCTCGTTATTAAAGCGGGGTATGTGCTAATCATTGAAAAATAACGGGACTTGTTGAGTTGTTGTCCCGTTGAAAATATTCTTATTCTTAAAGAAATCCTCGCATAGTAAGTTCGTTTATTCAGCTCTGCTCTAATTGAATCCTAATTTATTAAACAAAATGGAAAGTATTAATTTCAAACCAAATTCTCAGTGGATGCTGGTGAATGTGGTATCTCAGGTGAGAATACCATTACGCAAAGAGAGAATGGAAGTGGAGAATGGCGGTTCTTTATCCAACAACATCGTGATAGACATAGTTTCAGCAAGGCATGCGGTGCTGTATATATCCCCCGAGGATGACCGGGTATATGTTGACAACTTACCGAGCAGCAGTGGAACGTTCATCAACTCAGTACCTTTATCTTGCAGACAACACCAAATTGAATTTGGAGATTCAATAAGCTTCGGAGTAGACATAGAAGATTTCAATCTATTCTTATGTCCCTCGTATATATTAAAAAATTGTACGTTGGGGCATACACAAATTTCCTCGCGTGCAAGTACGCCTGAATATATACCTTATACAAAAAAAAAGAAAATGTTTCTAAATAAATACTAATATAATAAAATATTCGATATCAAGAGTTTTTTATTTTTTTATTTCGGTTATAAGGTCATTGTCCAACGTTGGATTTGCGTTTTCATACTTTTTGAAAATTTAATCAACTGCAAGTCATTCAAACATATAAGATTTATAGACTAGCGAGAAAATTAAGTATTTTACTATACTTGGGGATCCGATTACCAACACAGTTTTCCTTGATGAGATTAGGTTTTGAATTTTTAATTTGACTTAGATAACTGAAAGTCATAAGTTATGCGTTTTTATGAGTTGACATATACGGATCAGAAAATGTTGACGCTATCGTTATTAAATCAGTGTTTTGATCATCATTGAAAACTATAAAATGTATGAGCAAGCTGAGATTTGAGTTGAAGTTTTTTTAAAATATTCTTATTCTTAAAGAATTCCTCGCGTAGTAACGATCGTGTGCTTAGCTCTGCTTTTAATTTTTTTAAATAAAAATACCCACTCAATATTAAAAATGAAATCCTTTTTATGTAAAATTTGCGGTTTTGTATTCGGAAGAAGTTTCAATTTACGTAGGCATTTGAAGAACGTTCATGCCATTTCGGTTAAAAAACCAGTCATACAAAATGACTTTTGCGATTTATGTGAAAAACCTGTTGTTTTGGGGCAGTGGTGTGATCATATTAAATCACATTCTCACTCTTTGTTGGCTAATGAACTTTCCATCAACATAGAGTGTAATGAACAAGCTGCCCAAAAGAAGTACTAGTAGTTCTAATATACAGAAACATACCCCATGCGCAGGTGCTTATTTTGTAAAATCGTGCGATAGTTCCCTTAATAGGTTTAGAATTTTTAACGGTATAAATTGTACTAAGGACTTTATTAATTCTCTAGTAAAAGATTGCTTAGAATTATATAATAGAAATTCAAAACCTATGTCACTTTTATCAGATATTGACTTAGAATATCAAAGAAATTGTCCGTTATGTCATATTTGTAACAAAGAGTTAGGTATAGATCGAGTTGCTGATCATTGTCATTAAACTGGTAAATACAATGGGCCAGCTCACAAATTAAGCTTATCAAAAGCCAAATTTTGTCCCTATTGGCACATGGAGTCACGGCACCTAGCAGCCAGCTCGTGAAACTAACAAATGAGATGGATTTCCTTTCCATTTGACGTTCAATGCATTTCCCATAAGAGAAAAACAAAAACAGCTCGTAGAAACATTATTTTAACAAATTAATTTTATATGAACGGTTGTTTGTTTTATAATTGCAAAAGAATAACTAAACATGCTAGTTTGCAAATCAAACGTAAAATATATCGAAACTTATTACTAATTTGCTTTATTTAGCAGATGAAATATGTAAACAAACGTGCTTTTTTGTTGTTGTTTTCCCAAATGGATGCAAGGCGCCAGTCAGAACGATACCATGTGCGTAGTCAGATAGAAGTTTAGGGGGCTAGAGTTTCTTATGGATTTAAATAAAACATTAATTTGTGATATAAATCTTCATTTTATTTTTTTTTAGGTACGCGCAGGTTAATATAAAGTTAATATAAATTATAGGGGCATCATTTGATTTCCCTGTGTTCGTTTGTTTTATCCTACCACGTAAGTTTCTTTCTAAGAATAATGTAATTTCTGGCAAAAAAAATTTTATCCTCCATTTAAAAAAAAGGTTAGCACTCTTTTAAAGTAAACTCTTCTTAAAAATAGAAATAAATTAAGGGTGATCGAGCTTGACCTTCATTCATACCTTGCCTCTTTTGTAAACTAAAAAACAAATGTGTAAATAGCCAATTGAAAAATATTTTTTTAACAATTGCTTTACAAGAAGATTTTTATTCAAATACCTTTATTTTACGAACAAACATATTTTTTTAATAATCGTGACTACGCCTCTGCCTTTCTCTTTTTCTAATCGAGTACTTTTGTTGTTGTTTCTGGTTGTAAAGGTGGTTTGTTTACATTTTTCATTTACAAAGCAAAGCGTTTTAGCTATCTATTTTAATATATTTTCGGGTTAATTTATAAGCTTACACATTTTTTGATTCTATTTCAATCATAATATGGATACCCGTTGATATAAAATAATTTGGTAAAACTAATTTTCATCTGGCGCTTTTTTCGTTTTCTCTAATGGGAAATACATTGGACGTCAAATCGAAAATAATTCTATCGCCTTTTGAAGCTTAAGCGCTTGAGATGCAGGTGGCGTGGAAAGCAACTTACCAGGTGTCAATATTTTTCCATAACTTTACGGGTTATGATTCACATTTGATTATTAAGGAACTTGCTTCATATAAGGGTAATATTTCTTGCATTCCTCTAAACAAAGAACGCTATATTTCTGTTTCAAAGACGATTCATACCTTTGATAAAAGAACAATAGATCTTAGATTCTTGGATTCTTTACGTTTCATGCCTTCCAGTATTGATTCGTTGACAAAAGATTTAACACCAAGTGATTTTAAGTTAATAAGATCAAATTTTCCAATTGAAGAAGAGTTTAAACTTCTGACCAGGAAAGGTGTATTTCCCTATGATTATGTTAAATCATGGGGTAGTTTAGAGGAAAAAAGCCTTCCTCCTCAAGGGTGCTTTAAAAATAAATTGACTGGTGAAGATTGTTCTGAAAGCGAATACAACCATGCCAAAGAAGTATGGAGAGTTTTTAAATGTCAAACTCTTTCAGACTATATGGAGTTATAATTAAAAACTGATGTTCTTCTCTTAACTGATATATTCGAAAATTTCAGAAGTATATGTAAAAATATTTACGAACTTGATCTTTGTCATTACTATACAGCACCGGGGTTATCTTGGGATGCAATGCTTAGAAAAACCCAAATAAATCTCGATCTAATACAAGATATTGATATATATAATTTCATAAAAAAGGGTATTAGAGGAGGCATCTCTCAATGTTCTCATAGACATGCAGTTGCCAACAATAAATATATGCAAAACTATGATGAAACAAAAGATTCACAGTATTTGATGTATGTTGAAGCCAATAATTTATATGGTTGGGCAATGTCATCGCCTCTACCATATTCTTCGATCAAATGGGTAAATAATTTTCAAAGCATTGACACATGACACATGAGAATTGTTTTTTTTTTTTATCAAAACAAATTGTGCGCAGGTTGAGTAAGGAAATATTTATGTGTGTACTGTGATGGCCGGGTTTAAATTGTTTTGTTTTGTTTTTTTTGTTAAAGAAAATAATATAATAAACGATATACTTTCTCACCAATATAGGAAGGAAATTTCTGAAAACCAAATAAAAAAAAAACCGAAGTGGAATGGTTTCATTTCTTCTGTCTTCTGTGTTTGACGATGCATACACACATACACCCAGTTGCTTCTCTTTCTGTCTTTTTATTTGTGCACTCTTTTGTGTATGCAAATTTTTTTTGAAATCTGACAGAAATAGCCTGAGAGGGAAAAATGTACTAGAAATTTGTATCAGATTTGTCAATTTTCTTGCGTTACGTTACATTACGGTTGTTTAGTTAAGTATGAAAGGAATATTGATTATAGATACAAATTTAAGTAACGTGATTTAAAGGCAACTGTAATATTTAAGCAAGCTTAACTAAATAACCTCTAAGAGGCGTTTTAAGATAATTATATAGATACGGCTGATAGAGTTTTAGAATTTAAGCAATCTCGATGGTTGCAAAGATATATTGATTTAAATAATCAACATCGTACTTTAGCTACTAGTGAATTCGAGAAAAATTTTTTCAAACTATGGTAAACGTAGACAAAAGAAAAGACGTGAAGATTGTTACCTCTTGGGAGAATCATAAAAAACGTCTAGGAGCTAGAGCCCTAATAGCAAAGCCAAATTTCCATAGTCTTACTGAGATCACTGATAGTATGACGGCAATTCAAATGAAAAGAGTAGATACCTATTACGATAAGCCGTTGTACTAAGGATTTTGTGTGTTAGAATTTTCTAAATGGAAAATGTATGACTTCCATTATAGCTATATGCAACCCAAATATGGGGAATTTTTAAAACTGAATTATATGGATACGGATTCATTTATTTACACAATCAAAACTGATGATTTTTATAGTGATATTGGAGATGATATTGAGTTATATTTTGATACTTCTGCATACTCAATAGATAATCCTTATAATATTCCCTTGAAAAATAAAAAAGTTTTAGGTATGATGAAGGATTAAAATTCAGGGAAAATTATGAGGGAATTTATTGGACTAAGATCAAAAATGTATTCTTATTCTGTTGAAGAAACGGAAATAAAGAAAGCTAAAGGCGTCAAAAAGATAGCCCTTAACGACATTAATTTAGCTAGTTATAAAGATTGATTTGTATAACAAACAAATTTATCATGGTGAAATGTTTGTTTTTCGATCTTTTGCACACCAAATTTATACTCAGCAGTTAAGTAAGATTGTTTTAAGTCATCTTGATGATAAAAGATACATAAGGGAAGATGGAATAAGCACATATGCTTGGGGTCATTTTCGAATATCATTATAAAACCAGAGTCTCTTAGTTTTAAGTAAATTATATTTATTTATTTATTTTTATTTTATATGAAAATTGTAAAAAAGAAAATGTACACGAAAAACTTATAGTAGGTATGTAAGAATAAAATAAAACTTAAAAATAAAAACAAAAAAAAAAAAAAAATTTACAATGTGCTTCTTATTTCGTAAAACAGAAAAAAAAAATCAGGAAAACTGTGGTGAAAGCTGACTTAAAAAATTATTCAATAAGAATACATTTTGGAGGGCACAGCATTTGCTATGTGATAAGCATGTTGGTTCGCTTGAAAAAAGTCTTTTTAGTTCTTTGAAGCTGGGGCAGTTTATATTTTCAACATTTATTACATCAACGTTTTCATCTAGAAGTTGCCTTATCCATCGTAATTTTTCATCACCTTTAACATAAACGACGCGATTTATAATATTATCTTGAAGAAATTCTTTTACTTTTTGATATTTGGTGAATCCGCCATTCCAATGCAAACCATGATGCTTTTGATAGAGCCATTTTGCTTGTCTTTTCAATGATGTTGATAAATGCTTAAAGTCAAACGGAGGTGTGATTATGAAGTGGTGATGGCTACGATCACGCATAATAGCTATTTCTTTAACTATAAACTTGTCATTAGGTCCTCTAAATCCTTGAATTTCAATGATGAACGGCATTGCTAGGGCTGATGTCTTCTTGAGTAAGAGTTGTATTGAACTAAATCATTTAAATATTTCGAGATACTAATTGACTTAGAGGATTGTAATTCGTAATTCGATCATGCAACATTAAGCAATACGCCGATGTATTTGGTGGTAGTTCCTTAGCTGTTTTAATTTCCAAACGAATATCAACTGGCCCAGTTTTCATTATTTCATTCTGATGTCTACAATCAATCACAAAAATAGGTGCTTGTGACTTGAAGAGATTTCTTGTTAGCAATGGCTCTGCAACAGAGCAATTATAATAGTTTCTTCTAAACTCACTATACATCTGATAAAGAATACTAAAGTTATTTTGATCAAATAATATATTTTGATCTTCATAGGGATAAACATCGGAATTTAAATATGCTTTGATGTTGGTGACATCACAATGATCAAAATAGGTGGGGTTCTCTTTCAGTTGATTTCTTTTGTTAGTTTGTAAGGCAACAATAATGTATCTAGGCTTCTCGACTTGGGAAGTTGTCTTAACATTCCAAATATGATGGTTACTAGTAGGTAGGGCTGGATATTCATATAAATCCCAATTGCGAAAGGCGATTTTCATGGTGTCATTATCATTTATAGATTTGAATAGTTTCAATTTTAAAGAATCAGTTAGATGAATATGTGGCACTTTCCACTGAACTTTGAGCAATGTTATCTTGGCTTGTTCATCTTCATCAGCTATTAATGAATTTTCATCAGTACGAGAACGCGTTAGAATTAAGTCGTGTCGAGCGTTAGGAATAATTTTTTTGAAATCCTCAGCAAAACCCAAAAGTTTATTGAGTGGTAAGCAAAAATTAAAATGTGATCCATCTAAGTTAACTGAAGAATTCGGACACCATCCTCCATTATACAACATTACACTTTCATTTTGACTCAAAGAAATATAATTTTTTATAGAAGTTGTGATCCCAACATTACGATTGCTATCTATTTCAATACCATTCAGTTCATATCGGATTTCATCAAATAGGAATGCTATACAATTGCTTACAAGCTTTGTCTTTTTAACATCCGATCCATCATTTTTCGATACAGTCCCCTGAACATAAATGTAACTTTCCGAAGGTAATATATTGAGATTTTGATGTTGCATGCAGATGTGGATAATGTCATTTTTACCAAAATTATTTAAATACGGTGAATAGGAATGATACTCGTATTTTGAAATACTATCATCAAATGCCACTTCTTGAAAAATATTCAGCATGTCTTACTGTTTTTAGTTATACACATATATACCTAGTTATTCTACTCTTTTCTTTAATGTGAATCCTTATGATAATAAAAAAGATTGATTTTCTGATGTTAGCGTTTGTACTCTCGCTTTAGGAGTTGATGAAGTATTGATTATAGGGCTAGATGAATCCAGTCTTTTATAGAAATTAGTAGCATCAGGGATAGTATTATAAATTATCATTTTTGATTATTAAGGTGTAATCGTATCGGTATTAGTTCACCTCGAAAGTTAATAAGGTTTCCGTCTTGATCTAACAAATTTATTGTTATTGACCTTATCTTCTTCACGTTCACTGGTAAATAAATAACATTTTTAGGAACCTCAATTATTTTATACCCCGGGCTGACTTTGATTGCAAATTGATGAAGTACATGCGCAGGTTGACTATTTATGAATGTTCCATCAATTAAGTTACACTCAACTCTCACTGTATTTACACGATTGATATCAACGTAAAGATCTGATTCGTGGATCTGTTGTGCAAGCAGTTTTCTTTTACTGAAGCCTAAAAGTGAGCCAATCGAATAAGGATGTGAAAAATCTATATCTTCAGTGGAATTTATTTCACATTTTAAAGTGTTGTTATTTGCTCTAATCTTTATACTTGCTATACTATTTTTTTCTTTAAGCTCTTCTTGAATATAATTATTTATATCTTCAATTTCGTAAGAACCAACAGGAAGCACTATTACATCATTACCAACATGAAATAAGTTATTCATTACATCTACATTAGGTATAGAGTTGTATGTTTGAAAATCCACTAATCCGCATACAAAATTTGAGTCTAAGACTATTGGTGGGAAGTACTCTGTTGTGAGAGTAGACTTGTTTCCGCTTAACGTAAGTGTTATCGACATTATCGGTGTGAAGGAAATGAAACAAAAGTTATACTGTATAGCTTATTTATTTTGGTTTACAAGAAATTCTAAACATAAGTGACCACAATTATAGGTATTAAAGCGTTGTAAGCACTTGTGATTGTAATAAATATTATATGCATGCAAGTATCTTATTATTTCCTGAGGAGGTCTTAAATTACCAAAGATATCAAAATATTTTATCTTATTTTTATTTTTGATATAAGCTACCCAATGTGTACCGACCCCGCTATTACTATCTAAATTTACAACTCCACTTTCCATTTTAAATGGTTTTGTTGGTAATGTATCCCTCATGAAAACACCTCGGAAATTTGGGATAGTTTTTACCAAAATTAAATATATCGATGTTAGTCAGAGGACGGTTGGGTAGCATTTTTAATAGTTTTTTGATTCTTGTGGACTTAAAAATAACCCCAAACCACTTTTATATGGCTTTAGATAAAGACCCTTCCCCTGTTTGAGTTTTATTGTTTCCATAGCGTTATTGTGTCGTTTATTTTCTTCCAACTGTTTTCTCCCAATCTTTGAATCGCTTATAGCTTTTACCATTCCTGCAACACCACCGGTTAGAGAACCTACAGCTGATAATCCTGCCAAGATAGGAAGCAATGGTAAAAGTCCTCCAACTTTTGGAATTGGTATTACTCTAGGTAATGTAATACTACTTCGCTTTTTCTTAATAATTTGTCTAGCTGCATGTAAAGCAGTCGTGGCTAGTTTATTTGTGTCTTCTATGTTCATGTTTTTGATTGCCGCTTTAGCTTTTTTTACTGCATTTTTGAATAAATTAGTTTTCTTAATTTTAGAACACTGACGGCTTTTCTTTGTCTTTGTTTTTGATGTTATACCCATTCCGAGAGAAGATTTAGCCTTCATCATGTTAGTAACTAAAAGACTATTTAGTTTTTCTGATAACGATGAATCCTTAGCTTTGAACCTCTGCCAGGATTTCTCTGATAAAATTTTATCGGCTGTATGCCTGTAATTTCAATTATTACTTTTACTGTATGCTATATCGTGTTCTCGACAAGCTTCATCTAGTTGATTGATCCCTCGATCTCCCCTAGCAAGACGCTCCTTAAGTTTAGTTCCAGGGCCACAAAAATTATAAGATGGTAGATGTAATTCAAATGGAAGCTTGTTGATTAATGAATTAACCAATCCGTTTCCCTGAACTGAATTATTAGAACTGAATGATGTTGGTCCAAAATTAAGCATTATATAACTGGTGTATAAGATGCAAGAAACGATTATGAAATAATATTTATAAAACATGTAGATTTATATGAAAAAGCTTCATTCAGCAAAATGAAGTTTGTAAGGCAGCAACAATCTATTTGTATACAAAATTTTGATGGAAATGTAAAACAAAAAAAGAAGCATGGTCAATTATTTCCTAATAGTGTTCGAGGAATAATCGTAGGTCCATCTAATTGCGGAAAAACTAACGTTATGTTAAGCATTCTTTTAGATGCCAACGGTTTAAAGTTTGAAAACATTTACATATATTCTAAATCATTACATCAACCAAAATATGCATACCTAAAAAAACTTATAAAATCAATAAAAGGAATGCAATATTATGAATTTTCAAATAACTGTGAAATTATGCTACCATCTAAGGCTAAACCAAATTCAGTTTTTATATTTGATGATGTGGCTTGTGAAAAACAAAATACTATAAGAGACTATTTCTGTATGGGGCGTCATAGCGGAGTAGATAGCTTCTACTTATGTCAATCGTATACACACATTCCAAAACATTTGATTCGAGATAACGCTAACTATATAATTCTCTTCAAGCAAGATGATCTTAATTTGAAGCATATTTATAATGACCACATAAATTCAGATATGTCATTTAAACAATTTAAAGAGCTAAGTTCCGAGTCTTGGAAAGAATTATATGGGTTTCTAGTTATTGATAAAGATAGTTGCGTTAAAAATGGTCGATATAAAAAATCATTTAAAGAAACAGTAATCTTATAAATCAAAACAGTCATTAAACTGCTTCTCATATTAAAACACCTATCTTAAAACTGCCCTGTATTGAATATATACCTGTATTGAACTGCTCTGTATTGAATAGCCCTATATTAAATAGCCCTGTATTGAACAGCCCTGTATTGAACAGCCCCTGTATTGAACAGCCCTGTATTGAACTGCCATATATTCATTTGTTCCTATTGGAAGGGGTCTGATTAACCGCTTTGCATTCAACTACTCCTTATAGATATGGATACCAATATAAAAACACTTAAAAATCTTATAAAGACAAAGGAAGCCTTGAAGAAAAAATATATGCTCCTCAAAACTGGAAAATTCATAAAAGATACTGAAATTGAAAACACGTTTAAGACAATTGTTGAACCCTTACGCAAAATCGCGAAAAGTGTGAAAAATAATGAACCCAGGAATGGCGAGTTAAAAGAAATAAAATCACCCTCTGTAAAACGTCGTCTTCAATTTAAAAGTCTTAGAGAAGAAGAAGCAGAAGATGAAGATATTTCACCGGAAGAAGATTTAAACTCACCACTATCAAATTCAATGATAGTTGAAGACGATTCTTTATTTAAAACACCTGCAAATAGCTTCAATGAAAGTACTCCGATCAACGGAACTTTAATTTCAAATTCAGTTCATGATAAGATCTTTGGTCCATACTTTGACGTTGATTCGAATTCAAATAAGTTAGGGAAATCAAATTTTCAAATTAACGATGACAACAACATTGTAATTGATGAAGAAATATTCCATGGAACTGAGGGTCTTCTTGAACTTGTTCTACATAAGAACCCTAGAAAGAATATTTATACTAGCGAAGATTTAAAGCAGTACCAGAAAATATTACAGAAAACATGTGCTCACTTGAGAAATCATGATATAAATTCACAAGTTAAAGGTAATAGAGGGGTAAAGTATAAGAAAATCATCAAACCTTTGGTTAAGAGTATGACAAAAAGTAAACAAAAGAAAGTCGGAAATGCATACATGAATAATTCACCTTTAATGATCTACTCAGCTAATCGTATTGATTATGTGTATTGGGACAACCCAAATGAGCTTGTAGATAGATTAAGACTCTTAATTGCATCTGAGACATCAGGACATAACAACCATACAAATGAAATAAATTCGATTGTTGAAGAGTTGCGAGAACAAAATTTAATTTATTAACAAAATGAGTGTTGACAAGTTCGGAAGAAGCTCCAGCAAATTTCAAAGAGCAATCGCTGGTACTCCGGGGCCTCCTGGTAATGGATTTAAGCAAACTGAGAATGGTGACTTTGATATTGAAGGAAAACAACTCCACAATATTGGGAGTCCTACAATGCCCAATCAAGCAGTGAACAAAGCATACATAGATGATGAAATGGAAAATAGAGAAAAATTATTAAGAGAATACATTGATCTACAAAATTTTAATACAATCCGCTTGTTAGATGAACTCCGAAAGTATTTTCTTCTCGAGATAGGAAAAATTAATGAGAATCAAGAAGGGGGACCAAAATATTTTTCATATAAGAAAACATAACTTACCAATTTTACATTCAGTTATTATTTGTAAATCAAAACGATACCACAAAAAATGTCAAATATCAATATATCATTAATTTTAACTGAAATGTTGACTTTTTTAAGGCTTCATAAACATGATTTGCTCATCATGATGAGTTTTTAAGAAATATTTCATTTTTTAGTAATTATAAAAATGTTGATCATGTTAAATCTAAGTATGGGTGTCATTTCACAAAATGTTCGTGGTCTTCGGATATATGTAAAGTGGGACCAGACACTTGTGGATGTTGTTTAATTGAACAGCGTATGATAAGATTAAGAAAACTGATGTTATTGTATCATAGATTAAAATAAATGTTATTATACCTATTATATATAAAACCATAAAAATGATTTTTATTTCATTCTTTTAAAAAATGAGTAAACGACAAGTTGTTGTAGAGCTTCATAGGTCAGCAAGAAAGAATTTCAATCGACGTAGGGTTGTTATCAAGGGGTTTGATGACCTATGGCAAGCTGATTTGGTTGAAATGATACCATATCACAAAGAAAATATTGGCTATAAATATCTTATAACCGTTATTGATACTTTCTCAAAATATGCATGGGCAGTTGCTTTAAAAAATAAGACAGCTGCGTCTGTTGCACAAGCCTTCATGGCTGATTTTCATAAAATCATGGCGACAACCTAAAAACCTACAAACTGATGATGGAACAGAATTTTTTAATAAGACATTTCATGACTTAATGAGATTACATAACATAAATCATTACTCTACATTCAGCTCACTTAAGGCATCCATTGTTGAACGTTTTAATCGCACAATCAAGGAGAAAATGTGGAAGGAATTCAGTTTTAATGGCAATTACAAATGGACATCTATTATTGATGATTTGGTGACTGAATACAATCACTCTATGAATAGAACTATAAAAATGTGCCCAATCGATGTGAAACAGGAAAACTCTAAGAAACTCTTATCTAATGCTTATAACAGAATTAAAATCGCTCCACAGGGTAAATTTCGAGTTGACGACAATGTTAGAATAAGCTAGTTCAAACACGTTTTCGAGAAAGGCTACACACCAAATTGGACAACGGAAATTTTTAAGATAAGAAAAGTAAACCTAACAAATCCAGCAACATATCTCCTTGAAGATTTTAAAGGTCAACCTATCAGCGGATGTTTTTATGAAAAAGAATTACAAAAGACTAAATACCCCAATATTTATCTCGTTGAAAAAGTACTTAAAAGTAAGGGGGATAATGTATATGTTAAATGGCTTGGCTTTCCACCGGCTAACAATTCATGGATTAATAAATCACAATTATTATAACAACAATCATAAAATATTTGTTTGCTTTCTACCTTCCAAATTTGTTTTCTTTAAAGTATTATCTTCCTTCAACCTACCAATGCATCTCAAAGTCAATGAACTCACATATTATCACATCATATGATTCCACTACCATACAAAACTCATATCAACCTACCCACTTCAAATCTACCTACAAACCGAAGAATTCCTTTTTTCTAGCATATACTATACTTCCACCACGTCAACCTTCAAGCAAAAAACATACAAATATCTCTGCACATCTTTAGCCCCCAATTACACTCACGAAAACTAAGGTCATCCCAAAATTGTATATTTACAACAACTAAATACATATACCCAAATGCTCCGCTGCTCAAGTCCGATATTTATACTACTGTATAGTTGTTGTATTTAACATACACACAATTTCCTCATCCCTATATCTAAACCCGAAAAGTATATTTTTACAGTCCCAATAATAGTATTCTCACAACACATTTTTGCTTATATTTTTTCCTTACATTTTTTCATTGATTTACCAAGCCCATATTTCTTATCACATTTTATTTCAACTCGAAAATAAATCATTCCCATTTCATCCACCTTTTTTCCTCGCACACGACACTCAATGAATTCTACCTAGAATCCTACTCAACCACTGACTCTGCTCCTCGAAGAGCAATTTTGGTGTTCGGAGCAAATACTTTGTATGGAGGAGCAGCATTTTGTTGCTCAAGTCCGATATTTATACTACTTATAAAATTATATATAAAAAAAAGAAAACTATATCCCTTTACCTACCTGCCATGTGTTATAAAAATATATATATAAAAAAAGGAAACTATATCCCTATATTTACCTGCTATGTGTTTAAAAAAAAAAAATATATAAAAAGAAATACTTACCTGTTATACTTACCTGCCATGTGTTTTAAACATATTGAAAAATCTGTACACTCTTTCAAGTGAACTCACGAGCAAAGAAAACAAAACACCCGTACACTGTAAAGTCTAAAACAGAACTGATTTATTCAAATATAATATATCTATATTACAAATATTTCTTATACCTAGATTATATATTTGTATATACATTTTCTTAACTTATCTTATATCTAGTTTGTTGTTAGCCTAAACTAACATTAAAAGGTTGCAAAGTGGATAACGACGATGCGACGCATCCATTGTCCATAAACATAATGCTCACAGATGTGTGTCATAAACACAATCTGCGAGATCATTTACTGTTTCTCTGAAAAGGGATCGACGCGACACAGCGTCGCTGTCCACTTTGATCTTAGATATTTACAATGTTTCTACATTCATAAAAGTACCTATGAATAATATACATAAATAAAAATATAGATAACTAAACATACTCCCGCCATTGACATCATTGTTAATGTGTCAATTCAAATGTTGAAAGGGCTATGCTGTCCTGTAGAAATTTCAGTTGTTGGAGTTGGCAGAGTAGTTGCTGTTGATAATTACTTCTTAGTGGTGATTTAGAACATTGTCTTGAGGTGATGCGACCGGATCCTGATTTCAATGCAGAACCTTCGAATTCTGGAGGTGACAAGGAAACCTCTTCAGTATCTTGAAATATAGATTCGGAAGTAGAAACGAGATGACTAGACTACATTCATGACTACATTTACTGATAACAAGATTTACTTGGCTGATTCAAGATGATGGTTACAGGATTCAAGTCGAACTAACAGTCATCACCAAATGTACGTTTGCATTCATTGACATCGGTGGTTTGAATTTTCAAACAAGGCAAGACTCGGTCATTAATTTTGAAGAAGCCGAACTATTACGTCATGCAGAATATCATGGTTGCTCAATTTGGAGTATGAACTAAAGAAGTTGAAAGTTCATTTCTGTCTCTTGACGATAGTTTGAAGATGGATCGATCAATTGACCACTTCCATTAGACCAGTTTCTCTTGCTGTTACCCTCAATATTATCAAAGGTATTATCGCTCATATCATTTTCATTATCATCTTCATCAGCGTTGAAGAATGCTGAACAATGCCGTCAAATATGAAGGCTCGTCGTTAGCGACCATGCAGCTTCGTTATCTGCGAACTCTTAAGTCCTCATAGACAACTCCAGTTTGGTCCAGCCATACTCGAACATAAAATTATTTATACATACTACATAATAATTTATAATAGAAAGCAAAATCAGTAAAATGAACACATCAATAAAAATACGTTTTTGAAATGTAAATACATTTTCAGTTTTAAGAAAGGTCTTTTTCAAGATTATAGTGTTTCGAAACATTAATTGGATTTACAATTTCCTCTTTATAATATTTTTATTATTTAATCATAATACAATATATGCAAATATATAATACAATAAAATACTTTGAACATAATGATAATTATTTATTTCGTAGAAAATGTTTTTGTTTCTTAACTTTAGTTAATCATTACCATATATCTAGAATACACATTTACAGTATATTGTTATATAAAAATGTGCTCCACATTACCTCTAATACACTTATCACAATAAACTTTACCACACATAGTTTCTGCACAGTAGATACCACAATGTGTTCATAAATTAAACTATCGTTAATTGTTTTCCAATTCCATCTTCTGCGAAGATGGAGCTGGAGAACAATTAATAATGATCATTAACGACCTAGCAACCAAGCGACGCCAGAGGATTAACTTAAGCTTTTGATACAGTTTATCACTAGCTTGGTTTATGCTATACTTATGTTCCTTTTTCGTTAACCATTCACTTCTGAAACAACTAACGCCCAGTCAAGATCATACTTATAAATGTTAAAACTAAATGTAAAATTAAAACTAAGTTATTGATTATCAAATATAATTATCTTTAACTTATAAACTAAATAAAAAGTACAAATAAAACAAATTTAACTACAGTGTTTTCCTAAGAAGATTAAACAAATAATTGGCGCAGTCGAAAAAAAAGTGTGTGCGTGGAAAAAAAAAAAAACATGTGCATCAGTGCCTTTATTATAAAAAAAAATAAAAATACTGAAAATAATTGACCTCATCGTACTTAATAACTAATCTCTTAAAGTTAAATCATAAAACAAAAAAAAAAAAAAAAAAGTTATTAATTGTTCTAATAAAATGATAAACCTTGAGTTCAGTTTCCACCATTGCACTAAAAACGCTCCCTCCGCTTTGGGAAAATAATAGAAGGTATTGCATAATAAAACCTTAAAAAAAAAAAAAAATCAATCAATAAATAAATTTAAAAAACTGGGAAAAAAAATCCAGCTTAAACAAACAAAAAAAAATCTTCCTTTAAAGGAAAACAGTTATGTAGAAAAAAAACACACTACACAAATAAAACAAACAAACTATTTGTTAATTAATCAAATCATTATCATCAATTAACTGAACCAAAATCTGAAGAAGAAGTGAAGATATTTCTGCTAAGTGAGTACCCTATCATCCTGTTTACATCTTTATTTACCTTGGATCATCAAAATGGAAGTTTTAAGCCCGGCTGAAAAGTTTAAGTTAGTATTAGATTTAATCACTAAGATTCCCGAGTTTTATGGAAATTGTAAAAATTTAGTAGATTTCCTGGACAGGGTAGATTGTATTATTCATACCATTAACGATTTTGAAACATCCGCAAAATTAATTCTTGTTGGGTACGTTAAAGATAAAATTACAGGCAGGGCTAGATGTATATTGCAAAAACATGGTAGATTGACAACTTGGGATGAAATTAAAGAAGTTTTAAAATACAACTTTGGCGAGCGAATGTCAGTTGAAAAACTTATAGATAGTATTCGATCAGCAAGGGTTATGACATCAATCGAAGATTTTTATAATAAAATCAATATTTTGCTTAGCAGAATAAATAGCGTTTACTTATTAAAGAATAATTTAAATGACATGACTCAGATGATTGAGTCCAATCAAAGAATTGCGCTTGAAGCATTCAAACACAATTTGCCAGAGCCTACAAAGTCAATAATTCTTAGTAGAAATCCACAGTCATTGCGTGATGCATTTAAAATTATACAGGAGATTAACCACCAACGGCTTGGCCCTAATCCTAACACTAGTTTTAATGAAGTAGGCAGGAACTATGGTAATTCTATCCCGAACTATAGTTCATTTAATAATAATTTGTCTCGAAATCATAATAGACAATTTAATAATCGCTCTTTTAATAACCAAAATAATAATTTCAATCACAGTGGACAATCACGTCGAAACTACAATAATAACCCCAATAGTCAACCAAGTCAAAACAACAACAATGAAGGTAGTAGCAACCAATTACGTCAAAACAACAACAATGCAAATAGTAGCAACCAATCACGTCAAAACAATAACAATCCAAATAATAGTAGTCAGTCACGAAATACAAATAGGTACCGCCAGTCCAATGACAACGAATTTATGGATATTTCACTGAATGAACAGGGACAATTTGAAAATGAACAACCTAATTATAATTCGAATTTTCAAAGGGGTCAAAGAAATACTTACCCTATATAGTTTGCCAAACTCCTTTTAAAACACTCCGGTTTATTATAGACTGCGGTGCAGAATATAGTATTATTAACAAAAATGTATGCGATCCAAAATGGAAGATTGACTCAAAACAATATACGCTAAGAGTTCTTGACCGCAATATAGACACAAATACTGAATACCGAATACCCATTTTCAAAGAATTTAATAAACCCAACCATTTTGTAAATTTTATAGAGTATCAATTTCACAACTATTTCGACGGACTGATAGGTAATAATATTCTGATGAATCTAAGTCCAGTTTTAGATTTCAAAAACCGTTTTCTTAAAACAGACACGACGAGAATTCAAATATTTTTCAATAAGAAAGAAGAAATTTATGCTGGACAGTTTATGAAGATGATTCTTTTAAAATTTTTTCTAATGAGGTTTTTCAAGCTGAAATTGACGATAAGAAATTTGCAAAGCACCTTAGTCCTGATGATACTTCAAAACTAAAATCTCTTCTTCGTTTTTACAAGTCAATTTTTTATATAGAAGGTGATGAGTTAACCTTTACAAATGAATTACGACACCAAATTATTACTAAAAACGAACTACCGATTTATTGCAAAATGTATAGGTATCCTGAAATCCATACGCAAGAAGTCGATCGGCAAATTGATGAGATGCTGCGGCAGAACATAATTGCACCAAGTACCAACCCTTACAATTCGCCTCTCTGGGTTGTTCCTAAAAAAGACGACCCAAATGGAATGAAACAGTGGCGAATTGTAATAGATTATAGGAAGCTTAACGAAAATACTATCGATAATGGCTTTCCTATAAATGGTTCAGATGAAATGTTCGATAAGCTTGGTAAATGCAATTACTTTTCAGTCATAGATCTCGTCAAAGGCTTCCACCAAATAGAAGTTGACCCACGTGATCGAGCAAAAACAGCGTTTTCAACCAAAAGAGGGCATTATGAATTTTTAAGGATGCCTTTTGGTCTAAAAAATGCACCAAAAACGTTTCAAAGACTAATGAACCACATCCTTAAAGATTTTATTAATGTTATTTGTGTTGTCTATTTGGACGACATCCTTGTATACTCGACAAGTTTTGATGAACATTTGCAATCACTGAAAAAAATTTTACAAGTCTTGAAACAATGTAATCTAAAGATTCAGGTAAATAAGTGTCGTTTTGCAGAACTATCAACACCTTATTTGGGCCACATTGTTGTTAGCAATGGTATTAAACCGGACCCAGATAAAGTGAAGTCAATAACAGAAATGCAATTACCAACTAACATCAAAGGTATACGACAATTTTTAGGAATAACTGGGTACTATCGGAAGTTCATAAAGGATTATGCCAAGGTAGCTCACCCAATGATCAGGTATTTAAAAAAGTCAGAAAAGATTAACTTATCCGACTCTCAGTATGTGAAAGCATTCAACAATTTAAAAACTTTATTAACTTCCGAACCTATCCTCAGGAGTCCTGATTTTAGCAAACCGTTTGTTCATACCACCGATGCATCGAACTATGCTCTGGGAGCAGTGCTTAGCCAAAGCAACCATCCCATTTGTTATGCTTCTCGCACTCTAAACAAGCATGAGCTTCATCACTCAACCATTGAGAAAGAGCTTCTTGCGGTCGTCTGGTCGGTAAAGTACTTTAAAACGTACTTATACGGCAGGAAATTCACTGTAAGGACAGACCACAAGCCTCTTGTTTGGTTGAGTGGCATAAAGGAACCAAATATGAAACTGCAGCGGTGGAAGATTATGCTTAATGAATATGACTTCAATATCGAGTACCTAAAAGGGAAAGAAAACTGTGTAGCGGACGGACTAAGTAGATATATTGAGCAGATTCAGGATTGTCATTCCAAAAAAGACAAAGAAGTTATTTTAGGAAACAATGTTGAAAATGGTGTAGGTATTGTTGAGAATCTTTCAAATTCTAATGAAGAATTAGGAGAAATTTTTAGTAACGAAGTGAACTCCGATGTCGATACAAGCAGAAATAACGAAGATGTTATAATCGCGCATTCAACAGACCAGAACGATAACAATGATGTTACCTCGACTGGTGCAACCATCCACAGTGGTATGGAGGACGAAACACTTCACATATTTATCACTGAAAAGCCCATAAATTTGTTCAAAAATCAAGTATATTTATCCTATGGTCCAAAAGAAAAGCTAACATTCAAAATAGTACACAAAAAAATACAAAATTACATGCAATTAGAAAGAAACAAAAGCATTTTAATCGAAATTATGAAACGATTTCTTGCTGCTAAAGGTCTCATTTGTATTTATTGCAATGATTTATCTTTGTTTCTTGAATTTCAATCCTTATATGTTAAGTATTTTGCACTAAATAAAAGTTTGAAAATTTTGAGATCAACTAAACAACTCAGGGACATAATAGACAAAAATGAACTACTCACCATAATCAAAAATGAACATTTGAAAAAAAATCATCGAGGTATAAATGAAGTTTTCTCTGAATTAAGACAGCTGTACTTCTATCCAAAGTTACAAATCGAAATCCAAAAATATATTAACAACTGCGATATTTGTAATGAAGCCAAACATGATCGGCAACCAACAGAAATCCCAATGCAAATCACCGAAACACCAATTTGCATTAATGACATAATTCACGTCGATATTTGGTTTCCCGAGCGCGGAAAAATGTATTTCACGACGATTGATAAGTTTTCAAAATATGCGACAGTTCACCGCCTAGAAGATAGAAATTGGATAGCAATTCTAGGTGCACTCAAACAAAGAATCCAATTTTTAGGTAAACCGAAAAAAATTGTATCTGACGGAGACACTTGCATCTTACACTCTGCTGTTGAAGCGTTTTTGAAGGAAAACAACATTGTTTTCCATAGAACCACTGCTTCAATAAAAACCGGCAATGCCGACATAGAAAGATTGCACGGAACACTTAATGAACATCTTAGAATTCTCGATGTTTCAAAAGATAGTTCAGAACTAGATGACAAAATATTTCACATAATCAATATTTACAATAGCACTATTCATTCTACGACAAAATTCAAACCGATTGATTTTATTAATAACAATATTGCCAGGGAAGACATTGACAAACTATCCAAAGTCTTTAAAACACAGAAAGAAACATTTATTACTAATAAAAACTCCCGCATAAAAACAAAAAACTTTGATCAATGTCCCAACTTCGTTCAGAATAGGACAATTGTAAAAAGCAAACCTAGATATAAAAAGTTAAAGAAATTTAGAAGCGACGGGAACTACGTTATAGATACATCTACCAAAAGAAATACCAAATATTATAAAAAACAACTCAAACGAAGGTATAAGTATCAAGACACACAAAATTAATTCAACACTTTAAATTCAATAGCTCACATAGTCAACTTCATATCCAGTTCCATTTACAGGGTTCAATATATCTATGTATATGCGCACCTGAGCAGGGCACTAGGTTCAATTTTTTTTCCGTTCTTCCATTTTTTTTTTGTTTCTTGTTAAAACTGCGTCTTCTGTAGGTATTCCATCTACACATTATTATTAAACACACAAATACCCATTGTGTGCGTCTTTTTTTGATCATTGATCCTTGTTGTTCGAATTCAAACTATAAATAAGCATTATTAAATACCCAGATACAAAAATATTAAACAATTTCAATTCGCAATTCGAAGCCGTTTTAAATCACAACAGTCAAATAAAAATAACAAACAGAGAAGAAACATAAAACACTTCCTTCCTATTCATTCTCATCTGTCACACAATGAGTGCATTCCACTGCGCTTTTGCCGATGAATGCATTTCTTCAAATTGTTGTTTCGCAAACGGGCACAGCGGCTCTTCGCTCGCTGAATTTGGAAATGAAACCATTTAGTAATTAATGTTGCGGATTGTAGGTAATAAGTCAAAAAAAAAAAAAAATATGTAAAATTATCTTAAAATATTGAAAGTTCAAGCAAAAAAAAAAAAAAAAAAATTATTTACAAGTCGACTTAATGAAATATGTATGTAAAAATATCGAAAAAATTTAAAAGTATCGATTAACTTAAAACAATAAATAAAATAAAATGTATTATATTTAAAATATTTGTATAAAAAATATGTTTTTGGGGACCAAAAAAAAAATTGGTGGGGAGGTGTTATATAAAAATGTGCTCCACATTACCTCTAATACACTTATCACAATAAACTTTACCACACTTAGTTTCTGCACAGTAGATACCACAATGTGTTCATAAATTAAACTATCGTTAATTGTTTTCCAATTCCATCTTCTGCGAAGATGGAGCTGGAGAACAATTAATGATGATCATTAACGACCTAGCAACCAAGCGACGCCAGAGGATTAACTTAAGCTTTTGATACAGTTTATCACTAGCTTGGTTTATGCTATACTTATGTTCCTTTTTCGTTAACCATTCACTTCTGAAACAACTAACGCCCAGTCAAGATCATACTTATAAATGTTAAAACTAAATGTAAAATTAAAACTAAGTTATTGATTATCAAATATAATTATCTTTAACTTATAAACTAAATAAAAAGTACAAATAAAACAAATTTAACTACAGTGTTTTCCTAAGAAGATTAAACAAATAATTATATGTATATTTATATTTTATATATATATATCATATTATTTAAATATTATACTACTATAGGAAAAGGACCAACAATGTAAATCACGCTTGTCGAAATCCCATTGCTTGTCCTTACGTCTAGTATACGACAAAGGCCAATTATGCAAAAGATTGCCTTTGATCCCCTGCCCCTCTCCGCGGACTCAGAAAATCAGTTTTTTCTTTTGGAAAATTGTATTAAAAAAATTAATGAACAACAAGGTGTTATTTTTCCCGGATAAACTATTAGTTTTTGAAAATTTATTCGATATTGTAACTTCAGTGTTACTGTCAATATGCAAACTAATGACTTTGTTTGAAAGGTTTTCCCAATACGTAATTGAACAAATCTCAAGCCGACCCAGAAGCATTTCCAAATCTGAAAAGAAAATAATTTTATTAAAATCAAATTTATTTGTTTGTACCTATCAACCATTTTTGTTACTTGCTTGCATAAGCTCTCTTTAAAACTTGAAGATACTTAGCGATTTGAAAATGGCTTTAAATTATTTGGATCACTCAGGACTCCACGAGATTGTTGTAAATTAGATTATCTATTATTGTAACAAGGCAGCATTTTCTTCGTCACTGAACCACTCAGAATTCTATTAAGATCTTTTTTATTGATTGGTGGATTATCTACCATCGTTTGACCACTAAGGATCACATCCAGTTTTGTTTTAGAAGAAAAAACTTTCTTGTGGATTAGAGGATCATCTACCACTGTTCGAACAAAAAGGATCACATCTAGTTCAGAAGAACATAATTCATTGCATATTGGTTGATCTTCTACCACCGTTCGATCACTAAGGATCACATCCAGTTCTTCCTTAGACGAACAAACTTCCTTGTGAATTAGAGGATCATCTAGCACTGTTTGACCACTAAGGATCACATCCAGTTTTTCTTTAGAAGAACATTATTCTTTATATATTGGTGGATCATTTACCACCATTGAATCATTTAGGATCAAAACATTTTTATTGTTTTCAATAAATTAACTTTTGTTTGATTTCACCTCAAACGGTTGCCTCTTTGCGTGCTCTCCTGGAACATCCGGGAGGGTAGCAAGTGGAGTTTCAAATGAAAAATTTTTCCACCACCTTTCTTTTGACTCACTATTGTCACTCTTGCACAAGTCGTTGCCATTAAATAATGACCCATGATCAAGATCATCATTAAGATCCCGAACATTTGGGGACTTAACACTTGGAGTATAGCAAAAGCCAGTTGCGAAAGAGAATGTCACTAAAAGTTTTTCATCTGAAGAGGGATATAACAAATTCATATATTCACTTTCCAGTGAATAATATGATTTGGTGAGTTCATCCTCATTGCATCTTTGCAAATACTCATCACAAATTTTCTGAGCAAAAGTCGTAGACTTTCGAAGGGAAAGATTTGTTTCGACTCCAATTTGGAAGTCCTATGAGCAATCTTTAAATTTACGAAGAGCGGTTTTAAATGTTCGCACTAATGCGGCAGTATCCAACACTGCCTAACTTCGGGTTGAATCAAATTTACTACCGATACAAATCTTACCATAGTGTTGGTCCTCGGACAGGTCTTCCATATTAAAATTTTTAGCCGAAAGAACGACCGAATAAATTTGAAACGGTAAATTTAATTTAGAATTTTTATTTCGCGTTCAAAAGAAACACTAGGGCTCACCCTTTCAAACGAACTCACGAGCAAAGAAAACAAAACACCCGTACACTTTAAAGTCTAAAACTGAACTGATTTATTCAAATAATCTATATCTATATTACAACTACTACATATTTGTACACAAATACAAATAAAGATAGCTTAACACATATAATATAAAAATATAAGAAAAAAGAATATATCCTTGCTATACTTTTGTAAAAAGAATTTCATCATTAAATCCACGGATGTAAGCGAATTTGTAATTTTTCTTATTAAAGTTTTGACTTGAAGGATTTATGCTAAACTAAAATAAATAAGTGAAGAATATTTTTTTTTTTGTATAGAGGCCTCTGTTCTGAACACATGTAATTACTAGAAATAAGATTATGGCTAGAATAATAAGCTTTTGTACACAAAATTAAAACAAAAAAAAAAAGATATCCTAGTAAATAAAAATACAACAAATAAACATAAAGAAAATATGAATTTATGTTATAGGATAATACCTATAGTAAAGATGAAATAAATAGATGTAAGGAAACTAAAGATTTGATCTCACGGAGGATGGGAGGGATGGAAAGATATAAATAAGGGGTTGTGCAAAGTTATTGTCATGGCCAAGGAAGGGAGAAATGTATGAAGGATATATGGGGGTAAAACGTGGAATTTTTAGTATACCTATCATTTTTTTTTCCAGATTTGGAACTCTGACCAATGGAGCTTCTCAACAAATCAACCATCATATATTAAATTTCAAGCATTTTTTTTTACCTACACACGATAACCTCTAGGATGTCAAAGTAATTTCTTTCTATTCATCCGTCTTCCGTGAGATTAAATAGTAAGAATAAGAATACAAACAATACCTTACAAATTATATACGTATGTAGTTTTTTTTTGGTTAAGGAAAATTATAAAGTAAATTATATTTTTTTTGGAAAAGTTTTTTTTCATATACCATAACATTTATATGCGATAAAAATGTCAATCCGTCATAGCGATGCAAACATTCGTCAAATGAATCTAGTGGACGAAAGGCGGGACGTATGTACTCGTATTTTTAATTCGACCAAGACCACGTGTGATCACCACTTTCATAATTATTGCTTAACGCAAAGGCTGACTCCAGCGTCTACTTGTCCTTCTTGTAGAGGTTCTCACGAATAATACCACCTATTTATACCCAACCACCTCCGAGATTGTCCATTACTCCAGCTGGTGCAGCTGGATTAGTTGCTCAGGGTGCAATCCCTAAGTCATAACGACTAGATCACATACTCATGACCAACCTGACCATCAATTTGATCAGTTAGGCGATAACTCGGTTCAAGTTGATAGGGGGCCGCCGTCAAAATAGACTGAACCTACAACAACGAACTAACAACACCCAACAACTTAGAGTAGATTCCGTAGAAAACCGTAGTGGATGGGTCAGTTTAGGCCAACAAATATCAGGCTCAGTGCTAAACAATGAGGCTGGAATCGGGGTGGAATCCCTCGACCTGGTTCAGCGACTAATTAATTTGTCACTAGATGCTCGTCAAGACGAAATGCTTGCCCGGATATCTCAAGTAATAGAAAACAACGTAACTACCGCGTTAGCTAATATTCAGGTTGGAACTACCAGTCGTGGTCCTCCAACCAATCCGAGAAACACTCCCAAACCTGATTTTATTGCATGGCCACAAGAAAGTCTATTGCGAGATCGCACAATACCCGCCTAGAATCAACAACATTTCAATTTCAAGTTGGCGAGTCAAATCCGAAAGTTTAATGAAGATTTTATTTACCAAATCCAGATGCTGACTATTGAAAACCTAAACGGTGATTGCGATTTACTTTGCAAAAATGCACAAATTCTCTTCGAAGGGCAAGGAAAGGAGTGGTTCTGAAAATTCCATGAACACAATCTCTACTTTATGTGGGATATCCTTGTAAATGCCTTACGTGGTGATTTTAAGGATATGAGGACAGACTTTGACATTCGAGAGCTGATAAGATGTAGAAAACAGAAAGAAAAAGAATAGTTTGTTGAATTTTATGATTCAGTTTTAAAACTCACCGACAGTCTTCGAACACCACTGTCGGAACCTGAGTTGGTGGAGATCTTAACAAGAAACCTGCGTCAAGATTTGCGTCTCGAACTTTTACATATTCATACTGTGGCAGAGTTACGAAAGGTTTGTGAAAGACGAGAACGTTTTAATCAGGAAATAGCCCAGAATACACAATCTTATCGTGCTTCTTTCCGAAATCCATCGATCAACGATACTGATAGTCGACCACGAGTTTCCGCGTTGGAACCCACAATATTACCGTTTTCCGAGAGTAATCTTCAAACGCACTCACCGTCAGTAGAATTTGATCAAAACATTGGTCAACATGTTCAGGCGAATTGTGCTATATCACATATCATATGTTGGAATTGCGAAGAAGAAGGTCACCGCTGGGATAACTGTACGAGCAGCGTTCGTAATGTTTTCTGTTATGAATGTGTGTACCCAACGTTTATAAACCTGAATGCCATACCTGTCAACGGAATTTAAACCAAAGGCAGGTTGCGAATCGGGTCGCAAATTCTCACCCTTTATCTTTGCCAGCGATCAAGAAGAATTAAAATCAATTTTACCGAGCAAATCATTTATTGCCGGCAATATTAAATCATCCAATAGTTTGATATCATATAAATCTGAGACGGATTTAAGAGAAGATAAAATCTGAATTTTACGATCTGTAACAATCAATGATTCTCCATCTTTATGTGACACCTCAACAGAAAGAAATCAATCGTATTTGAAAATGTCAAAGCCATATCATGTTCGTTTGCGTGAAAATCAAACCGAAACACCTCCCATTAAGATAACAAAACGATCCAAAAATCTACTCCTAGATATAGGCCTTGGCTAAGCGTTGGGACAATAAATAGAGTTATGGGTTTCGAGATGCCACGATATAGCATATCTACTGAAATTATTCCCCTGACTGATTGGTTCAAACCATCAGCAATTCTTACCACTGAGTTAAAATGATTGATTTTTGAATTTTCTTCAATGATTCTGATTCACAAGCCAGGGAAAGTGAGGGCATGTCTAGATTCGAGAAAGCTGAACGCAGTGACGGTCAAAGATGCTCATCCCATACAACAGATAGAAGCGACATTCAGTATATTACCACCTGCTTCATTTATTACTTGTTTAGACCTCAAAGATACCTTTTGGCAAATTCCACTTGATCCCGTTTCTCGGTTGAAAACCGCTTTCACAGTACCTGGTCGCCCACTTATGCATTCTGTTGTAGTACCTTTTGGTCTCACAAATGCAGCACAAGCTATAGTACAATTGATGGAAAAGGTTATTCCTCTAGAACTTCGTAATAGAGTAAAAGTATACATAGACGATTTATTAATACTTTCGGATGACTTTGAAAGTCATATCCAGTTGCTCATGCTAGTTGCCCATCATTTACGAAAAGCAGCCCTTCCAATTAACATCGCTTAAAGCAAATTTTGTCTTCAAGAATTAAAATATCTGGGTCATGTCATCGGTAATAGTGAAATAAAGACCGATCCTTCAAAAGTCCAGTCAATTGTTGAATATCCGGTACCAAAATCAGTTCGTCAAATTCGTAGATTTTTAGGAATGGCCGGCTGGTATCGAAAATATATCAATCATTTTGCCAGCCTTTGTTCACCAATAACTGACCTTCTGAAGAAGTCGAAAACCTTTTCATGGACACCAGAAGCTCAATTGGCTTTTGAGAATATCAAAACAAAGCTTACTAATTACTTCTCCTGTTCTGCGAACTCCCGATTATAGTAAGCCATTTATCATCAACTATGACGCTAGTCAATTTGATGCGGGAAGCATTGTAGCTCAATTAAACTCAGATGGATCGGAAGTTCCGTTGGCATATTGGTCAAAGAAATTGAACAAAAACCAAAGAAACTACAGTGTATCTGAACTAGAATGCCTCGCAGCCGTGTTAAGCATAAAACAATTTAGACCTTATATCGAAGGTTTAGAATTCACCGTTATAACCGACCATTCTTCATTAAAATGGCTCATGGATCAAAAAGATCTGAATGGTAGACTAGGTCGTTGGTCATTAAAACTTCAGGGTTTCAATTTTAAAATTCAACATCGAAAAGGGTATTCAAGAAGAAGATGTATCGGAACTCGACATCGTCAAACCCATAGTAGATTTGGATTCCAAGGAATTTGATTCTTCCGAATATAAAGACCTTAAAAAAAATATCACCAAAAACCAAAGTCACCTTCTGGACCTCAAAATAGTAGATAAATACATTTACAAACGAGTTGAATTCTATCCTGGAAATGAATTACAAGAACAGCGTGCAGGGAAACTGTGGGTCCCCAAAGGTTTGATGAACGATGTCATTCGACTAGCTTATGAGTCAGCTACATCCGCTCATGGTGGTATGGGTAAAACCATCGACCGGTTAAAGCAAACGTTTTTTTTTTTCCAAAAATGGTAGCTCAAATAAGAACGTATATTCAGGCGTGTGAAGTTTGCAAAATGACAAAACATCCCAACCAACCTCTGAGAGCGCTAATAGGCGTACAAAGTGTTTCCGAACGCACTTTCCAAAGTTTATAGGTTGATTTAATTGGACCGTTTCCGCGGTCAAAAAGTGGTCACATTGGTTTATTGATCATTCTTGATCATTTTTCTAAATTTCATTTTCTTTTGCCTTTAAAAAAATTTACTACCAAGCGGATTGTAGCATATATGCAAAAAGAAATTTTGACAGTTTTCGGCGATCCGGAAGTATTAATTTCGGACAATGGGAGTTAATTTAATTCCAACGAATTCAAATCTTTACTAGCTGGATATGGCATTAATCATCTTTTTACTGCGGTCTATAGTCCACAAGCTAATGCGTCGGAACGCGTAAACCGCTCAGTAATCGCTGCGATAAGAGCTTTTATCGATAATGACCAAAGCGAGTGGGATGTGAATTTATGTCACATAAACATGTGTTTGAGAAGCTCTAAACATGTTTACATAAGCTACTCACCGTATTTCATGCTTTTCGGACAAAACATGATCACACATGTTGGAGTTAGCAGAGTTGTTGATGTTGATAATTACTTCTTAGTGGTGATTTAGAACAGTGTCTTGATGTGATGCGACCGGATCCTGATTTCAATGCAGAACCTTCGAATTCTGGAAGTGACAAGGAAACCTCTTCAATATCTTGAAATAAAGATTTGGTAGAAGAAACGAGATGACTAGACTACATTCATGTCATAGTTCTCCTCCTTTGCAGCATTCACATTTAGGTTTACTGATAACAAGATTTACTTGGCTGATTCAAGATGATGGTTACAGGATTCAAGTCGAACTAACAGTCATAACCAAATGTACGTTTGTGTTGTAGTACCAATTTTTGTATTCATTGACATCGGTGGTTTGAATTTTCAAACAAGGCAAGACTCAGTCATTAATTTTGAAGAAGCCGAACTATTACGTCATGCAGAATATCATGGTTGCTTAATTTGGAGTATGAACTAGAGAAGTTGAAAGTTCATTTCTGTCTCTTGACGATAGTTTGAAGATGGATCGATCTATTGACCACTTCCATTAGACCAGTTCCTCTTGCTATTACCATTAATATTATCAAAGGTTTTATCACTCATATCATTTTCATTCTCATCTTCATCAGCGTTGAAGAATGCTCAACAATGCCGTCAAATATGAAGGCTCGTCGTTAGCGACTATGCAGCTTCGTTATCTGCGAACTCTTTAGTCTCTTTAGAAAGCAAAATCAGTAAAATGAACAGTAATAAAAATACGTTTTTGATATGTAAATACATTTTCAGTTTCAGTTTCAGGTCTTTTTCAAGATTATAGTGTTTTGAAACATTAATTGGATTTACAATTTCCTCTTTATAATCTTTTTATTATTTAATCATAATACAATTTTATTTAATAAAATGAATTTACATTAATTTAATAAATTCAATTTTTAATAAGATTTGAACATAATGATAATTATTTATTTCGTAGAAAATATTTTTGTTTCTTAACTTTAGTTAATCGTTACCATATATCTAGAATACACATTTACAGTATATGTATATTTATATTTTATATATGTATATCATATTATTTAAATATTATACTACTATAGGAAAAGGACCAACAATGTAAATCACGCTTGTCGAAATCCCATTGCTTGTCCTTACGTCTAGTATACGACAAAGGCCAATTATGCAAAAGATTGCCTTTGATCCCCTGCCCCTCTCCGCGGACTCAGAAAATCAGTTTTTTTTTTTGGAAAATTGTATTAAAAAAATTAATGAACAACAAGGTGTTATTTTTCCCGGATAAATTATTAGTTTTTGAAAATTTATTTGATATTGTAACTTCTGTGTTACTGGCAATATGCAAACTAATGACTTTGTTTGAAAGGTTTTCCCAATACGTAATTGAACAAATCTCAAGCCGACCCAGAAGCATTTCCAAATCTGAAAAGAAAATTATTTTATTAAAATCAAAACAAGTCGTTGATATTAAATAATGACCCTTGATCAAGATCATCATTAAGATCCCGAACATTCAGGGACTTAACACTTGGAGTATAGCAAAAGCCAGTTGCGAAAGAGAATGTCAGTGAAAGTTTTTCATCTGAAGAGGGAGATAACAAATTCATATATTCACTTTCCAGTGAATAATATGATTTGGTGAGTTCATCCTCATTGCATCTTTGCAAATACTCATCACAAATTTTCTGAGCAAAAGTCGTAGACTTTCGAAGGGAAAGATTTGTTTCGACTCCAATTTGGAAGTCCTATGAGCAATCTTTAAATTTACGAAGAGCGATTTTAAATGTTCGCACTAATGCGGCAGTATCCAACACTGCCTAACTTCGGGTTGAATCAAATTTACTACCGATACAAATCTTACCATAGTGTTGGTCCTCGGACAGGTCTTCCATATTAAAATTTTTAGCCGAAAGAACGACCGAATAAATTTGAAACGGTAAATTTAATTTAGAATTTTTATTTCGCGTTCAAAAGAAACACTAGGGCTCACCCTTTCAAACGAACTCACGAGCAAAGAAAACAAAACACCCGTACACTTTAAAGTCTAAAACTGAACTGATTTATTCAAATATTCTATATCTATATTACAACTACTACATATTTGTACACAAATACAAATATAGATAGCTTAACACATATATTATATAAAAATATAAGAAAAAAAAATATATCCTTGCTATACTTTTGTAAAAAGAATTTCATCATAAAATCCATGGATGTAAGCGAAATTGTAATTTTTTTTATTAAAGTTTTAACTTTAAGGATTTATGCTAAACAAAAATAAATAAATGGAGAATATTTTTTTTTTTTATAAATAGAGGCCTCTGTTCTGAACACATGTAATTACTAGATTTAAGATTATGGCTAGAATAATAAGCTTTTGTACATCAAATTATAACAAAAAAAAGATATCCTTGTAAATATAAATACAACAATTAAACAAAAAGAAAATATGAATTTATGTTATAGGATAATACCTATAGTAAAGATGAAATAAATAGATGTAAGGAAACTAAAGATTTGATCTCACGGAGGATAAGAGGGATGGAAAGATATAAATAAGCGGCTGTGCAAAGTTATTGTCATGGCCAAGGAAGGGAGAAATTTATGAAGGATATATGGGGGTAAAACGTGGAATTTTTAGTATACCGTTCATTTTTTTTTTTTTATGTACTCTATCACTAATTAAAGTAATGGTAACGAGGCACTAACGAAAAAGGGCAAGAATTCCCTCCCTAAACCGACGAGCTAGTTAAAAAAAAAAAGACTAAGGAGTACATCGAGGCCCCCTTGAGTTATGAAGATTACTAAATAGATAATTGTAATTTTTTTAATAAACCATTACATTATCTTCAAGAACTTGTAAGAGAATTGATGTTCAACTTCATACGTGTACTCAGACAAATAAAAATATATACATTATGTATATTAGAGTGTTTCAAAAAAAAAACAAGTGCCTTCGAAACGGGCTCAAAAGATTTGTTTTGTCAAAAAAACACAACTGTAAAAATTTTAGCTCATAATATTAACGTTAAGACCTGCATCATCGCACTTTTCGTTTTTCCATACGAATTGTATGGGAAAAAACACAAGTCCTTACATATGATTTTTTATCTTTAGAATACCATGTTTCCAAATCACGAGCATAACCTTTTCTTATAAAAAAATTAACGTTCAACAAAAAAGGTTTTGACATATTTCATAGTTAAATCAACCGTTTCAAAGTGACAGCCTCTAAAAAATGTAATACAATAAAAAATTAACATAAAATTTCCTTTTTTTGTATTTAACGTATTATCTTCACTATTATCACTCTTATCAAAAATTTACCCAAGACCTTTTTTGTAGAAGACAAACTTTCCTTTCTCACAGTGCCCTTTTCTCTAGTTATAACAATATATTATACGAATTATTCACATAATATATTTTCTGTTGAAAATCATTTAAAATCGCATAATTATTTAAAAAAAATATAAAAAACGTTACACAGCTGCAGTTGATTTGATAATTGACATATTATTAATATACAGGGTGATTGGTATCAGGTGCACCAAAAATCAGTTACGAGGAGGTTGGATTAAGACAAGAAAAAAGGGGGGGAGGGGGTCTATTTCCCTACATTTAGGTGCGAGGGCAATTTTCTAAAAAATTGCCTTAAAACAGAAAACAAATATTTAAAATCAACGGTTAAACTTGCGTAGCCAAAAATTATGCTTAATTACATAAAATTTTGATAAAAATTAGTTTGAAATTAAAAAAACAAAATTTTTTTGCAAAATTTTGAGTTTGAAAATTAATATTTTAAAATTTTTTTTCTTCTTTCTGTTTTAAGGCAATTTTTTTTAAAAAATTGCCCCTCCCGCCTAAATGGAGGGAAATAAATACGATTTTTCTCTTGTCTTAATCCAACCTTCTCGTAACAGCTTTTTGGTGTACCTGATGCCAATCACCCTGTATATTAATAACATGTCAATTATCAAATCAACTGCAGCTGTGTAACATGTTTTATATTTTTTTTAAATAATTATGCGACTAAGAAAGGGGCACTGCGAGGAAGGAAATTTTGTCCTCTACAAAAAAGGGCTCGGGTAATTTTTTGATAAGAGTGATAATAGTGAAGATAATACGTTAAATACAAAAAAAGGTAATTTTATGTTAATTTTATATTGTATTAGATTTTTTTTTTGAGGCTGTAACTTTGAAACGGTTGATTTAACGATAAAATATGTCAAGACCTTTTTTGTAGAAGGTTAAATTTCCTATAAGAAAAAGTTATGCTCATGATTTGGAAACATGGTATTCTAAAGATACAAAATAAAGAATACAAATCGTATGGAAAAACGAAAAGTGCGATGAGGCAGGTCTAAAAGTTAATATTATGAGCTAAAATGTATATACTCTAATGTATATATTATAAAATATAAAGAAAAAGTCAAGAGTATTGTCAAGAAATTATAAAAGTGAAGTGCAAAATATCCTTGCAGAAGATTTGAAAACAAGAAGAAAACCATCTCTTGAATTAATTTTTAGGTCATCCTGAGACCATCTTTTATGTGTTTTATTACTACCTAGTTTCTATAAATAAATTTTAAATTGTTGTGTATTACTTACTTAATTTTACCCTAAAATTAATGACTTTTCCTAAGTGAATCTATCTGATCAAGTTCTTCTTTTAATCGTGTTAAATATTGTGTTTTCTTTTGTGTTTTTCTTTTAATGTTATAGAGTTATTTGTTTAATTTTTCCTTGCCTTAATCCTTTTCTCTTTTTAAATTATATTCCTACCAATATGTTAATTTGTTTGTATGTGTATGTGCGGAATCTCACTCAAAAGTTGTTGGTGTTGATGTTGCCATTTGCGTATTCTTTTTAAATTTTCCATATATGTATCGACTGGTATGTGAATTTTTGTGTATGTATCCATTTAAACTTATTTTATTTTTTGTTTTGAATGATTTTTCAAATTACATATGACATTGAACTTAAATTTCTCAAGATCAAGTCTTTGTTCCTAATATTCATCTCTTTGGTAAATTTCAAATCAGACATTTAATTTTTAATGATAGTAATAATCAGACAAAATTATATTCAATCAATAAACGAAACAAGGAATTTTTAATGTTTAACTTAAATTATATTAAAAGATAATTAAATACGAAAATTTGTATGGACTAAAGGCCGTTAACAGCTATATTGAATCAATAATTCAACAAGTCAAATTAAATAATGCTAAGTCTTCCACCTGGCTGATGTATTTCAGTAGTATATACATGGGTATATAATTGGGTTGGATAAAGTTCACAATTGATTTTCGCTGTAAAACTGATGTAAGCTGGACTGCACTTAATAAAAATTGCGTCTTGACAAGGGTCTCACTGTCAACTGAAGAGTCCAAGTGAGAACGCCGGGACGAAACGCCAATTTGTATGGACTAAAGGCCGTTAAAAGCTGTACTGAATCAATAATTCAACAAGTCCAATTAAATAATGCTAAGTCTTCTACTCGGCTGATGTATTACAGTAGTATATACTTACTACTTACTTAGGTCCTCGGACCTATTACGTCCGTGATGTTTCCCTTACGGGACATAGGGCCTCCACTACACCTACGCGCCATCGTGTACGATTTCTTGAAATATATTTCAGCTCTCTCCAACTTTTCCCCAGTCGTGCCGATTCCTGTTCGACCGTTCTTCGCCATGTACTTCTAGGCCGGCCCACTTGTCTTCCCTCCTGTGTGAGCGGGTTCCACTGCATTGCTTGAGATGCAATGCACCGATCGCCTTTTCGAAGCGTATGGTCAATCCACTGCCACTTTCTTCTTCGTATAATGGAGTCTATGGGCTCCTGACCCGTTCTCGTATGAAGTTCGGCATTGGAGATACGGTTGGGCCAGAAAATCCTCAAGATGTTTCGTAGACATCTATTAACGAAGGTTTGCAGCTTTCTAGTGACAATTTCAGTGACTTTCCAAGTGCTGCAGCCGTAAAGCAGAACGGATTCAACATTGGAGCGGAACAGTCGTAGCTTGGTCTTTAAGCTAAAAGAGTTGTTTCTCCATATTTTGGACAGCATTCCGAACGCAGCCTTTGCTTTTCTGATTCGGCTGTTTACGTCCAGTTCAGTTCCGCCACCCGTAGAGATAATACTCCCAAGATATTGGAAATCCTCTACCATCTCTACCGGTTGTCCAGAAATATTTACTTGGATTGATGAGGAAGTTCCAAGGCTGATCCTTTTAGTTTTTGCCGAGTTGATCTTAAGCCCTACGATTTCTGCTTCTCTCTCCACCCTTGTTGTCATTTGATGGAGATCCATGATCCTATGAGAGAGTAAGCATACGTCGTCCGCGTAGTCCAGATGTTTGAGGTGAGATTGCAGAGTCCACTGAATTCCCCCATTTCCATTTGACAAAGCTGCGTGCAGTACGTCACTTATCACCAACAGGAACAGTATTGGTGACAGTATACAGCCTTGCCTAACTCCACTTTGGATTTCAAACTCCTCTGACAGCCTACCTTTGTGCAAAACGTGACACCTGGATCCATCATATGTAGCCTTGATAATAGCAATCAATTTATCTGGGATGCCCCTCCTGTGCAAAGCAAGCCAAATAAATTCTCTATTGACACTGTCGAACGCCTTTTCAAAATCGATGAACAGCAGGTGAAGTGGTGATCGATATTCAACGCACTGTTCGATGATGATCCTCAAGGTGTTGATGTGATCAACACAGGAAGATCCAGTGCGGAAACCTGCTTGTTCGGCGTCGAGTGTGTCTTCGAGGTGGTCTTTAATTCGGTCCAATATTATCCTTGCTATTATCTTGGCTACTGCAGGCAGAACGCATATTCCTCTCCAGTTTTCGCACTGTGTGAGATCTCCTTTCTTTGGGAGCTTGACAATCATTCCTTTTTTCCACTCTTCAGGAAAGCTCTCTGCTTCCCAAGCTCTCTTAATAAGTGGGTGCAGTAGCTCGCTCGATGTCGTTGGGGCTGCTCCTAAGAGCTCTGCAGGAATACCGTCAAGTCCAACCGCTTTGTTGTTCTTCAGTGCTTTGATGGCGGTGATAATTTCTTCTTTACTGGGGGGTACGGTGCGTATTCGGGAAATTGTTACTTCGGGTAGCTCAGTGGGAATAGGGTTCACTTCACTTGCGAAAACGCGGTTTAAAACCGCAGAAAAGTGTTCCCTCCACCTTATGAGCTGGTCCTCATCCGAAATTAGCAGGGATCCGTTTGTGTCTTTAACCAGGTGTTGTTTAGAGCTCTGGACACCAGTGAGCTATTTGGTAATTCTGTAGACGGTCCTACTGTCACACCTACTAGCGGCTTCTTCTGCTTCTGTAGCCAGTGCGTTGATGTAGTTACGCTTATCACGTCGCACACTACGGTGAACTTCCCTCATCTTCATGCGGTACGTAGACTCAAGCTCGTTTCTCCCTGCTGCTGGGGTAGCTGCGATGCGAGCTTTAAGGTGTTTCCTTTCTTCGATCCTTGCAGTAGTATATAGAATTTGTATTATAAAAAACACTCATATGTAAACAATGCCAGGCCACGGGTAACAAAATTTCCAAAAATTCTTATATAGTTCACAATTGATTTTCGCTGTAAAATTGAGGTAAGCTGGACTGAACTTAATAAGAATTGCGTCTTGACAAGGCCCTCACTGTCAACTGAAGAGTCCAAGTGAGAACGCCGGGACGAAACTCCAATATTTATGGACTAAAGGCCGTTAGAAGCTATATTGAATAAATAAATTTTTGTTTAGAATTTTCTTGAACTAATTTCGTAAATTTTTTTAATTAAACTTAAATATTTTAATACAATATATATCATTGTTTAATAATTATAAATTGAAATGAACTGCTTAATCATTTGCTTTCGTGTTAAAAAACTATTAAAATGAAATATTAAATTTCATATTGAGCAGGTGAGGCTTAGACCCTATGTTTAGGGGCTGTTGCAAATTATGAGCACGCAGCAGCCAAGGTGTCATTCTCGGTGATGAGATTGGCAAAGGGGAGGAATGCTCAAAGGTATCAATAACACCAAAGATACTCGTGCGGTGGAAGGACGAGTAGATTAATTAGTTAAGAAGGTTCTTCGTTTGCATCCAATCATCATTAAAATCATTTCAGTGTTACGTGTAACAATTCGGCTTACAAAACAGATCTGGCCTACGCTAGATGGGAGGCGCTCTAAGTGTTTGATATCTTTGAAAAGATTGCATATCAGCTCCGTAATTGGTGTCATAACCGGGCACTGTCTAATAGGCAAGCACGCAAATCAGCTTGGAGTTTCCGCATGAGCTGTATGGACGAAGAGAAGGAAGAATCTGTACCCCATCTTCTCTGCACATGCCCTACCCTATCCCAAAGACGTAGGCTCTATTTCGGAGACTTCTTCTTCAATGATCCTAGTGATCTAACAAACATAGAGATAAGTAGTCTCGCACGCTTCATTAGAAGCTCCAACTGGTTTTAACGAGTGGGGAGAAAATCTCTCTAGATTCAAGTGGTATCACAACGGACCAACTTATGGTCTAAGTGTGTCAGTTGCTTGCTGGCAGCCACTGCAACCTAACCTAACCTAACGTAGATTAATTTCACTTGTCCGTTTGATTATTTTTACCATTAACAGTCCCAATTTATTTCAATTTTGCTTTTTCTTTTCTTGTTTATTATTTCTTTTTGTTTTAGATCAGGCATGAATTATGAACGGTAGTCCAGACAGGCAGGATAAAAGACAATTTTTATTTAAAATGGAGCTCTGAAAAGAGTAAAGTTTTTGATATTATTGCTCAAACTTTAAATTTTTTTCTGGTTCGCGAATAATTTTAACTTTTAATTAACATGAAATTTTTTACTTTTGTCTACATGTTTGGATGCGAACCAACTATTTTTTTTTTAAATCTTATTCAATTCTTTTTGATTCCTGTTGTCTGTTGCGGAGTTCCTGAATTTCCGAGCATTGTTTGAAGAAAGAGAATCTCAAGTGTTTTTGGTTGGAATGCTTTCCGATCAAATCGCTCTTGATTTTCTCGATGTTGGCTTAGGATTTTGCAAGTTCCTGTGTTACTGTCCGGAAAAGGGAAACTTCTGGTACCTCTTTGTCTGTTGCTGTCATACATCCTTGCAATTTCTTGAACCAATTCGGTTTTTGGCTTGATATCCTTGTGGTGAAAGCTTAGTATTTGCTGTCCGGGATAGAGAGAAGCAGAAACTATTCGTCTGTTGCTGCATTTAATTTTGCAAACACCATAAGTTGTATCGGGTCAAGAATCGAATATGTAAGCTGATGAGCCAAAACTTCTTTTACTGCAGAAGCGGGACTCATTCTGTCGGAGGGTATCGTCCTCAATGTCATTCGCCACTCTGCTATTAATTTTGTTTGATCAAGTTTCAAATTAGAAATATAGTCCGGATTGCATTAGTGAATTCCGTTTTTGTTTGTCATAATTTTGTTGTTATTATTGAATTTTCATATTCTTATAATAATATTTGTTTTAGTCATTTATAACCTTCATAAGTCGATTTTAATCTTTTCGTAATTTATACTTTTTTTTTGTCTGTTAGCTTAGTCTTTATATTAGCCGCGTTTTATTATCCACCAAGATCCATATGGATCATCCTATGATAATAAAACGATCCAGATCCTACGCTTTTTGACGTTTTCAATTTTGAAATATAAACAAAAAATACAAATGGAAAAGTAGTAAAAGTGTTTTATTATCTTTTATCGGGATCTTAGGGCTTGCCACGAGACGAGAAAAGTCTCGGTCTCGCATGACGAGACCGAGATGAGACCGAGACGAGACTGTTTATTTGGACCGAAATTTACAGAGAGTCTAATAAATTAAAAAATCCAATTTTGGTTAAATATATATTTTCTTCTGCACATATTCAAACGATAATCGAAAATATTTCGTTCCAATAATCAACAGTTTGTCCGCAAATCGTATTTTTCGGAGACGAGACCGAGACGAGACTTAATTATCCGAGACCGACACGAGACCGAGACGAGACTGAAAATTTTCGGTTTTAACGAGACCGAGACGAGACTTACAAAAGTCTAACAGAGTCTCGTCTAGTGGCCAGCCCTACGGGATCTCGATCTGGGTCTTGTGTTTTTTCACAGTGCTGACAACATTTGAGAACCAAAATGGTCACCTGGTGTTGAGAATAAAAACTAATTCTTGGATCTTGAAATACATCCAGATAGAAAGCAGGATCCGAAATTGTTTTTGTATTACGTGTAAAAGTTAATCCAGATCCGGATCCAGATCCCGATAAAAGATAATAAAACACAGCTATTGTGTATAATTATTTAAAAAATGACACATTTGCCAAGGAATTGACTTTCCCTTTAGCTAGGTCAGCTCCTGGTAATAAGGACGAAGAACCATTACCATATAATGTTACTTCTAAAACTAATCCGTTTTCATTGTTTCGACACAACAGATTTTCAAAACATGAGACACACTTCGACACCAGTTACACATAGAAATTTAAACAGAGTAAATATTGTGTCCGATATAAATACAGATTCGTGAAGTAGTTCTTTCATCCTTAGCGGCTCAGAATGAGAAAATAATGGAAAGCTTTGACAAGGGGCTAGAAGTCGAACAAACAATATTACGCAATGAAGTAGCGGATATTATTCGGCAGACTTTGAGTTCATCAGACACCAGAGTTCCGTCTGATAATATAATACACAACTCGCTTCTAAATGAGAAATTTAATTCACCAGACTAGTTCAGACGAGCTCATACAAACTCTGCTAATTGTAATCAATTTCAAAATATAGGTCTTAACGACGACTATCTTCGGGCAAGAAATCAAAACTGTGCTGAAAATTATGGACAAAACTTTAATCACAACAACAGGGGTTCGAAAGACTGTGATTTTCATAAGTGGAGGTTAAAGTATGATAATCAAAATATGTCAGTCGATGACTTTTTATTCATTTAAGAAGATCACCAAGAGTCGTATGATGTTCATTGGGATGCGATTCAAATAAATTGCCACCATTTTGTTTGCGGTCATGTTAGTACGTGGTACTGGGTTCACCTCAAGACACATCGAAAACAAAGTTGGCAAGATTTCAGAATGGATCTGATGGAACATTTTGGCAGTTTAGAAACTGAAGACGAGTTAGGAAGGAAATTAGACGATAGAAAACAATCATTAAATGAATCGTTTGACAGTTTTTACACGGATATTTTAAAGCTAAACGCTAAATTGCAAATGCCAAGAGGTCCAGACCAGCTAATCTTTCTTCTACGACAAAATGTTAGGCCAGACATCGGTAGCAAGCTTTTGACATTGAAAACTTCGAGTTTGCCAGAAATCCTCTATACATGTCGCAACATTGAGAAATACAATTTTCAACATTTTCGACCTAAGCAATACCCTCAACAACGTCAGCAAAATTTCAACCGGCAAATACATGAACTAGAAAATATTATCGAAAACTACGAACTACCAATAGAAGCCGATGATTTTTCGAAATCCATAGAACGAAGTGGTCTAAAATGCTGGAACTGTAAAAGTCCTGGACACACGTTTTGTGAATGTCCTATTCCCAAAAGGTTCCTTTTCTGTTTGAAATGTGGTCGACCGGAAGTAACATCTCCTAATTGTCCTTGTTCGGAAAACGCATTGAAGAGCAATTTGAATCTCGGGGAACATTCCTCTCTAACGAAAAGACCGGGAAACCAGTTCAGAAAACAACCATAGACGAACCCAATTTAATCCCACCTGACGAACAACATGACAAACCTCTACAAATCCTTAAAAGGATTCAGCTTCATACGTGTATTTAGACAAATAAAAATATATACATTATGTATATATTATAAAATATAAAGAAAAAGTCAAGAGTATTGTTAAGAAATTATAAAAGTGAAGTGCTAAATAATCCTTGCAAAAGATTTGAAAACAAGAAGAAAACTATCTCCTGAATTAATTTTTAGGCCATCCTGAGACCATCTTTTATGTGTTTTATTACTACCTAGTTTTTATAAATAAATTTTCTATTGTTGTGTATTACCTACTTAATTTTCCCCTAAAATTAATCATTTTTCCTAAGTAAACCTATCTGATCAAGTTTTTCTTTTAAACGTGTTAAATATTGTGTTTTCTTTTGTGTTATTCTTTAAATTTTATAGAGTTATTTGATTAATTTTTCCTTGCCTTGATCCTTTTCTCTTTTTAAATTATAATCCTTCCAATATCTTAATTTTTTTGTATGTGTATGTGCGGAATCTCACTCAAAAGTAGTTGTTGTAATGTTTCCATTTGCGTATTCTTTTTTAATTTTCCATATAGGTATCGACTGCTTGTGCGCACATGTAGGCAGATATTCAGGTATGTGAATTTATGTGTATGTACCCATTTAATTTATTTTATTTGTTGTTTTGAGTGATATTTCAAATTATCTCTCAAGATCAAGTCAGTGTTCCTAATATTCATCTCTTTTGTAAATTTCAAATCAGACATTTAATTTTTAATGATAGTTAATAAAATAAGACAAAATTATAATCAATCAATAAACGAAAAAAGGAACTTTTAATGTTTAACTTAAATTATTAAAAGATATTAAACACATTTTTGTTTACTATTTTCTTGAACTAATTTCGTAAATTAACTAACTTTTGATTTTTTTTTTTTACTAATTACATGTATAAGAGTTATTTTTTTAAATTTAAACTTAAAACTTTTAATACAATAAATATCATTGTTTAATAATTATAAAATGAAATGAACTAAAGAACTATTAAAATGAAATATTAAGTTTCATATTGAGTGGCTAATTATAGAAAGGACATGAGAGTCCTTTGGTTTTGAGTTTCCGCACGGCTTAGAGCCTATGTTTAGGGGCTGTTGCAAATTATAAGCACGCAGCAGCCAAGGTGTCATTCTGGGTGATGAGATTGGCAAAGGGGAGGGATGCTCAAGGGTATCAATAACACCAAAGATACTCGTGCAGTGAAAGGACGAGCAGGTTAATCAGTTAAGAAGGTTCTTCGTTTGCATCCAATCATCCTTAAAATCATTTCAGTGTAACGTAGCTTAATTTCACTTGTCCGTTTGATTATTTTAACCATTAACAGTCCTAGTTTATTTCAATTTTGCTTTTACTTTTCTTGTTTATTATTTCTTTTTGTTTTAGATCAGGCATGAATTATGTACGGTAGTCCAGACAGGCAGGCCAAAAGAACCCACCCTACATCCGACGAGCTAAGCAATACATGCAAGCATGCCTGACCTGGTCTTGTCTTCTCTTCTGGACGCCCTTCCATCCGTTTGTTTCTGCAGAACCTGTATCTGTAGGATGGAAGAGTTGACAACATTGGTTGCTGTCTTATACCGTTACAGGTGGCGCCCAAAACGTGGGGCAATTTTTATTTAAAATCGAGCTCTGAAAAGAGTAAAGTTTTTGATATTATTGCTCAAACTTTAAATTTTGTTCTGGTTCGCGAATTAACATTAGCGTCAGTGCTGAGGATCTGGAAAGAACACTTCTCTAGACTGCTTAATGGCGAAGACAGCCAAGATGCCGCTAATAGGCACAACGCTCCATTCAACTTGGACGATGATGGCCAAGAGTTCCGTCCACCCGACCTAACCGAAGTTCGGCTGGCGATATCCAAACTTAAGTCGTACAAGGCTGCAGGTGCGGATGGCTTACAAGCCGAACTATTTAAATCAGCGGGAGATGAATTGGCTAGGAGCATACACCAGCTCATCTGCAAAATTTGGTCGGAGGAAAGTATGCCCGATGAATGGAACCTCGGTATAGTGTGCCCCATCCATAAAAAGGGAGATGTTCTGAAATGTACCAACTACAGAGGAATTAGTCTCCTAAACGTCGCTTATAAAATCTTGTCGGCCATCCTGTGTGACCGCTTAAAACCTTTTGTCAACGATCTGATCGGCCCTTATCAGTGCGGTTTTAGGCCAGGCAAGTCAACCGTCGATCAAATGTTCACACTCCGACAGATTTTAGAAAAATCCCGGGAATTCCAGATCGATACACACCACCTTTTTATCGATTTTAAAGTCGCGTATGATAGCGTGGAAAGGGACGAATTATACAGAGCCATGTCGAGTCTCGGCACCCCTGCCAAACTCGTCCGCTTGTGCAGGATGACGATGGAGAAATCTCGCTGCTCCGTCAAAATTGGTAAGAACACCACCGATTCCTTTGATGTTGAGAAAGGATTGAGGCAAGGCGACGCGTTATCATGCAACCTATTCAACATCGTCCTTGAAGCCAACGCACATGTCAACACCAGCGGTACAATCTATCAAAAGTCCGTTCAATTGCTTGCGTATGCGGATGACATAGACATTGTCGGCAGAACGAAGCGAGCTGTGGCAGGGGCATTTGCGAGCATTGAATCGGAGGCGGCTAGAATGGGATTGGCGGTTAATGAGGACAAGACGAAGTATATGCTGTCATCGAGAGAGGAATCTCAACATCGTCGACTCGGGCAAAATATCACGATGGACAGATATAACTTCGAAGTTGTCAAGGACTTTGTTTACCTGGGCTCCACTATTACATCGCAGAATGACATCAGTGCAGAGATCAAGCGAAGAATTACTCTTGCCAACCGCTGTTTCTTCGGTCTAAGAAGGCATTTAAGTAGTAAGGCCCTCTCTCAGAGAACCAAGGAGACTTTATACAAAACCCTAATCATCCCGGTCCTGCTTTATGGGTCAGAAGCATGGACACTGAAAGATTCGGATAAAAATCTGCTAGGGTGCTTTGAGAGGAAGATTCTTCGTGTGATTTTCGGTCCGGTGTGTATCGAAGGAGTATGGAGGAGAAGATTCAACGACGAGCTATACGGGCTATACAGCGACGTTGACCTGGTCAAAAAGCTGAAAATACAGCGGCTGAGATGGCTGGGGCACGTGGAGTGTATGGACAGCAACGCACCTGCCCGACGAGTCTTCGAATCCAACCCCGATGGGGTACGCAGCAGAGGAAGAACCCGTAACAGGTGGCGCAATCAAGTGAATGAAGACATCAAAGCACTCGGTGTGCGCAACTGGAAGCGGCTAGCTAGGGACAGAGCTGGCTGGAGGGGCTTGTTAGTTGAGGCCGAAGCCCATCCTGGACTGTGAGCGCCATCAAAAGTAAAGTAAGTAAGAATTAACATTATTAACATGAAATTTTTTACTTTTGTCTACATGTTTGGATGCGAACCAACAATTTTTTTTTAAATCTTATTCAATTCTTTTTGATTCCTGTTGTCTGTTGCGGAGTTCCTGAATTTCCGAGCATTGTTTGAAGAAAGAGAATCTCAAGTGTTTTTGGTTGGAATGCTTTCCGATCAAATCGCTCTTGATTTTCTCGATGTTGGCTTAGGATTTTGCAAGTTCCTGTGTTACTGTCCGGAAAAGGGAAACTTCTGGTACCTCTTTGTCTGTTGCTGTCATACATCCTTGCAATTTCTTGAACCAATTCGGTTTTTGGCTTGATATCCTTGTGGTGAAAGCTTAGTATTTGCTGTCCGGGATAGAGAGAAGCAGAAACTATTCGTCTGTTGCTGCATTTAATTTTGCAAACACCATAAGTTGTATCGGGTCAAGAATCGAATATGTAAGCTGATGAGCCAAAACTTCTTTTACTGCAGAAGCGGGACTCATTCTGTCGGAGGGTATCGTCCTCAATGTCATTCGCCACTCTGCTATTAATTTTGTTTGATCAAGTTTCAAGTTAGAAATATATTCCGGATTGCATTAGTGAATTCCATTTTTGTTTGTCATAATTTTGTTGTTATTATTGAATTTTCATATTCTAATAATAATATTTGTTTTAGTCATTTATAACCTTCATAAGTCGATTTTAATCTTTTCGTAATTTATACTTTTTTTGTCTGTTAGCTTAGTCTTAATATTAGCCGCGTTTTATTATCCACCAAGATCCATATGGATCATCCTATGATAATAAAACGATCCAGATCCTACGTTTTTTGACGTTTTCAATTTTGAAATATAAACAAAAAATACAAATGGAAAAGTAGTAAAAGTGTTTTATTATCTTTTATCGGGATCTTAGGGCTTGCCACGAGACGAGAAAAGTCTCGGTCTCGATCTCGGTCGGACGAGACCGAGACGAGACTGTTTATTTGGACCGAAATTTACAGAGAGTCTAATAAATTAAAAAATCCAATTTTGGTTAAATATATATTTTCTTCTGCACATATTCAAACGATAATCGAAAATATTTCGTTCCAATAATCAACAGTTTGTCCGCAAATCGTATTTTTCGGAGACGAGACCGAGACGAGACTAAATTATCCGAGACCGACACGAGACCGAGACGAGACTGAAAATTTTCGGTTTTAACGAGACCGAGACGAGACTTACAAAAGTCTAACAGAGTCTCGTCTAGTGGCCAGCCCTACGGGATCTCGATCTGGGTCTTGTGTTTTTTCACAGTGCTGACAACATTTGAGAACCAAAATGGTCACCTGGTGTTGAGAATAAAATATTTAAAAAATGACACATTTGCCAAGGAATCGACTTTCCCTTTAGCTAGGTCAGCTCCTGGTAATAAGGACGAAGAACCATTACCATATAATGTTACTTCTAAAACTAATCCGTTTTCATTGTTTCGACACAACAGATTTTCAAAACATGAGACACACTTCGACACCAGATACACATAGAAATTTAAACAGAGTAAATATTGTGTCCGATATAAATACAGATTCGTGAAGTAGTTCTTTCATCCTTAGCGGCTCAGAATGAGAAAATAATGGAAAGCTTTGACAAGGGGCTAGAAGTCGAACAAACAATATTACGCAATGAAGTAGCGGATATTATTCGGCAGACTTTGAGTTCATCAGACACCAGAGTTCCGTCTGATAATATAATACACAACCCGCTTCTAAATGAGAAATTTAATTCACCAGACTAGTTCAGACGAGCTCATACAAACTCTGCTAATTGTAATCAATTTCAAAATATAGGTCTTAACGACGACTATCTTCGGGCAAGAAATCAAAACTGTGCTGAAAATTATGGACAAAACTTTAATCACAACAACAGGGGTTCGAAAGACTGTGATTTTCATAAGTGGAGGTTAAAGTATGATAATCAAAATATGTCAGTCGATGACTTTTTATTCATTTAAGAAGATCACCAAGAGTCGTATGATGTTCATTGGGATGCGATTCAAATAAATTGCCACCATTTTGTTTGCGGTCATGTTAGTACGTGGTACTGGGTTCACCTCAAGACACATCGAAAACAAAGTTGGCAAGATTTCAGAATGGATCTGATGGAACATTTTGGCAGTTTAGAAACTGAAGACGAGTTAGGAAGGAAATTAGACGATAGAAAACAATCATTAAATGAATCGTTTGACAGTTTTTACACGGATATTTTAAAGCTAAACGCTAAATTGCAAATGCCAAGAGGTCCAGACCAGCTAATCTTTCTTCTACGACAAAATGTTAGGCCAGACATCGGTAGCAAGCTTTTGACATTGAAAACTTCGAGTTTGCCAGAAATCCTCTATACATGTCGCAACATTGAGAAATACAATTTTCAACATTTTCGACCTAAGCAATACCCTCAACAACGTCAGCAAAATTTCAACCGGCAAATACATGAACTAGAAAATATTATCGAAAACTACGAACTACCAATAGAAGCCGATGATTTTTCGAAATCCATAGAACGAAGTGGTCTAAAATGCTGGAACTGTAAAAGTCCTGGACACACGTTTTGTGAATGTCCTATTCCCAAAAGGTTCCTTTTCTGTTTGAAATGTGGTCGACCGGAAGTAACATCTCCTAATTGTCCTTGTTCGGAAAACGCATTGAAGAGCAATTTGAATCTCGGGGAACATTCCTCTCTAACGAAAAGACCGGGAAACCAGTTCAGAAAACAACCATAGACGAACCCAATTTAATCCCACCTGACGAACAACATGACAAACCTCTACAAATCCTTAAAAGGATTCAGCTTCATACGTGTATTTAGACAAATAAAAATATATACATTATGTATATATTATAAAATATAAAGAAAAAGTCAAGAGTATTGTCAAGAAATTATAAAAGTGAAGTGCTAAATAATCCTTGCAAAAGATTTGAAAACAAGAAGAAAACTATCTCCTGAATTAATTTTTAGGCCATCCTGAGACCATCTTTTATGTGTTTTATTACTACCTAGTTTTTATAAATAAATTTTCTATTGTTGTGTATTACCTACTTAATTTTCCCCTAAAATTAATCATTTTTCCTAAGTAAACCTATCTGATCAAGTTTTTCTTTTAAACGTGTTAAATATTGTGTTTTCTTTTGTGTTATTCTTTAAATTTTATAGAGTTATTTGATTAATTTTTCCTTGCCTTGATCCTTTTCTCTTTTTAAATTATAATCCTTCCAATATCTTAATTTTTTTGTATGTGTATGTGCGGAATCTCACTCAAAAGTAGTTGTAATGTTTCCATTTGCGTATTCTTTTTTAATTTTCCATATAGGTATCGACTGCTTGTGCGCACATGTAGGCATATATTCAGGTATGTGAATTTATGTGTATGTATCCATTTAACTTATTTTATTTGTTGTTTTGAGTGATATTTCAAATTATCTCTCAAGATCAAGTCAGTGTTCCTAATATTCATCTCTTTTGTAAATTTCAAATCAGACATTTAATTTTTAATGATAGTTAATAAAATAAGACAAAATTATAATCAATCAATAAACGAAAAAAGGAACTTTTAATGTTTAACTTAAATTATTAAAAGATATTAAACACATTTTTGTTTACTATTTTCTTGAACTAATTTCGTAAATTAATTAACTTTTGATTTTTTTTTTACTAATTACATGTATAAGAGTTATTTTTTTAAATTTAAACTTAAAATTTTTAATACAATAAATATCATTGTTTAATAATTATAAAATGAAATGAACTAAAGAACTATTAAAATGAAATATTAAGTTTCATATTGAGTGGCTAATTATAGAAAGGACATGAGAGTCCTTTGGTTTTGAGTTTCCGCACGGCTTAGAGCCTATGTTTAGGGGCTGTTGCAAATTATGAGCACGCAGCAGCCAAGGTGTCATTCTGGGTGATGAGATTGGCAAAGGGGAGGGATGCTCAAGGGTATCAATAACACCAAAGATACTCGTGCAGTGAAAGGACGAGCAGGTTAATCAGTTAAGAAGGTTCTTCGTTTGCATCCAATCATCCTTAAAATTATTTCAGTGTAACGTAGCTTAATTTCACTTGTCCGTTTGATTATTTTAACCATTAACAGTCCTAGTTTATTTCAATTTTGCTTTTACTTTTCTTGTTTATTATTTCTTTTTGTTTTAGATCAGGCATGAATTATGTACGGTAGTCCAGACAGGCAGGCCAAAAGAACCCACCCTACATCCGACGAGCTAAGCAATACATGCAAGCATGCCTGACCTGCTCTTGTCTTCTCTTCTGGACGCCCTTCCATCCGTTTGTTTCTGCAGAACCTGTATCTGTAGGATGGAAGAGTTGACAACATTGGTTGCTGTCTTATACCGTTACAGGTGGCGCCCAAAACGTGGGGCAATTTTTATTTAAAATCGAGCTCTGAAAAGAGTAAAGTTTTTGATATTATTGCTCAAACTTTAAATTTTGTTCTGGTTCGCGAATTAACATTAGCGTCAGTGCTGAGGATCTGGAAAGAACACTTCTCTAGACTGCTTAATGGCGAAGACAGCCAAGATGCCGCTAATAGGCACAACGCTCCATTCAACTTGGACGATGATGGCCAAGAGTTCCGTCCACCCGACCTAACCGAAGTTCGGCTGGCGATATCCAAACTTAAGGCGTACAAGGCTGCAGGTGCGGATGGCTTACAAGCCGAACTATTTAAATCAGCGGGAGATGAATTGGCTAGGAGCATACACCAGCTCATCTGCAAAATTTGGTCGGAGGAAAGTATGCCCGATGAATGGAACCTCGGTATAGTGTGCCCCATCCATAAAAAGGGAGATGTTCTGAAATGTACCAACTACAGAGGAATTAGTCTCCTAAACGTCGCTTATAAAATCTTGTCGGCCATCCTGTGTGACCGCTTAAAACCTTTTGTCAACGATCTGATCGGCCCTTATCAGTGCGGTTTTAGGCCAGGCAAGTCAACCGTCGATCAAATGTTCACACTCCGACAGATTTTAGAAAAATCCCGGGAATTCCAGATCGATACACACCACCTTTTTATCGATTTTAAAGTCGCGTATGATAGCGTGAAAAGGGACGAATTATACAGAGCCATGTCGAGTCTCGGCACCCCTGCCAAACTCGTCCGCTTGTGCAGGATGACGATGGAGAAATCTCGCTGCTCCGTCAAAATTGGTAAGAACACCACCGATTCCTTTGATGTTGAGAAAGGATTGAGGCAAGGCGACGCGTTATCATGCAACCTATTCAACATCGTCCTTGAAGCCAACGCACATGTCAACACCAGCGGTACAATCTATCAAAAGTCCGTTCAATTGCTTGCGTATGCGGATGACATAGACATTGTCGGCAGAACGAAGCGAGCTGTGGCAGGGGCATTTGCGAGCATTGAATCGGAGGCGGCTAGAATGGGATTGGCGGTTAATGAGGACAAGACGAAGTATATGCTGTCATCGAGAGAGGAATCTCAACATCGTCGACTCGGGCAAAATATCACGATGGACAGATATAACTTCGAAGTTGTCAAGGACTTTGTTTACCTGGGCTCCACTATTACATCGCAGAATGACATCAGTGCAGAGATCAAGCGAAGAATTACTCTTGCCAACCGCTGTTTCTTCGGTCTAAGAAGGCATTTAAGTAGTAAGGCCCTCTCAGAGAACCAAGGAGACTTTATACAAAACCCTAATCATCCCGGTCCTGCTTTATGGGTCAGAAGCATGGACACTGAAAGATTCGGATAAAAATCTGCTAGGGTGCTTTGAGAGGAAGATTCTTCGTGTGATTTTCGGTCCGGTGTGTATCGAAGGAGTATGGAGGAGAAGATTCAACGACGAGCTATACGGGCTATACAGCGACGTTGACCTGGTCAAAAAGCTGAAAATACAGCGGCTGAGATGGCTGGGGCACGTGGAGTGTATGGACAGCAACGCACCTGCCCGACGAGTCTTCGAATCCAACCCCGATGGGGTACGCAGCAGAGGAAGAACCCGTAACAGGTGGCGCAATCAAGTGAATGAAGACATCAAAGCACTCGGTGTGCGCAACTGGAAGCGGCTAGCTAGGGACAGAGCTGGCTGGAGGGGCTTGTTAGTTGAGGCCGAAGCCCATCCTGGACTGTGAGCGCCATCAAAAGTAAAGTAAGTAAGAATTAACATTATTAACATGAAATTTTTTACTTTTGTCTACATGTTTGGATGCGAACCAACAATTTTTTTTTAAATCTTATTCAATTCTTTTTGATTCCTGTTGTCTGTTGCGGAGTTCCTGAATTTCCGAGCATTGTTTGAAGAAAGAGAATCTCAAGTGTTTTTGGTTGGAATGCTTTCCGATCAAATCGCTCTTGATTTTCTCGATGTTGGCTTAGGATTTTGCAAGTTCCTGTGTTACTGTCCGGAAAAGGGAAACTTCTGGTACCTCTTTGTCTGTTGCTGTCATACATCCTTGCAATTTCTTGAACCAATTCGGTTTTTGGCTTGATATCCTTGTGGTGAAAGCTTAGTATTTGCTGTCCGGGATAGAGAGAAGCAGAAACTATTCGTCTGTTGCTGCATTTAATTTTGCAAACACCATAAGTTGTATCGGGTCAAGAATCGAATATGTAAGCTGATGAGCCAAAACTTCTTTTACTGCAGAAGCGGGACTCATTCTGTCGGAGGGTATCGTCCTCAATGTCATTCGCCACTCTGCTATTAATTTTGTTTGATCAAGTTTCAAGTTAGAAATATAGTCCGGATTGCATTAGTGAATTCCATTTTTGTTTGTCATAATTTTGTTGTTATTATTGAATTTTCATATTCTAATAATAATATTTGTTTTAGTCATTTATAACCTTCATAAGTCGATTTTAATCTTTTCGTAATTTATACTTTTTTTGTCTGTTAGCTTAGTCTTAATATTAGCCGCGTTTTATTATCCACCAAGATCCATATGGATCATCCTATGATAATAAAACGATCCAGATCCTACGTTTTTTGACGTTTTCAATTTTGAAATATAAACAAAAAATACAAATGGAAAAGTAGTAAAAGTGTTTTATTATCTTTTATCGGGATCTTAGGGCTTGCCACGAGACGAGAAAAGTCTCGGTCTCGATCTCGGTCGGACGAGACCGAGACGAGACTGTTTATTTGGACCGAAATTTACAGAGAGTATAATAAATTAAAAAATCCAATTTTGGTTAAATATATATTTTCTTCTGCACATATTCAAACGATAATCGAAAATATTTCGTTCCAATAATCAACAGTTTGTCCGCAAATCGTATTTTTCGGAGACGAGACCGAGACGAGACTTAATTATCCGAGACCGACACGAGACCGAGACGAGACTGAAAATTTTCGGTTTTAACGAGACCGAGACGAGACTTACAAAAGTCTAACAGAGTCTCGTCTAGTGGCCAGCCCTACGGGATCTCGATCTGGGTCTTGTGTTTTTTCACAGTGCTGACAACATTTGAGAACCAAAATGGTCACCTGGTGTTGAGAATAAAAACTAATTCTTGGATCTTGAAATACATCCAGATAGAAAGCAGGATCCGAAATTGTTTTTGTATTACGTGTAAAAGTTAATCCAGATCCGGATCCAGATCCCGATAAAAGATAATAAAACACAGCTATTGTGTATAATTATTTAAAAAATGACACATTTGCCAAGGAATCGACTTTCCCTTTAGCTAGGTCAGCTCCTGGTAATAAGGACGAAGAACCATTACCATATAATGTTACTTCTAAAACTAATCCGTTTTCATTGTTTCGACACAACAGATTTTCAAAACATGAGACACACTTCGACACCAGATACACATAGAAATTTAAACAGAGTAAATATTGTGTCCGATATAAATACAGATTCGTGAAGTAGTTCTTTCATCCTTAGCGGCTCAGAATGAGAAAATAATGGAAAGCTTTGACAAGGGGCTAGAAGTCGAACAAACAATATTACGCAATGAAGTAGCGGATATTATTCGGCAGACTTTGAGTTCATCAGACACCAGAGTTCCGTCTGATAATATAATACACAACCCGCTTCTAAATGAGAAATTTAATTCACCAGACTAGTTCAGACGAGCTCATACAAACTCTGCTAATTGTAATCAATTTCAAAATATAGGTCTTAACGACGACTATCTTCGGGCAAGAAATCAAAACTGTGCTGAAAATTATGGACAAAACTTTAATCACAACAACAGGGGTTCGAAAGACTGTGATTTTCATAAGTGGAGGTTAAAGTATGATAATCAAAATATGTCAGTCGATGACTTTTTATTCATTTAAGAAGATCACCAAGAGTCGTATGATGTTCATTGGGATGCGATTCAAATAAATTGCCACCATTTTGTTTGCGGTCATGTTAGTACGTGGTACTGGGTTCACCTCAAGACACATCGAAAACAAAGTTGGCAAGATTTCAGAATGGATCTGATGGAACATTTTGGCAGTTTAGAAACTGAAGACGAGTTAGGAAGGAAATTAGACGATAGAAAACAATCATTAAATGAATCGTTTGACAGTTTTTACACGGATATTTTAAAGCTAAACGCTAAATTGCAAATGCCAAGAGGTCCAGACCAGCTAATCTTTCTTCTACGACAAAATGTTAGGCAAGACATCGGTAGCAAGCTTTTGACATTGAAAACTTCGAGTTTGCCAGAAATCCTCTATACATGTCGCAACATTGAGAAATACAATTTTCAACATTTTCGACCTAAGCAATACCCTCAACAACGTCAGCAAAATTTCAACCGGCAAATACATGAACTAGAAAATATTATCGAAAACTACGAACTACCAATAGAAGCCGATGATTTTTCGAAATCCATAGAACGAAGTGGTCTAAAATGCTGGAACTGTAAAAGTCCTGGACACACGTTTTGTGAATGTCCTATTCCCAAAAGGTTCCTTTTCTGTTTGAAATGTGGTCGACCGGAAGTAACATCTCCTAATTGTCCTTGTTCGGAAAACGCATTGAAGAGCAATTTGAATCTCGGGGAACATTCCTCTCTAACGAAAAGACCGGGAAACCAGTTCAGAAAACAACCATAGACGAACCCAATTTAATCCCACCTGACGAACAACATGACAAACCTCTACAAATCCTTAAAAGGATTCAGCTTCATACGTGTATTTAGACAAATAAAAATATATACATTATGTATATATTATAAAATATAAAGAAAAAGTCAAGAGTATTGTCAAGAAATTATAAAAGTGAAGTGCTAAATAATCCTTGCAAAAGATTTGAAAACAAGAAGAAAACTATCTCCTGAATTAATTTTTAGGCCATCCTGAGACCATCTTTTATGTGTTTTATTACTACCTAGTTTTTATAAATAAATTTTCTATTGTTGTGTATTACCTACTTAATTTTCCCCTAAAATTAATCATTTTTCCTAAGTAAACCTATCTGATCAAGTTTTTCTTTTAAACGTGTTAAATATTGTGTTTTCTTTTGTGTTATTCTTTAAATTTTATAGAGTTATTTGATTAATTTTTCCTTGCCTTGATCCTTTTCTCTTTTTAAATTATAATCCTTCCAATATCTTAATTTTTTTGTATGTGTATGTGCGGAATCTCACTCAAAAGTAGTTGTTGTAATGTTTCCATTTGCGTATTCTTTTTTAATTTTCCATATAGGTATCGACTGCTTGTGCGCACATGTAGGCATATATTCAGGTATGTGAATTTATGTGTATGTATCCATTTAACTTATTTTATTTGTTGTTTTGAGTGATATTTCAAATTATCTCTCAAGATCAAGTCAGTGTTCCTAATATTCATCTCTTTTGTAAATTTCAAATCAGACATTTAATTTTTAATGATAGTTAATAAAATAAGACAAAATTATAATCAATCAATAAACGAAAAAAGGAACTTTTAATGTTTAACTTAAATTATTAAAAGATATTAAACACATTTTTGTTTACTATTTTCTTGAACTAATTTCGTAAATTAATTAACTTTTGATTTTTTTTTTTACTAATTACATGTATAAGAGTTATTTTTTTAAATTTAAACTTAAAACTTTTAATACAATAAATATCATTGTTTAATAATTATAAAATGAAATGAACTAAAGAACTATTAAAATGAAATATTAAGTTTCATATTGAGTGGCTAATTATAGAAAGGACATGAGAGTCCTTTGGTTTTGAGTTTCCGCACGGCTTAGAGCCTATGTTTAGGGGCTGTTGCAAATTATAAGCACGCAGCAGCCAAGGTGTCATTCTGGGTGATGAGATTGGCAAAGGGGAGGGATGCTCAAGGGTATCAATAACACCAAAGATACTCGTGCAGTGAAAGGACGAGCAGGTTAATCAGTTAAGAAGGTTCTTCGTTTGCATCCAATCATCCTTAAAATCATTTCAGTGTAACGTAGCTTAATTTCACTTGTCCGTTTGATTATTTTAACCATTAACAGTCCTAGTTTATTTCAATTTTGCTTTTACTTTTCTTGTTTATTATTTCTTTTTGTTTTAGATCAGGCATGAATTATGTACGGTAGTCCAGACAGGCAGGCCAAAAGAACCCACCCTACATCCGACGAGCTAAGCAATACATGCAAGCATGCCTGACCTGGTCTTGTCTTCTCTTCTGGACGCCCTTCCATCCGTTTGTTTCTGCAGAACCTGTATCTGTAGGATGGAAGAGTTGACAACATTGGTTGCTGTCTTATACCGTTACAGGTGGCGCCCAAAACGTGGGGCAATTTTTATTTAAAATCGAGCTCTGAAAAGAGTAAAGTTTTTGATATTATTGCTCAAACTTTAAATTTTGTTCTGGTTCGCGAATTAACATTAGCGTCAGTGCTGAGGATCTGGAAAGAACACTTCTCTAGACTGCTTAATGGCGAAGACAGCCAAGATGCCGCTAATAGGCACAACGCTCCATTCAACTTGGACGATGATGGCCAAGAGTTCCGTCCACCCGACCTAACCGAAGTTCGGCTGGCGATATCCAAACTTAAGTCGTACAAGGCTGCAGGTGCGGATGGCTTACAAGCCGAACTATTTAAATCAGCGGGAGATGAATTGGCTAGGAGCATACACCAGCTCATCTGCAAAATTTGGTCGGAGGAAAGTATGCCCGATGAATGGAACCTCGGTATAGTGTGCCCCATCCATAAAAAGGGAGATGTTCTGAAATGTACCAACTACAGAGGAATTAGTCTCCTAAACGTCGCTTATAAAATCTTGTCGGCCATCCTGTGTGACCGCTTAAAACCTTTTGTCAACGATCTGATCGGCCCTTATCAGTGCGGTTTTAGGCCAGGCAAGTCAACCGTCGATCAAATGTTCACACTCCGACAGATTTTAGAAAAATCCCGGGAATTCCAGATCGATACACACCACCTTTTTATCGATTTTAAAGTCGCGTATGATAGCGTGAAAAGGGACGAATTATACAGAGCCATGTCGAGTCTCGGCACCCCTGCCAAACTCGTCCGCTTGTGCAGGATGACGATGGAGAAATCTCGCTGCTCCGTCAAAATTGGTAAGAACACCACCGATTCCTTTGATGTTGAGAAAGGATTGAGGCAAGGCGACGCGTTATCATGCAACCTATTCAACATCGTCCTTGAAGCCAACGCACATGTCAACACCAGCGGTACAATCTATCAAAAGTCCGTTCAATTGCTTGCGTATGCGGATGACATAGACATTGTCGGCAGAACGAAGCGAGCTGTGGCAGGGGCATTTGCGAGCATTGAATCGGAGGCGGCTAGAATGGGATTGGCGGTTAATGAGGACAAGACGAAGTATATGCTGTCATCGAGAGAGGAATCTCAACATCGTCGACTCGGGCAAAATATCACGATGGACAGATATAACTTCGAAGTTGTCAAGGACTTTGTTTACCTGGGCTCCACTATTACATCGCAGAATGACATCAGTGCAGAGATCAAGCGAAGAATTACTCTTGCCAACCGCTGTTTCTTCGGTCTAAGAAGGCATTTAAGTAGTAAGGCCCTCTCTCAGAGAACCAAGGAGACTTTATACAAAACCCTAATCATCCCGGTCCTGCTTTATGGGTCAGAAGCATGGACACTGAAAGATTCGGATAAAAATCTGCTAGGGTGCTTTGAGAGGAAGATTCTTCGTGTGATTTTCGGTCCGGTGTGTATCGAAGGAGTATGGAGGAGAAGATTCAACGACGAGCTATACGGGCTATACAGCGACGTTGACCTGGTCAAAAAGCTGAAAATACAGCGGCTGAGATGGCTGGGGCACGTGGAGTGTATGGACAGCAACGCACCTGCCCGACGAGTCTTCGAATCCAACCCCGATGGGGTACACAGCAGAGGAAGAACCCGTAACAGGTGGCGCAATCAAGTGAATGAAGACATCAAAGCACTCGGTGTGCGCAACTGGAAGCGGCTAGCTAGGGACAGAGCTGGCTGGAGGGGCTTGTTAGTTGAGGCCGAAGCCCATCCTGGACTGTGAGCGCCATCAAAAGTAAAGTAAGTAAGAATTAACATTATTAACATGAAATTTTTTACTTTTGTCTACATGTTTGGATGCGAACCAACAATTTTTTTTTAAATCTTATTCAATTCTTTTTGATTCCTGTTGTCTGTTGCGGAGTTCCTGAATTTCCGAGCATTGTTTGAAGAAAGAGAATCTCAAGTGTTTTTGGTTGGAATGCTTTCCGATCAAATCGCTCTTGATTTTCTCGATGTTGGCTTAGGATTTTGCAAGTTCCTGTGTTACTGTCCGGAAAAGGGAAACTTCTGGTACCTCTTTGTCTGTTGCTGTCATACATCCTTGCAATTTCTTGAACCAATTCGGTTTTTGGCTTGATATCCTTGTGGTGAAAGCTTAGTATTTGCTGTCCGGGATAGAGAGAAGCAGAAACTATTCGTCTGTTGCTGCATTTAATTTTGCAAACACCATAAGTTGTATCGGGTCAAGAATCGAATATGTAAGCTGATGAGCCAAAACTTCTTTTACTGCAGAAGCGGGACTCATTCTGTCGGAGGGTATCGTCCTCAATGTCATTCGCCACTCTGCTATTAATTTTGTTTGATCAAGTTTCAAGTTAGAAATATAGTCCGGATTGCATTAGTGAATTCCATTTTTGTTTGTCATAATTTTGTTGTTATTATTGAATTTTCATATTCTAATAATAATATTTGTTTTAGTCATTTATAACCTTCATAAGTCGATTTTAATCTTTTCGTAATTTATACTTTTTTTGTCTGTTAGCTTAGTCTTAATATTAGCCGCGTTTTATTATCCACCAAGATCCATATGGATCATCCTATGATAATAAAACGATCCAGATCCTACGTTTTTTGACGTTTTCAATTTTGAAATATAAACAAAAAATACAAATGGAAAAGTAGTAAAAGTGTTTTATTATCTTTTATCGGGATCTTAGGGCTTGCCACGAGACGAGAAAAGTCTCGGTCTCGATCTCGGTCGGACGAGACCGAGACGAGACTGTTTATTTGGACCGAAATTTACAGAGAGTCTAATAAATTAAAAAATCCAATTTTGGTTAAATATATATTTTCTTCTGCACATATTCAAACGATAATCGAAAATATTTCGTTCCAATAATCAACAGTTTGTCCGCAAATCGTATTTTTCGGAGACGAGACCGAGACGAGACTTAATTATCCGAGACCGACACGAGACCGAGACGAGACTGAAAATTTTCGGTTTTAACGAGACCGAGACGAGACTTACAAAAGTCTAACAGAGTCTCGTCTAGTGGCCAGCCCTACGGGATCTCGATCTGGGTCTTGTGTTTTTTCACAGTGCTGACAACATTTGAGAACCAAAATGGTCACCTGGTGTTGAGAATAAAAACTAATTCTTGGATCTTGAAATACATCCAGATAGAAAGCAGGATCCGAAATTGTTTTTGTATTACGTGTAAAAGTTAATCCAGATCCGGATCCAGATCCCGATAAAAGATAATAAAACACAGCTATTGTGTATAATTATTTAAAAAATGACACATTTGCCAAGGAATCGACTTTCCCTTTAGCTAGGTCAGCTCCTGGTAATAAGGACGAAGAACCATTACCATATAATGTTACTTCTAAAACTAATCCGTTTTCATTGTTTCGACACAACAGATTTTCAAAACATGAGACACACTTCGACACCAGATACACATAGAAATTTAAACAGAGTAAATATTGTGTCCGATATAAATACAGATTCGTGAAGTAGTTCTTTCATCCTTAGCGGCTCAGAATGAGAAAATAATGGAAAGCTTTGACAAGGGGCTAGAAGTCGAACAAACAATATTACGCAATGAAGTAGCGGATATTATTCGGCAGACTTTGAGTTCATCAGACACCAGAGTTCCGTCTGATAATATAATACACAACCCGCTTCTAAATGAGAAATTTAATTCACCAGACTAGTTCAGACGAGCTCATACAAACTCTGCTAATTGTAATCAATTTCAAAATATAGGTCTTAACGACGACTATCTTCGGGCAAGAAATCAAAACTGTGCTGAAAATTATGGACAAAACTTTAATCACAACAACAGGGGTTCGAAAGACTGTGATTTTCATAAGTGGAGGTTAAAGTATGATAATCAAAATATGTCAGTCGATGACTTTTTATTCATTTAAGAAGATCACCAAGAGTCGTATGATGTTCATTGGGATGCAATTCAAATAAATTGCCACCATTTTGTTTGCGGTCATGTTAGTACGTGGTACTGGGTTCACCTCAAGACACATCGAAAACAAAGTTGGCAAGATTTCAGAATGGATCTGATGGAACATTTTGGCAGTTTAGAAACTGAAGACGAGTTAGGAAGGAAATTAGACGATAGAAAACAATCATTAAATGAATCGTTTGACAGTTTTTACACGGATATTTTAAAGCTAAACGCTAAATTGCAAATGCCAAGAGGTCCAGACCAGCTAATCTTTCTTCTACGACAAAATGTTAGGCCAGACATCGGTAGCAAGCTTTTGACATTGAAAACTTCGAGTTTGCCAGAAATCCTCTATACATGTCGCAACATTGAGAAATACAATTTTCAACATTTTCGACCTAAGCAATACCCTCAACAACGTCAGCAAAATTTCAACCGGCAAATACATGAACTAGAAAATATTATCGAAAACTACGAACTACCAATAGAAGCCGATGATTTTTCGAAATCCATAGAACGAAGTGGTCTAAAATGCTGGAACTGTAAAAGTCCTGGACACACGTTTTGTGAATGTCCTATTCCCAAAAGGTTCCTTTTCTGTTTGAAATGTGGTCGACCGGAAGTAACATCTCCTAATTGTCCTTGTTCGGAAAACGCATTGAAGAGCAATTTGAATCTCGGGGAACATTCCTCTCTAACGAAAAGACCGGGAAACCAGTTCAGAAAACAACCATAGACGAACCCAATTTAATCCCACCTGACGAACAACATGACAAACCTCTACAAATCCTTAAAAGGATTCAGCTTCATACGTGTATTTAGACAAATAAAAATATATACATTATGTATATATTATAAAATATAAAGAAAAAGTCAAGAGTATTGTTAAGAAATTATAAAAGTGAAGTGCTAAATAATCCTTGCAAAAGATTTGAAAACAAGAAGAAAACTATCTCCTGAATTAATTTTTAGGCCATCCTGAGACCATCTTTTATGTGTTTTATTACTACCTAGTTTTTATAAATAAATTTTCTATTGTTGTGTATTACCTACTTAATTTTCCCCTAAAATTAATCATTTTTCCTAAGTAAACCTATCTGATCAAGTTTTTCTTTTACACGTGTTAAATATTGTGTTTTCTTTTGTGTTATTCTTTAAATTTTATAGTTATTTGATTAATTTTTCCTTGCCTTGATCCTTTTCTCTTTTTAAATTATAATCCTTCCAATATCTTAATTTTTTTGTATGTGTATGTGCGGAATCTCACTCAAAAGTAGTTGTTGTAATGTTTCCATTTGCGTATTCTTTTTTAATTTTCCATATAGGTATCGACTGCTTGTGCGCACATGTAGGCAGATATTCAGGTATGTGAATTTATGTGTATGTACCCATTTAATTTATTTTATTTGTTGTTTTGAGTGATATTTCAAATTATCTCTCAAGATCAAGTCAGTGTTCCTAATATTCATCTCTTTTGTAAATTTCAAATCAGACATTTAATTTTTAATGATAGTTAATAAAATAAGACAAAATTATAATCAATCAATAAACGAAAAAAGGAACTTTTAATGTTTAACTTAAATTATTAAAAGATATTAAACACATTTTTGTTTACTATTTTCTTGAACTAATTTCGTAAATTAATTAACTTTTGATTTTTTTTTTTTACTAATTACATGTATAAGAGTTATTTTTTTAAATTTAAACTTAAAACTTTTAATGCAATAAATATCATTGTTTAATAATTATAAAATGAAATGAACTAAAGAACTATTAAAATGAAATATTAAGTTTCATATTGAGTGGCTAATTATAGAAAGGACATGAGAGTCCTTTGGTTTTGAGTTTCCGCACGGCTTAGAGCCTATGTTTAGGGGCTGTTGCAAATTATAAGCACGCAGCAGCCAAGGTGTCATTCTGGGTGATGAGATTGGCAAAGGGGAGGGATGCTCAAGGGTATCAATAACACCAAAGATACTCGTGCAGTGAAAGGACGAGCAGGTTAATCAGTTAAGAAGGTTCTTCGTTTGCATCCAATCATCCTTAAAATCATTTCAGTGTAACGTAGCTTAATTTCACTTGTCCGTTTGATTATTTTAACCATTAACAGTCCTAGTTTATTTCAATTTTGCTTTTACTTTTCTTGTTTATTATTTCTTTTTGTTTTAGATCAGGCATGAATTATGTACGGTAGTCCAGACAGGCAGGCCAAAAGAACCCACCCTACATCCGACGAGCTAAGCAATACATGCAAGCATGCCTGACCTGGTCTTGTCTTCTCTTCTGGACGCCCTTCCATCCGTTTGTTTCTGCAGAACCTGTATCTGTAGGATGGAAGAGTTGACAACATTGGTTGCTGTCTTATACCGTTACAGGTGGCGCCCAAAACGTGGGGCAATTTTTATTTAAAATCGAGCTCTGAAAAGAGTAAAGTTTTTGATATTATTGCTCAAACTTTAAATTTTGTTCTGGTTCGCGAATTAACATTAGCGTCAGTGCTGAGGATCTGGAAAGAACACTTCTCTAGACTGCTTAATGGCGAAGACAGCCAAGATGCCGCTAATAGGCACAACGCTCCATTCAACTTGGACGATGATGGCCAAGAGTTCCGTCCACCCGACCTAACCGAAGTTCGGCTGGCGATATCCAAACTTAAGTCGTACAAGGCTGCAGGTGCGGATGGCTTACAAGCCGAACTATTTAAATCAGCGGGAGATGAATTGGCTAGGAGCATACACCAGCTCATCTGCAAAATTTGGTCGGAGGAAAGTATGCCCGATGAATGGAACCTCGGTATAGTGTGCCCCATCCATAAAAAGGGAGATGTTCTGAAATGTACCAACTACAGAGGAATTAGTCTCCTAAACGTCGCTTATAAAATCTTGTCGGCCATCCTGTGTGACCGCTTAAAACCTTTTGTCAACGATCTGATCGGCCCTTATCAGTGCGGTTTTAGGCCAGGCAAGTCAACCGTCGATCAAATGTTCACACTCCGACAGATTTTAGAAAAATCCCGGGAATTCCAGATCGATACACACCACCTTTTTATCGATTTTAAAGTCGCGTATGATAGCGTGAAAAGGGACGAATTATACAGAGCCATGTCGAGTCTCGGCACCCCTGCCAAACTCGTCCGCTTGTGCAGGATGACGATGGAGAAATCTCGCTGCTCCGTCAAAATTGGTAAGAACACCACCGATTCCTTTGATGTTGAGAAAGGATTGAGGCAAGGCGACGCGTTATCATGCAACCTATTCAACATCGTCCTTGAAGCCAACGCACATGTCAACACCAGCGGTACAATCTATCAAAAGTCCGTTCAATTGCTTGCGTATGCGGATGACATAGACATTGTCGGCAGAACGAAGCGAGCTGTGGCAGGGGCATTTGCGAGCATTGAATCGGAGGCGGCTAGAATGGGATTGGCGGTTAATGAGGACAAGACGAAGTATATGCTGTCATCGAGAGAGGAATCTCAACATCGTCGACTCGGGCAAAATATCACGATGGACAGATATAACTTCGAAGTTGTCAAGGACTTTGTTTACCTGGGCTCCACTATTACATCGCAGAATGACATCAGTGCAGAGATCAAGCGAAGAATTACTCTTGCCAACCGCTGTTTCTTCGGTCTAAGAAGGCATTTAAGTAGTAAGGCCCTCTCTCAGAGAACCAAGGAGACTTTATACAAAACCCTAATCATCCCGGTCCTGCTTTATGGGTCAGAAGCATGGACACTGAAAGATTCGGATAAAAATCTGCTAGGGTGCTTTGAGAGCAAGATTCTTCGTGTGATTTTCGGTCCGGTGTGTATCGAAGGAGTATGGAGGAGAAGATTCAACGACGAGCTATACGGGCTATACAGCGACGTTGACCTGGTCAAAAAGCTGAAAATACAGCGGCTGAGATGGCTGGGGCACGTGGAGTGTATGGACAGCAACGCACCTGCCCGACGAGTCTTCGAATCCAACCCCGATGGGGTACGCAGCAGAGGAAGAACCCGTAACAGGTGGCGCAATCAAGTGAATGAAGACATCAAAGCACTCGGTGTGCGCAACTGGAAGCGGCTAGCTAGGGACAGAGCTGGCTGGAGGGGCTTGTTAGTTGAGGCCGAAGCCCAGAAGTAAGTAAGAATTAACATTATTAACATGAAATTTTTTACTTTTGTCTACATGTTTGGATGCGAACCAACAATTTTTTTTTAAATCTTATTCAATTCTTTTTGATTCCTGTTGTCTGTTGCGGAGTTCCTGAATTTCCGAGCATTGTTTGAAGAAAGAGAATCTCAAGTGTTTTTGGTTGGAATGCTTTCCGATCAAATCGCTCTTGATTTTCTCGAGGTTGGCTTAGGATTTTGCAAGTTCCTGTGTTACTGTCCGGAAAAGGGAAACTTCTGGTACCTCTTTGTCTGTTGCTGTCATACATCCTTGCAATTTCTTGAACCAATTCGGTTTTTGGCTTGATATCCTTGTGGTGAAAGCTTAGTATTTGCTGTCCGGGATAGAGAGAAGCAGAAACTATTCGTCTGTTGCTGCATTTAATTTTGCAAACACCATAAGTTGTATCGGGTCAAGAATCGAATATGTAAGCTGATGAGCCAAAACTTCTTTTACTGCAGAAGCGGGACTCATTCTGTCGGAGGGTATCGTCCTCAATGTCATTCGCCACTCTGCTATTAATTTTGTTTGATCAAGTTTCAAGTTAGAAATATAGTCCGGATTGCATTAGTGAATTCCATTTTTGTTTGTCATAATTTTGTTGTTATTATTGAATTTTCATATTCTAATAATAATATTTGTTTTAGTCATTTATAACCTTCATAAGTCGATTTTAATCTTTTCGTAATTTATACTTTTTTTGTCTGTTAGCTTAGTCTTAATATTAGCCGCGTTTTATTATCCACCAAGATCCATATGGATCATCCTATGATAATAAAACGATCCAGATCCTACGTTTTTTGACGTTTTCAATTTTGAAATATAAACAAAAAATACAAATGGAAAAGTAGTAAAAGTGTTTTATTATCTTTTATCGGGATCTTAGGGCTTGCCACGAGACGAGAAAAGTCTCGGTCTCGATCTCGGTCGGACGAGACCGAGACGAGACTGTTTATTTGGACCGAAATTTACAGAGAGTCTAATAAATTAAAAAATCCAATTTTGGTTAAATATATATTTTCTTCTGCACATATTCAAACGATAATCGAAAATATTTCGTTCCAATAATCAACAGTTTGTCCGCAAATCGTATTTTTCGGAGACGAGACCGAGACGAGACTTAATTATCCGAGACCGACACGAGACCGAGACGAGACTGAAAATTTTCGGTTTTAACGAGACCGAGACGAGACTTACAAAAGTCTAACAGAGTCTCGTCTAGTGGCCAGCCCTACGGGATCTCGATCTGGGTCTTGTGTTTTTTCACAGTGCTGACAACATTTGAGAACCAAAATGGTCACCTGGTGTTGAGAATAAAAACTAATTCTTGGATCTTGAAATACATCCAGATAGAAAGCAGGATCCGAAATTGTTTTTGTATTACGTGTAAAAGTTAATCCAGATCCGGATCCAGATCCCGATAAAAGATAATAAAACACAGCTATTGTGTATAATTATTTAAAAAATGACACATTTGCCAAGGAATCGACTTTCCCTTTAGCTAGGTCAGCTCCTGGTAATAAGGACGAAGAACCATTACCATATAATGTTACTTCTAAAACTAATCCGTTTTCATTGTTTCGACACAACAGATTTTCAAAACATGAGACACACTTCGACACCAGATACACATAGAAATTTAAACAGAGTAAATATTGTGTCCGATATAAATACAGATTCGTGAAGTAGTTCTTTCATCCTTAGCGGCTCAGAATGAGAAAATAATGGAAAGCTTTGACAAGGGGCTAGAAGTCGAACAAACAATATTACGCAATGAAGTAGCGGATATTATTCGGCAGACTTTGAGTTCATCAGACACCAGAGTTCCGTCTGATAATATAATACACAACCCGCTTCTAAATGAGAAATTTAATTCACCAGACTAGTTCAGACGAGCTCATACAAACTCTGCTAATTGTAATCAATTTCAAAATATAGGTCTTAACGACGACTATCTTCGGGCAAGAAATCAAAACTGTGCTGAAAATTATGGACAAAACTTTAATCACAACAACAGGGGTTCGAAAGACTGTGATTTTCATAAGTGGAGGTTAAAGTATGATAATCATAATATGTCAGTCGATGACTTTTTATTCATTTAAGAAGATCACCAAGAGTCGTATGATGTTCATTGGGATGCGATTCAAATAAATTGCCATCATTTTGTTTGCGGTGATGTTAGTACGTGGTACTGGGTTCACCTCAAGACACATCGAAAACAAAGTTGGCAAGATTTCAGAATGGATCTGATGGAACATTTTGGCAGTTTAGAAACTGAAGACGAGTTAGGAAGGAAATTAGACGATAGAAAACAATCATTAAATGAATCGTTTGACAGTTTTTACTCGGATATTTTAAAGCTAAACGCTAAATTGCAAATGCCAAGAGGTCCAGACCAGCTAATCTTTCTTCTACGACAAAATGTTAGGCCAGACATCGGTAGCAAGCTTTTGACATTGAAAACTTCGAGTTTGCCAGAAATCCTCTATACATGTCGCAACATTGAGAAATACAATTTTCAACATTTTCGACCTAAGCAATACCCTCAACAACGTCAGCAAAATTTCAACCGGCAAATACATGAACTAGAAAATATTATCGAAAACTACGAACTACCAATAGAAGCCGATGATTTTTCGAAATCCATAGAACGAAGTGGTCTAAAATGCTGGAACTGTAAAAGTCCTGGACACACGTTTTGTGAATGTCCTATTCCCGAAAGGTTCCTTTTCTGTTTGAAATGTGGTCGACCGGAAGTAACATCTCCTAATTGTACTTGTTCGGAAAACGCATTGAAGAGCAATTTGAATCTCGGGGAACATTCCTCTCTAACGAAAAGACCGGGAAACCAGTTCAGAAAACAACCATAGACGAACCCAATTTAATCCCACCTGACGAACAACATGACAAACCTCTACAAATCCTTAAAAGGATTCAGCTTCATACGTGTATTTAGACAAATAAAAATATATACATTATGTATATATTATAAAATATAAAGAAAAAGTCAAGAGTATTGTCAAGAAATTATAAAAGTGAAGTGCTAAATAATCCTTGCAAAAGATTTGAAAACAAGAAGAAAACTATCTCCTGAATTAATTTTTAGGCCATCCTGAGACCATCTTTTATGTGTTTTATTACTACCTAGTTTTTATAAATAAATTTTCTATTGTTGTGTATTACCTACTTAATTTTCCCCTAAAATTAATCATTTTTCCTAAGTAAACCTATCTGATCAAGTTTTTCTTTTAAACGTGTTAAATATTGTGTTTTCTTTTGTGTTATTCTTTAAATTTTATAGAGTTATTTGATTAATTTTTCCTTGCCTTGATCCTTTTCTCTTTTTAAATTATAATCCTTCCAATATCTTAATTTTTTTGTATGTGTATGTGCGGAATCTCACTCAAAAGTAGTTGTTGTAATGTTTCCATTTGCGTATTCTTTTTTAATTTTCCATATAGGTATCGACTGCTTGTGCGCACATGTAGGCATATATTCAGGTATGTGAATTTATGTGTATGTATCCATTTAACTTATTTTATTTGTTGTTTTGACTGATATTTCAAATTATCTCTCAAGATCAAGTCAGTGTTCCTAATATTCATCTCTTTTGTAAATTTCAAATCAGACATTTAATTTTTAATGATAGTTAATAAAATAAGACAAAATTATAATCAATCAATAAACGAAAAAAGGAACTTTTAATGTTTAACTTAAATTATTAAAAGATATTAAACACATTTTTGTTTACTATTTTCTTGAACTAATTTCGTAAATTAATTAACTTTTGATTTTTTTTTTACTAATTACATGTATAAGAGTTATTTTTTTAAATTTAAACTTAAAATTTTTAATACAATAAATATCATTGTTTAATAATTATAAAATGAAATGAACTAAAGAACTATTAAAATGAAATATTAAGTTTCATATTGAGTGGCTAATTATAGAAAGGACATGAGAGTCCTTTGGTTTTGAGTTTCCGCACGGCTTAGAGCCTATGTTTAGGGGCTGTTGCAAATTATGAGCACGCAGCAGCCAAGGTGTCATTCTGGGTGATGAGATTGGCAAAGGGGAGGGATGCTCAAGGGTATCAATAACACCAAAGATACTCGTGCAGTGAAAGGACGAGCAGGTTAATCAGTTAAGAAGGTTCTTCGTTTGCATCCAATCATCCTTAAAATTATTTCAGTGTAACGTAGCTTAATTTCACTTGTCCGTTTGATTATTTTAACCATTAACAGTCCTAGTTTATTTCAATTTTGCTTTTACTTTTCTTGTTTATTATTTCTTTTTGTTTTAGATCAGGCATGAATTATGTACGGTAGTCCAGACAGGCAGGCCAAAAGAACCCACCCTACATCCGACGAGCTAAGCAATACATGCAAGCATGCCTGACCTGCTCTTGTCTTCTCTTCTGGACGCCCTTCCATCCGTTTGTTTCTGCAGAACCTGTATCTGTAGGATGGAAGAGTTGACAACATTGGTTGCTGTCTTATACCGTTACAGGTGGCGCCCAAAACGTGGGGCAATTTTTATTTAAAATCGAGCTCTGAAAAGAGTAAAGTTTTTGATATTATTGCTCAAACTTTAAATTTTGTTCTGGTTCGCGAATTAACATTAGCGTCAGTGCTGAGGATCTGGAAAGAACACTTCTCTAGACTGCTTAATGGCGAAGACAGCCAAGATGCCGCTAATAGGCACAACGCTCCATTCAACTTGGACGATGATGGCCAAGAGTTCCGTCCACCCGACCTAACCGAAGTTCGGCTGGCGATATCCAAACTTAAGGCGTACAAGGCTGCAGGTGCGGATGGCTTACAAGCCGAACTATTTAAATCAGCGGGAGATGAATTGGCTAGGAGCATACACCAGCTCATCTGCAAAATTTGGTCGGAGGAAAGTATGCCCGATGAATGGAACCTCGGTATAGTGTGCCCCATCCATAAAAAGGGAGATGTTCTGAAATGTACCAACTACAGAGGAATTAGTCTCCTAAACGTCGCTTATAAAATCTTGTCGGCCATCCTGTGTGACCGCTTAAAACCTTTTGTCAACGATCTGATCGGCCCTTATCATTGCGGTTTTAGGCCAGGCAAGTCAACCGTCGATCAAATGTTCACACTCCGACAGATTTTAGAAAAATCCCGGGAATTCCAGATCGATACACACCACCTTTTTATCGATTTTAAAGTCGCGTATGATAGCGTGAAAAGGGACGAATTATACAGAGCCATGTCGAGTCTCGGCACCCCTGCCAAACTCGTCCGCTTGTGCAGGATGACGATGGAGAAATCTCGCTGCTCCGTCAAAATTGGTAAGAACACCACCGATTCCTTTGATGTTGAGAAAGGATTGAGGCAAGGCGACGCGTTATCATGCAACCTATTCAACATCGTTCTTGAAGCCAACGCACATGTCAACACCAGCGGTACAATCTATCAAAAGTCCGTTCAATTGCTTGCGTATGCGGATGACATAGACATTGTTGGCAGAACGAAGCGAGCTGTGGCAGGGGCATTTGCGAGCATTGAATCGGAGGCGGCTAGAATGGGATTGGCGGTTAATGAGGACAAGACGAAGTATATGCTGTCATCGAGAGAGGAATCTCAACATCGTCGACTCGGGCAAAATATCACGATGGACAGATATAACTTCGAAGTTGTCAAGGACTTTGTTTACCTGGGCTCCACTAATACATCGCAGAATGACATCAGTGAAGAGATCAAGCGAAGAATTACTCTTGCCAACCGCTGTTTCTTCGGTCTAAGAAGGCATTTAAGTAGTAAGGCCCTCTCTCAGAGAACCAAGGAGACTTTATACAAAACCCTAATCATCCCGGTCCTGCTTTATGGGTCAGAAGCATGGACACTGAAAGATTCGGATAAAAATCTGCTAGGGTGCTTTGAGAGGAAGATTCTTTGTGTGATTTTCGGTCCGGTGTGTATCGAAGGAGTATGGAGGAGAAGATTCAACGACGAGCTATACGGGCTATACAGCGACGTTGACCTGGTCAAAAAGCTGAAAATACAGCGGCTGAGATGGCTGGGGCACGTGGAGTGTATGGACAGCAACGCACCTGCCCGACGAGTCTTCGAATCCAACCCCGATGGGGTACGCAGCAGAGGAAGAACCCGTAACAGGTGGCGCAATCAAGTGAATGAAGACATCAAAGCACTCGGTGTGCGCAACTGGAAGCGGCTAGCTAGGGACAGAGCTGGCTGGAGGGGCTTATTAGTTGAGGCCGAAGCCCATCCTGGACTGTGAGCGCCATCAAAAGTAAAGTAAGTAAGAATTAACATTATTAACATGAAATTTTTTACTTTTGTCTACATGTTTGGATGCGAACCAACAATTTTTTTTTAAATCTTATTCAATTCTTTTTGATTCCTGTTGTCTGTTGCGGAGTTCCTGAATTTCCGAGCATTGTTTGAAGAAAGAGAATCTCAAGTGTTTTTGGTTGGAATGCTTTCCGATCAAATCGCTCTTGATTTTCTCGATGTTGGCTTAGGATTTTGCAAGTTCCTGTGTTACTGTCCGGAAAAGGGAAACTTCTGGTACCTCTTTGTCTGTTGCTGTCATACATCCTTGCAATTTCTTGAACCAATTCGGTTTTTGGCTTGATATACTTGTGGTGAAAGCTTAGTATTTGCTGTCCGGGATAGAGAGAAGCAGAAACTAATCGTCTGTTGCTGCATTTAATTTTGCAAACACCATAAGTTGTATCGGGTCAAGAATCGAATATGTAAGCTGATGAGCCAAAACTTCTTTTACTGCAGAAGCGGGACTCATTCTGTCGGAGGGTATCGTCCTCAATGTCATTCGCCACTCTGCTATTAATTTTGTTTGATCAAGTTTCAAGTTAGAAATATAGTCCGGATTGCATTAGTGAATTCCATTTTTGTTTGTCATAATTTTGTTGTTATTATTGAATTTTCATATTCTAATAATATTATTTGTTTTAGTCATTTATAACCTTCATAAGTCGATTTTAATCTTTTCGTAATTTATACTTTTTTTGTCTGTTAGCTTAGTCTTAATATTAGCCGCGTTTTATTATCCACCAAGATCCATATGGATCATCCTATGATAATAAAACGATCCAGATCCTACGTTTTTTGACGTTTTCAATTTTGAAATATAAACAAAAAATACAAATGGAAAAGTAGTAAAAGTGTTTTATTATCTTTTATCGGGATCTTAGGGCTTGCCACGAGACGAGAAAAGTCTCGGTCTCGATCTCGGTCTCGCATGACGAGACCGAGACGAGACGAGACTGTTTATTTGGACCGAAATTAACAGAGAGTCTAATCAATTAAAAAATCCAATTTTGGTTAAATATATATTTTCTTCTGCACATATTCAAACGATAATCGAAAATATTTCGTTCCAATAATCAACAGTTTGTCCGCAAATCGTATTTTTCGGAGACGTGACCGAGACGAGACTTAATTATCCGAGACCGACACGAGACCGAGACGAGACTGAAAATTTTCGATTTTAACGAGACCGAGACGAGACTTACAAAAGTCTAACAGAGTCTCGTCTAGTGGCCAGCCCTACGGGATCTCGATCTGGGTCTTGTGTTTTTTCCACAGTGCTGACAACATTTGAGAACCAAAATGGTCACCTGGTGTTGAAAATAAAAACTAATTCTTGGATCTTGAAATACATCCAGATAGAAAGCTGGATCCGAAATTGTTTTTGTATTACGTGTAAAAGTTAATCCAGATCCGGATCCAGATCCCGATAAAAGATAATAAAACACAGCTATTGTGTATAATTATTTAAAAAATGACACATTTGCCAAGGAATCGACTTTCCCTTTAGCTAGGTCAGCTCCTGGTAATAAGGACGAAGAACCATTACCATATAATGTTACTTCTAAAACTAATCCGTTTTCATTGTTTCGACACAACAGATTTTCAAAACATGAGACACACTTCGACACCAGATACACATAGAAATTTAAACAGAGTAAATATTGTGTCCGATATAAATACAGATTCGTGAAGTAGTTCTTTCATCCTTAGCGGCTCAGAATGAGAAAATAATGGAAAGCTTTGACAAGGGGCTAGAAGTCGAACAAACAATATTACGCAATGAAGTAGCGGATATTATTCGGCAGACTTTGAGTTCATCAGACACCAGAGTTCCGTCTGATAATATAATACACAACCCGCTTCTAAATGAGAAATTTAATTCACCAGACTAGTTCAGACGAGCTCATACAAACTCTGCTAATTGTAATCAATTTCAAAATATAGGTCTTAACGACGACTATCTTCGGGCAAGAAATCAAAACTGTGCTGAAAATTATGGACAAAACTTTAATCACAACAACAGGGGTTCGAAAGACTGTGATTTTCATAAGTGGAGGTTAAAGTATGATAATCATAATATGTCAGTCGATGAAGATCACCAAGAGTCGTATGATGTTCATTGGGATGCGATTCAAATAAATTGCCACCATTTTGTTTGCGGTGATGTTAGTACGTGGTACTGGGTTCACCTCAAGATACATCGAAAACAAAGTTGGCAAGATTTCAGAATGGATCTGATGGAACATTTTGGCAGTTTAGAAACTGAAGACGAGTTAGGAAGGAAATTAGACGATAGAAAACAATCATTAAATGAATCGTTTGACAGTTTTTACTCGGATATTTTAAAGCTAAACGCTAAATTGCAAATGCCAAGAGGTCCAGACCAGCTAATCTTTCTTCTACGACAAAATGTTAGGCCAGACATCGGTAGCAAGCTTTTGACATTGAAAACTTCGAGTTTGCCAGAAATCCTCTATACATGTCGCAACATTGAGAAATACAATTTTCAACATTTTCGACCTAAGCAATACCCTCAACAACGTCAGCAAAATTTCAACCGGCAAATACATGAACTAGAAAGTATTATCGAAAACTACGAACTACCAATAGAAGCCGATGATTTTTCGAAATCCATAGAACGAAGTGGTCTAAAATGCTGGAACTGTAAAAGTCCTGGACACACGTTTTGTGAATGTCCTATTCCCGAAAGGTTCCTTTTCTGTTTGAAATGTGGTCGACCGGAAGTAACATCTCCTAATTGTACTTGTTCGGAAAACGCATTGAAGAGCAATTTGAATCTCGGGGAACATTCCTCTCTAACGAAAAGACCGGGAAACCAGTTCAGAAAACAACCATAGACGAACCCAATTTAATCCCACCTGACGAACAACATGACAAACCTCTACAAATCCTTAAAAGGATTCAGCTTCATACGTGTATTTAGACAAATAAAAATATATACATTATGTATATATTATAAAATATAAAGAAAAAGTCAAGAGTATTGTCAAGAAATTATAAAAGTGAAGTGCTAAATAATCCTTGCAAAAGATTTGAAAACAAGAAGAAAACTATCTCCTGAATTAATTTTTAGGCCATCCTGAGACCATCTTTTATGTGTTTTATTACTACCTAGTTTTTATAAATAAATTTTCTATTGTTGTGTATTACCTACTTAATTTTCCCCTAAAATTAATCATTTTTCCTAAGTAAACCTATCTGATCAAGTTTTTCTTTTAAACGTGTTAAATATTGTGTTTTCTTTTGTGTTATTCTTTAAATTTTATAGAGTTATTTGATTAATTTTTCCTTGCCTTGATCCTTTTCTCTTTTTAAATTATAATCCTTCCAATATCTTAATTTTTTTGTATGTGTATGTGCGGAATCTCACTCAAAAGTAGTTGTTGTAATGTTTCCATTTGCGTATTCTTTTTTAATTTTCCATATAGGTATCGACTGCTTGTGCGCACATGTAGGCATATATTCAGGTATGTGAATTTATGTGTATGTATCCATTTAACTTATTTTATTTGTTGTTTTGAGTGATATTTCAAATTATCTCTCAAGATCAAGTCAGTGTTCCTAATATTCATCTCTTTTGTAAATTTCAAATCAGACATTTAATTTTTAATGATAGTTAATAAAATAAGACAAAATTATAATCAATCAATAAACGAAAAAAGGAACTTTTAATGTTTAACTTAAATTATTAAAAGATATTAAACACATTTTTGTTTACTATTTTCTTGAACTAATTTCGTAAATTAATTAACTTTTGATTTTTTTTTTTACTAATTACATGTATAAGAGTTATTTTTTTAAATTTAAACTTAAAACTTTTAATACAATAAATATCATTGTTTAATAATTATAAAATGAAATGAACTAAAGAACTATTAAAATGAAATATTAAGTTTCATATTGAGTGGCTAATTATAGAAAGGACATGAGAGTCCTTTGGTTTTGAGTTTCCGCACGGCTTAGAGCCTATGTTTAGGGGCTGTTGCAAATTATAAGCACGCAGCAGCCAAGGTGTCATTCTGGGTGATGAGATTGGCAAAGGGGAGGGATGCTCAAGGGTATCAATAACACCAAAGATACTCGTGCAGTGAAAGGACGAGCAGGTTAATCAGTTAAGAAGGTTCTTCGTTTGCATCCAATCATCCTTAAAATCATTTCAGTGTAACGTAGCTTAATTTCACTTGTCCGTTTGATTATTTTAACCATTAACAGTCCTAGTTTATTTCAATTTTGCTTTTACTTTTCTTGTTTATTATTTCTTTTTGTTTTAGATCAGGCATGAATTATGTACGGTAGTCCAGACAGGCAGGCCAAAAGAACCCACCCTACATCCGACGAGCTAAGCAATACATGCAAGCATGCCTGACCTGGTCTTGTCTTCTCTTCTGGACGCCCTTCCATCCGTTTGTTTCTGCAGAACCTGTATCTGTAGGATGGAAGAGTTGACAACATTGGTTGCTGTCTTATACCGTTACAGGTGGCGCCCAAAACGTGGGGCAATTTTTATTTAAAATCGAGCTCTGAAAAGAGTAAAGTTTTTGATATTATTGCTCAAACTTTAAATTTTGTTCTGGTTCGCGAATTAACATTAGCGTCAGTGCTGAGGATCTGGAAAGAACACTTCTCTAGACTGCTTAATGGCGAAGACAGCCAAGATGCCGCTAATAGGCACAACGCTCCATTCAACTTGGACGATGATGGCCAAGAGTTCCGTCCACCCGACCTAACCGAAGTTCGGCTGGCGATATCCAAACTTAAGGCGTACAAGGCTGCAGGTGCGGATGGCTTACAAGCCGAACTATTTAAATCAGCGGGAGATGAATTGGCTAGGAGCATACACCAGCTCATCTGCAAAATTTGGTCGGAGGAAAGTATGCCCGATGAATGGAACCTCGGTATAGTGTGCCCCATCCATAAAAAGGGAGATGTTCTGAAATGTACCAACTACAGAGGAATTAGTCTCCTAAACGTCGCTTATAAAATCTTGTCGGCCATCCTGTGTGACCGCTTAAAACCTTTTGTCAACGATCTGATCGGCCCTTATCATTGCGGTTTTAGGCCAGGCAAGTCAACCGTCGATCAAATGTTCACACTCCGACAGATTTTAGAAAAATCCCGGGAATTCCAGATCGATACACACCACCTTTTTATCGATTTTAAAGTCGCGTATGATAGCGTGAAAAGGGACGAATTATACAGAGCCATGTCGAGTCTCGGCACCCCTGCCAAACTCGTCCGCTTGTGCAGGATGACGATGGAGAAATCTCGCTGCTCCGTCAAAATTGGTAAGAACACCACCGATTCCTTTGATGTTGAGAAAGGATTGAGGCAAGGCGACGCGTTATCATGCAACCTATTCAACATCGTTCTTGAAGCCAACGCACATGTCAACACCAGCGGTACAATCTATCAAAAGTCCGTTCAATTGCTTGCGTATGCGGATGACATAGACATTGTTGGCAGAACGAAGCGAGCTGTGGCAGGGGCATTTGCGAGCATTGAATCGGAGGCGGCTAGAATGGGATTGGCGGTTAATGAGGACAAGACGAAGTATATGCTGTCATCGAGAGAGGAATCTCAACATCGTCGACTCGGGCAAAATATCACGATGGACAGATATAACTTCGAAGTTGTCAAGGACTTTGTCTACCTGGGCTCCACTATTACATCGCAGAATGATATCAGTGCAGAGATCAAGCGAAGAATTACTCTTGCCAACCGCTGTTTCTTCGGTCTAAGAAGGCATTTAAGTAGTAAGGCCCTCTCTCAGAGAACCAAGGAGACTTTATACAAAACCCTAATCATCCCGGTCCTGCTTTATGGGTCAGAAGCATGGACACTAAAGGATTCGGATAAAAATCTGCTAGGGTGCTTTGAGAGGAAGATTCTTTGTGTGATTTTCGGTCCGGTGTGTATCGAAGGAGTATGGAGGCGAAGATTCAACGACGAGCTATACGGGCTATACAGCGACGTTGACCTGGTCAAAAAGCTGAAAATACAGCGGCTGAGATGGCTGGGGCACGTGGAGTGTATGGACAGCAACGCACCTGCCCGACGAGTCTTCGAATCCAACCCCGATGGGGTACGCAGCAGAGGAAGAACCCGTAACAGGTGGCGCAATCAAGTGAATGAAGACATCAAAGCACTCGGTGTGCGCAACTGGAAGCGGCTAGCTAGGGACAGAGCTGGCTGGAGGGGCTTGTTAGTTGAGGCCGAAGCCCATCCTGGACTGTGAGCGCCATCAAAAGTAAAGTAAGTAAGAATTAACATTATTAACATGAAATTTTTTACTTTTGTCTACATGTTTGGATGCGAACCAACAATTTTTTTTTAAATCTTATTCAATTCTTTTTGATTCCTGTTGTCTGTTGCGGAGTTCCTGAATTTCCGAGCATTGTTTGAAGAAAGAGAATCTCAAGTGTTTTTGGTTGGAATGCTTTCCGATCAAATCGCTCTTGATTTTCTCGATGTTGGCTTAGGATTTTGCAAGTTCCTGTGTTACTGTCCGGAAAAGGGAAACTTCTGGTACCTCTTTGTCTGTTGCTGTCATACATCCTTGCAATTTCTTGAACCAATTCGGTTTTTGGCTTGATATCCTTGTGGTGAAAGCTTAGTATTTGCTGTCCGGGATAGAGAGAAGCAGAAACTAATCGTCTGTTGCTGCATTTAATTTTGCAAACACCATAAGTTGTATCGGGTCAAGAATCGAATATGTAAGCTGATGAGCCAAAACTTCTTTTACTGCAGAAGCGGGACTCATTCTGTCGGAGGGTATCGTCCTCAATGTCATTCGCCACTCTGCTATTAATTTTGTTTGATCAAGTTTCAAGTTAGAAATATAGTCCGGATTGCATTAGTGAATTCCATTTTTGTTTGTCATAATTTTGTTGTTATTATTGAATTTTCATATTCTAATAATATTATTTGTTTTAGTCATTTATAACCTTCATAAGTCGATTTTAATCTTTTCGTAATTTATACTTTTTTTGTCTGTTAGCTTAGTCTTAATATTAGCCGCGTTTTATTATCCACCAAGATCCATATGGATCATCCTATGATAATAAAACGATCCAGATCCTACGTTTTTTGACGTTTTCAATTTTGAAATATAAACAAAAAATACAAATGGAAAAGTAGTAAAAGTGTTTTATTATCTTTTATCGGGATCTTAGGGCTTGCCACGAGACGAGAAAAGTCTCGGTCTCGATCTCGGTCTCGCATGACGAGACCGAGACGAGACTGTTTATTTGGACCGAAATTAACAGAGAGTCTAATCAATTAAAAAATCCAATTTTGGTTAAATATATATTTTCTTCTGCACATATTCAAACGATAATCGAAAATATTTCGTTCCAATAATCAACAGTTTGTCCGCAAATCGTATTTTTCGGAGACGTGACCGAGACGAGACTTAATTATCCGAGACCGACACGAGACCGAGACGAGACTGAAAATTTTCGATTTTAACGAGACCGAGACGAGACTTACAAAAGTCTAACAGAGTCTCGTCTAGTGGCCAGCCCTACGGGATCTCGATCTGGGTCTTGTGTTTTTTCCACAGTGCTGACAACATTTGAGAACCAAAATGGTCACCTGGTGTTGAAAATAAAAACTAATTCTTGGATCTTGAAATACATCCAGATAGAAAGCTGGATCCGAAATTGTTTTTGTATTACGTGTAAAAGTTAATCCAGATCCGGATCCAGATCCCGATAAAAGATAATAAAACACAGCTATTGTGTATAATTATTTAAAAAATGACACATTTGCCAAGGAATCGACTTTCCCTTTAGCTAGGTCAGCTCCTGGTAATAAGGACGAAGAACCATTACCATATAATGTTACTTCTAAAACTAATCCGTTTTCATTGTTTCGACACAACAGATTTTCAAAACATGAGACACACTTCGACACCAGATACACATAGAAATTTAAACAGAGTAAATATTGTGTCCGATATAAATACAGATTCGTGAAGTAGTTCTTTCATCCTTAGCGGCTCAGAATGAGAAAATAATGGAAAGCTTTGACAAGGGGCTAGAAGTCGAACAAACAATATTACGCAATGAAGTAGCGGATATTATTCGGCAGACTTTGAGTTCATCAGACACCAGAGTTCCGTCTGATAATATAATACACAACCCGCTTCTAAATGAGAAATTTAATTCACCAGACTAGTTCAGACGAGCTCATACAAACTCTGCTAATTGTAATCAATTTCAAAATATAGGTCTTAACGACGACTATCTTCGGGCAAGAAATCAAAACTGTGCTGAAAATTATGGACAAAACTTTAATCACAACAACAGGGGTTCGAAAGACTGTGATTTTCATAAGTGGAGGTTAAAGTATGATAATCATAATATGTCAGTCGATGACTTTTTATTCATTTAAGAAGATCACCAAGAGTCGTATGATGTTCATTGGGATGCGATTCAAATAAATTGCCACCATTTTGTTTGCGGTGATGTTAGTACGTGGTACTGGGTTCACCTCAAGACACATCGAAAACAAAGTTGGCAAGATTTCAGAATGGATCTGATGGAACATTTTGGCAGTTTAGAAACTGAAGACGAGTTAGGAAGGAAATTAGACGATAGAAAACAATCATTAAATGAATCGTTTGACAGTTTTTACTCGGATATTTTAAAGCTAAACGCTAAATTGCAAATGCCAAGAGGTCCAGACCAGCTAATCTTTCTTCTACGACAAAATGTTAGGCCAGACATCGGTAGCAAGCTTTTGACATTGAAAACTTCGAGTTTGCCAGAAATCCTCTATACATGTCGCAACATTGAGAAATACAATTTTCAACATTTTCGACCTAAGCAATACCCTCAACAACGTCAGCAAAATTTCAACCGGCAAATACATGAACTAGAAAATATTATCGAAAACTACGAACTACCAATAGAAGCCGATGATTTTTCGAAATCCATAGAACGAAGTGGTCTAAAATGCTGGAACTGTAAAAGTCCTGGACACACGTTTTGTGAATGTCCTATTCCCGAAAGGTTCCTTTTCTGTTTGAAATGTGGTCGACCGGAAGTAACATCTCCTAATTGTACTTGTTCGGAAAACGCATTGAAGAGCAATTTGAATCTCGGGGAACATTCCTCTCTAACGAAAAGACCGGGAAACCAGTTCAGAAAACAACCATAGACGAACCCAATTTAATCCCACCTGACGAACAACATGACAAACCTCTACAAATCCTTAAAAGGATTCAGCTTCATACGTGTATTTAGACAAATAAAAATATATACATTATGTATATATTATAAAATATAAAGAAAAAGTCAAGAGTATTGTCAAGAAATTATAAAAGTGAAGTGCTAAATAATCCTTGCAAAAGATTTGAAAACAAGAAGAAAACTATCTCCTGAATTAATTTTTAGGCCATCCTGAGACCATCTTTTATGTGTTTTATTACTACCTAGTTTTTATAAATAAATTTTCTATTGTTGTGTATTACCTACTTAATTTTCCCCTAAAATTAATCATTTTTCCTAAGTAAACCTATCTGATCAAGTTTTTCTTTTAAACGTGTTAAATATTGTGTTTTCTTTTGTGTTATTCTTTAAATTTTATAGAGTTATTTGATTAATTTTTCCTTGCCTTGATCCTTTTCTCTTTTTAAATTATAATCCTTCCAATATCTTAATTTTTTTGTATGCGTATGTGCGGAATCTCACTCAAAAGTAGTTGTTGTAATGTTTCCATTTGCGTATTCTTTTTTAATTTTCCATATAGGTATCGACTGCTTGTGCGCACATGTAGGCATATATTCAGGTATGTGAATTTATGTGTATGTATCCATTTAACTTATTTTATTTGTTGTTTTGAGTGATATTTCAAATTATCTCTCAAGATCAAGTCAGTGTTCCTAATATTCATCTCTTTTGTAAATTTCAAATCAGACATTTAATTTTTAATGATAGTTAATAAAATAAGACAAAATTATAATCAATCAATAAACGAAAAAAGGAACTTTTAATGTTTAACTTAAATTATTAAAAGATATTAAACACATTTTTGTTTACTATTTTCTTGAACTAATTTCGTAAATTAATTAACTTTTGATTTTTTTTTTACTAATTACGTGTATAAGAGTTATTTTTTTAAATTTAAACTTAAAACTTTTAATACAATAAATATCATTGTTTAATAATTATAAAATGAAATGAACTAAAGAACTATTAAAATGAAATATTAAGTTTCATATTGAGTGGCTAATTATAGAAAGGACATGAGAGTCCTTTGGTTTTGAGTTTCCGCACGGCTTAGAGCCTATGTTTAGGGGCTGTTGCAAATTATGAGCACGCAGCAGCCAAGGTGTCATTCTGGGTGATGAGATTGGCAAAGGGGAGGGATGCTCAAGGGTATCAATAACACCAAAGATACTCGTGCAGTGAAAGGACGAGCAGGTTAATCAGTTAAGAAGGTTCTTCGTTTGCATCCAATCATCCTTAAAATTATTTCAGTGTAACGTAGCTTAATTTCACTTGTCCGTTTGATTATTTTAACCATTAACAGTCCTAGTTTATTTCAATTTTGCTTTTACTTTTCTTGTTTATTATTTCTTTTTGTTTTAGATCAGGCATGAATTATGTACGGTAGTCCAGACAGGCAGGCCAAAAGAACCCACCCTACATCCGACGAGCTAAGCAATACATGCAAGCATGCCTGACCTGGTCTTGTCTTCTCTTCTGGACGCCCTTCCATCCGTTTGTTTCTGCAGAACCTGTATCTGTAGGATGGAAGAGTTGACAACATTGGTTGCTGTCTTATACCGTTAAAGGTGGCGCCCAAAACGTGGGGCAATTTTTATTTAAAATCGAGCTCTGAAAAGAGTAAAGTTTTTGATATTATTGCTCAAACTTTAAATTTTGTTCTGGTTCGCGAATTAACATTAGCGTCAGTGCTGAGGATCTGGAAAGAACACTTCTCTAGACTGCTTAATGGCGAAGACAGCCAAGATGCCGCTAATAGGCACAACGCTCCATTCAACTTGGACGATGATGGCCAAGAGTTCCGTCCACCCGACCTAACCGAAGTTCGGCTGGCGATATCCAAACTTAAGTCGTACAAGGCTGCAGGTGCGGATGGCTTACAAGCCGAACTATTTAAATCAGCGGGAGATGAATTGGCTAGGAGCATACACCAGCTCATCTGCAAAATTTGGTCGGAGGAAAGTATGCCCGATGAATGGAACCTCGGTATAGTGTGCCCCATCCATAAAAAGGGAGATGTTCTGAAATGTACCAACTACAGAGGAATTAGTCTCCTAAACGTCGCTTATAAAATCTTGTCGGCCATCCTGTGTGACCGCTTAAAACCTTTTGTCAACGATCTGATCGGCCCTTATCATTGCGGTTTTAGGCCAGGCAAGTCAACCGTCGATCAAATGTTCACACTCCGACAGATTTTAGAAAAATCCCGGGAATTCCAGATCGATACACACCACCTTTTTATCGATTTTAAAGTCGCGTATGATAGCGTGAAAAGGGACGAATTATACAGAGCCATGTCGAGTCTCGGCACCCCTGCCAAACTCGTCCGCTTGTGCAGGATGACGATGGAGAAATCTCGCTGCTCCGTCAAAATTGGTAAGAACACCACCGATTCCTTTGATGTTGAGAAAGGATTGAGGCAAGGCGACGCGTTATCATGCAACCTATTCAACATCGTTCTTGAAGCCAACGCACATGTCAACACCAGCGGTACAATCTATCAAAAGTCCGTTCAATTGCTTGCGTATGCGGATGACATAGACATTGTTGGCAGAACGAAGCGAGCTGTGGCAGGGGCATTTGCGAGCATTGAATCGGAGGCGGCTAGAATGGGATTGGCGGTTAATGAGGACAAGACGAAGTATATGCTGTCATCGAGAGAGGAATCTCAACATCGTCGACTCGGGCAAAATATCACGATGGACAGATATAACTTCGAAGTTGTCAAGGACTTTGTCTACCTGGGCTCCACTATTACATCGCAGAATGATATCAGTGCAGAGATCAAGCGAAGAATTACTCTTGCCAACCGCTGTTTCTTCGGTCTAAGAAGGCATTTAAGTAGTAAGGCCCTCTCTCAGAGAACCAAGGAGACTTTATACAAAACCCTAATCATCCCGGTCCTGCTTTATGGGTCAGAAGCATGGACACTAAAGGATTCGGATAAAAATCTGCTAGGGTGCTTTGAGAGGAAGATTCTTTGTGTGATTTTCGGTCCGGTGTGTATCGAAGGAGTATGGAGGAGAAGATTCAACGACGAGCTATACGGGCTATACAGCGACGTTGACCTGGTCAAAAAGCTGAAAATACAGCGGCTGAGATGGCTGGGGCACGTGGAGTGTATGGACAGCAACGCACCTGCCCGACGAGTCTTCGAATCCAACCCCGATGGGGTACGCAGCAGAGGAAGAACCCGTAACAGGTGGCGCAATCAAGTGAATGAAGACATCAAAGCACTCGGTGTGCGCAACTGGAAGCGGCTAGCTAGGGACAGAGCTGGCTGGAGGGGCTTGTTAGTTGAGGCCGAAGCCCATCCTGGACTGTGAGCGCCATCAAAAGTAAAGTAAGTAAGAATTAACATTATTAACATGAAATTTTTTACTTTTGTCTACATGTTTGGATGCGAACCAACAATTTTTTTTTAAATCTTATTCAATTCTTTTTGATTCCTGTTGTCTGTTGCGGAGTTCCTGAATTTCCGAGCATTGTTTGAAGAAAGAGAATCTCAAGTGTTTTTGGTTGGAATGCTTTCCGATCAAATCGCTCTTGATTTTCTCGATGTTGGCTAAGGATTTTGCAAGTTCCTGTGTTACTGTCCGGAAAAGGGAAACTTCTGGTACCTCTTTGTCTGTTGCTGTCATACATCCTTGCAATTTCTTGAACCAATTCGGTTTTTGGCTTGATATCCTTGTGGTAAAAGCTTAGTATTTGCTGTCCGGGATAGAGAGAAGCAGAAACTAATCGTCTGTTGCTGCATTTAATTTTGCAAACCCATAAGTTGTATCGGGTCAAGAATCGAATATGTAAGCTGATGAGCCAAAACTTCTTTTACTGCAGAAGCGGGACTCATTCTGTCGGAGGGTATCGTCCTCAATGTCATTCGCCACTCTGCTATTAATTTTGTTTGATCAAGTTTCAAGTTAGAAATATATTCCGGATTGCATTAGTGAATTCCATTTTTGTTTGTCATAATTTTGTTGTTATTATTGAATTTTCATATTCTAATAATATTATTTGTTTAAGTCATTTATAACCTTCATAAGTCGATTTTAATCTTTTCGTAATTTATACTTTTTTTGTCTGTTAGCTTAGTCTTAATATTAGCCGCGTTTTATTATCCACCAAGATCCATATGGATCATCCTATGATAATAAAACGATCCAGATCCTACGTTTTTTGACGTTTTCAATTTTGAAATATAAACAAAAAATACAAATGGAAAAGTAGTAAAAGTGTTTTATTATCTTTTATCGGGATCTTAGGGCTTGCCACGAGACGAGAAAAGTCTCGGTCTCGATCTCGGTCTCGCATGACGAGACCGAGACGAGACGAGACTGTTTATTTGGACCGAAATTAACAGAGAGTCTAATCAATTAAAAAATCCAATTTTGGTTAAATATATATTTTCTTCTGCACATATTCAAACGATAATCGAAAATATTTCGTTCCAATAATCAACAGTTTGTCCGCAAATCGTATTTTTCGGAGACGTGACCGAGACGAGACTTAATTATCCGAGACCGACACGAGACCGAGACGAGACTGAAAATTTTCGATTTTAACGAGACCGAGACGAGACTTACAAAAGTCTAACAGAGTCTCGTCTAGTGGCCAGCCCTACGGGATCTCGATCTGGGTCTTGTGTTTTTTCCACAGTGCTGACAACATTTGAGAACCAAAATGGTCACCTGGTGTTGAAAATAAAAACTAATTCTTGGATCTTGAAATACATCCAGATAGAAAGCTGGATCCGAAATTGTTTTTGTATTACGTGTAAAAGTTAATCCAGATCCGGATCCAGATCCCGATAAAAGATAATAAAACACAGCTATTGTGTATAATTATTTAAAAAATGACACATTTGCCAAGGAATCGACTTTCCCTTTAGCTAGGTCAGCTCCTGGTAAAAAGGACGAGGAACCATTAATTAATATTACTTCTAAAACTCATCCGTTTTCATTGTTTCGACACAACAGATTTTCAAAACATGAGACACACTTCGACACCAGTTACACATAGAAATTTTAACAGTGTAAATATTGTGTCCGATATAAATACAGATTCGTGAAGTAGTTCTTTCATCCTTAGCGGCTCAGAATGAGAAAATAATGGAAAGCTTTGACAAGGGGCTAGAAGTCGAACAAACAATATTACGCAATGAAGTAGCGGATATTATTCGGCAGACGTTGAGTTCATCAGACACTAGAGTTCCGTCTGATAATATAATACACAACCCGCTTCTAAATGAGAAATTTAATTCACCAGACTAGTTCAGACGAGCTCATACAAACTCTGCTAATTGTAATTAATTTCAAAATATAGGTCTTAACGACGACTATCTTCGGGCAAGAAATCAAAACTGTGCTGAAAATTATGGACAAAACTTTAATCACAACAACAGGGGTTCGAAAGACTGTGATTTTCATAAGTGGAGGTTAAAGTATGATAATCAAAATATGTCAGTCGATGACTTTTTATTCATTTAAGAAGATCACCAAGAGTCGTATGATGATGTTCATTGGGATGCGATTCAAAGAAATTGCCACCATTTTGTTTGCGGTGATGTTAGTACGTGGTACTGGGTTCACCTCAAGACACATCGAAAACAAAGTTGGCAAGATTTCAGAATGGATCTGATGGAACATTTTGGCAGTTTAGAAACTGAAGACGAGTTAGGAAGGAAATTAGACGATAGAAAACAATCATTAAATGAATCGTTTGACAGTTTTTACTCGGATATTTTAAAGCTAAACGCTAAATTGCAAATGCCAAGAGGTCCAGACCAGCTAATCTTTCTTCTACGACAAAATGTTAGGCCAGACATCGGTAGCAAGCTTTTGACATTGAAAACTTCGAGTTTGCCAGAAATCCTCTATACATGTCGCAACATTGAGAAATACAATTTTCAACATTTTCGACCTAAGCAATACCCTCAACAACGTCAGCAAAATTTCAACCGGCAAATACATGAACTAGAAAATATTATCGAAAACTACGAACTACCAATAGAAGCCGATGATTTTTCGAAATCCATAGAACGAAGTGGTCTAAAATGCTGGAACTGTAAAAGTCCTGGACACACGTTTTGTGAATGTCCTATTCCCAAAAGGTTCCTTTTCTGTTTGAAATGTGGTCGACCGGAAGTAACATCTCCTAATTGTCCTTGTTCGGAAAACGCATTGAAGAGCAATTTGAATCTCGGGGAACATTCCTCTCTAACGAAAAGACCGGGAAACCAGTTCAGAAAACAACCATAGACGAACCCAATTTAATCCCACCTGACGAACAACATGACAAACCTCTACAAATCCTTAAAAGGATTCAGCTTCATACGTGTATTTAGACAAATAAAAATATATACATTATGTATATATTATAAAATATAAAGAAAAAGTCAAGAGTATTGTCAAGAAATTATAAAAGTGAAGTGCTAAATAATCCTTGCAAAAGATTTGAAAACAAGAAGAAAACTATCTCCTGAATTAATTTTTAGGCCATCCTGAGACCATCTTTTATGTGTTTTATTACTACCTAGTTTTTATAAATAAATTTTCTATTGTTGTGTATTACCTACTTAATTTTCCCCTAAAATTAATCATTTTTCCTAAGTAAACCTATCTGATCAAGTTTTTCTTTTAAACGTGTTAAATATTGTGTTTTCTTTTGTGTTATTCTTTAAATTTTATAGAGTTATTTGATTAATTTTTCCTTGCCTTGATCCTTTTCTCTTTTTAAATTATAATCCTTCCAATATCTTAATTTTTTTGTATGCGTATGTGCGGAATCTCACTCAAAAGTAGTTGTTGTAATGTTTCCATTTGCGTATTCTTTTTTAATTTTCCATATAGGTATCGACTGCTTGTGCGCACATGTAGGCATATATTCAGGTATGTGAATTTATGTGTATGTATCCATTTAACTTATTTTATTTGTTGTTTTGAGTGATATTTCAAATTATCTCTCAAGATCAAGTCAGTGTTCCTAATATTCATCTCTTTTGTAAATTTCAAATCAGACATTTAATTTTTAATGATAGTTAATAAAATAAGACAAAATTATAATCAATCAATAAACGAAAAAAGGAACTTTTAATGTTTAACTTAAATTATTAAAAGATATTAAACACATTTTTGTTTACTATTTTCTTGAACTAATTTCGTAAATTAATTAACTTTTGATTTTTTTTTTACTAATTACGTGTATAAGAGTTATTTTTTTAAATTTAAACTTAAAACTTTTAATACAATAAATATCATTGTTTAATAATTATAAAATGAAATGAACTAAAGAACTATTAAAATGAAATATTAAGTTTCATATTGAGTGGCTAATTATAGAAAGGACATGAGAGTCCTTTGGTTTTGAGTTTCCGCACGGCTTAGAGCCTATGTTTAGGGGCTGTTGCAAATTATGAGCACGCAGCAGCCAAGGTGTCATTCTGGGTGATGAGATTGGCAAAGGGGAGGGATGCTCAAGGGTATCAATAACACCAAAGATACTCGTGCAGTGAAAGGACGAGCAGGTTAATCAGTTAAGAAGGTTCTTCGTTTGCATCCAATCATCCTTAAAATTATTTCAGTGTAACGTAGCTTAATTTCACTTGTCCGTTTGATTATTTTAACCATTAACAGTCCTAGTTTATTTCAATTTTGCTTTTACTTTTCTTGTTTATTATTTCTTTTTGTTTTAGATCAGGCATGAATTATGTACGGTAGTCCAGACAGGCAGGCCAAAAGAACCCACCCTACATCCGACGAGCTAAGCAATACATGCAAGCATGCCTGACCTGGTCTTGTCTTCTCTTCTGGACGCCCTTCCATCCGTTTGTTTCTGCAGAACCTGTATCTGTAGGATGGAAGAGTTGACAACATTGGTTGCTGTCTTATACCGTTAAAGGTGGCGCCCAAAACGTGGGGCAATTTTTATTTAAAATCGAGCTCTGAAAAGAGTAAAGTTTTTGATATTATTGCTCAAACTTTAAATTTTGTTCTGGTTCGCGAATTAACATTAGCGTCAGTGCTGAGGATCTGGAAAGAACACTTCTCTAGACTGCTTAATGGCGAAGACAGCCAAGATGCCGCTAATAGGCACAACGCTCCATTCAACTTGGACGATGATGGCCAAGAGTTCCGTCCACCCGACCTAACCGAAGTTCGGCTGGCGATATCCAAACTTAAGTCGTACAAGGCTGCAGGTGCGGATGGCTTACAAGCCGAACTATTTAAATCAGCGGGAGATGAATTGGCTAGGAGCATACACCAGCTCATCTGCAAAATTTGGTCGGAGGAAAGTATGCCCGATGAATGGAACCTCGGTATAGTGTGCCCCATCCATAAAAAGGGAGATGTTCTGAAATGTACCAACTACAGAGGAATTAGTCTCCTAAACGTCGCTTATAAAATCTTGTCGGCCATCCTGTGTGACCGCTTAAAACCTTTTGTCAACGATCTGATCGGCCCTTATCATTGCGGTTTTAGGCCAGGCAAGTCAACCGTCGATCAAATGTTCACACTCCGACAGATTTTAGAAAAATCCCGGGAATTCCAGATCGATACACACCACCTTTTTATCGATTTTAAAGTCGCGTATGATAGCGTGAAAAGGGACGAATTATACAGAGCCATGTCGAGTCTCGGCACCCCTGCCAAACTCGTCCGCTTGTGCAGGATGACGATGGAGAAATCTCGCTGCTCCGTCAAAATTGGTAAGAACACCACCGATTCCTTTGATGTTGAGAAAGGATTGAGGCAAGGCGACGCGTTATCATGCAACCTATTCAACATCGTTCTTGAAGCCAACGCACATGTCAACACCAGCGGTACAATCTATCAAAAGTCCGTTCAATTGCTTGCGTATGCGGATGACATAGACATTGTTGGCAGAACGAAGCGAGCTGTGGCAGGGGCATTTGCGAGCATTGAATCGGAGGCGGCTAGAATGGGATTGGCGGTTAATGAGGACAAGACGAAGTATATGCTGTCATCGAGAGAGGAATCTCAACATCGTCGACTCGGGCAAAATATCACGATGGACAGATATAACTTCGAAGTTGTCAAGGACTTTGTCTACCTGGGCTCCACTATTACATCGCAGAATGATATCAGTGCAGAGATCAAGCGAAGAATTACTCTTGCCAACCGCTGTTTCTTCGGTCTAAGAAGGCATTTAAGTAGTAAGGCCCTCTCTCAGAGAACCAAGGAGACTTTATACAAAACCCTAATCATCCCGGTCCTGCTTTATGGGTCAGAAGCATGGACACTAAAGGATTCGGATAAAAATCTGCTAGGGTGCTTTGAGAGGAAGATTCTTTGTGTGATTTTCGGTCCGGTGTGTATCGAAGGAGTATGGAGGAGAAGATTCAACGACGAGCTATACGGGCTATACAGCGACGTTGACCTGGTCAAAAAGCTGAAAATACAGCGGCTGAGATGGCTGGGGCACGTGGAGTGTATGGACAGCAACGCACCTGCCCGACGAGTCTTCGAATCCAACCCCGATGGGGTACGCAGCAGAGGAAGAACCCGTAACAGGTGGCGCAATCAAGTGAATGAAGACATCAAAGCACTCGGTGTGCGCAACTGGAAGCGGCTAGCTAGGGACAGAGCTGGCTGGAGGGGCTTGTTAGTTGAGGCCGAAGCCCATCCTGGACTGTGAGCGCCATCAAAAGTAAAGTAAGTAAGAATTAACATTATTAACATGAAATTTTTTACTTTTGTCTACATGTTTGGATGCGAACCAACAATTTTTTTTTAAATCTTATTCAATTCTTTTTGATTCCTGTTGTCTGTTGCGGAGTTCCTGAATTTCCGAGCATTGTTTGAAGAAAGAGAATCTCAAGTGTTTTTGGTTGGAATGCTTTCCGATCAAATCGCTCTTGATTTTCTCGATGTTGGCTAAGGATTTTGCAAGTTCCTGTGTTACTGTCCGGAAAAGGGAAACTTCTGGTACCTCTTTGTCTGTTGCTGTCATACATCCTTGCAATTTCTTGAACCAATTCGGTTTTTGGCTTGATATCCTTGTGGTAAAAGCTTAGTATTTGCTGTCCGGGATAGAGAGAAGCAGAAACTAATCGTCTGTTGCTGCATTTAATTTTGCAAACCCATAAGTTGTATCGGGTCAAGAATCGAATATGTAAGCTGATGAGCCAAAACTTCTTTTACTGCAGAAGCGGGACTCATTCTGTCGGAGGGTATCGTCCTCAATGTCATTCGCCACTCTGCTATTAATTTTGTTTGATCAAGTTTCAAGTTAGAAATATATTCCGGATTGCATTAGTGAATTCCATTTTTGTTTGTCATAATTTTGTTGTTATTATTGAATTTTCATATTCTAATAATATTATTTGTTTAAGTCATTTATAACCTTCATAAGTCGATTTTAATCTTTTCGTAATTTATACTTTTTTTGTCTGTTAGCTTAGTCTTAATATTAGCCGCGTTTTATTATCCACCAAGATCCATATGGATCATCCTATGATAATAAAACGATCCAGATCCTACGTTTTTTGACGTTTTCAATTTTGAAATATAAACAAAAAATACAAATGGAAAAGTAGTAAAAGTGTTTTATTATCTTTTATCGGGATCTTAGGGCTTGCCACGAGACGAGAAAAGTCTCGGTCTCGATCTCGGTCTCGCATGACGAGACCGAGACGAGACGAGACTGTTTATTTGGACCGAAATTAACAGAGAGTCTAATCAATTAAAAAATCCAATTTTGGTTAAATATATATTTTCTTCTGCACATATTCAAACGATAATCGAAAATATTTCGTTCCAATAATCAACAGTTTGTCCGCAAATCGTATTTTTCGGAGACGTGACCGAGACGAGACTTAATTATCCGAGACCGACACGAGACCGAGACGAGACTGAAAATTTTCGATTTTAACGAGACCGAGACGAGACTTACAAAAGTCTAACAGAGTCTCGTCTAGTGGCCAGCCCTACGGGATCTCGATCTGGGTCTTGTGTTTTTTCCACAGTGCTGACAACATTTGAGAACCAAAATGGTCACCTGGTGTTGAAAATAAAAACTAATTCTTGGATCTTGAAATACATCCAGATAGAAAGCTGGATCCGAAATTGTTTTTGTATTACGTGTAAAAGTTAATCCAGATCCGGATCCAGATCCCGATAAAAGATAATAAAACACAGCTATTGTGTATAATTATTTAAAAAATGACACATTTGCCAAGGAATCGACTTTCCCTTTAGCTAGGTCAGCTCCTGGTAAAAAGGACGAGGAACCATTAATTAATATTACTTCTAAAACTCATCCGTTTTCATTGTTTCGACACAACAGATTTTCAAAACATGAGACACACTTCGACACCAGGTACACATAGAAATTTTAACAGTGTAAATATTGTGTCCGATATAAATACAGATTCGTGAAGTAGTTCTTTCATCCTTAGCGGCTCAGAATGAGAAAATAATGGAAAGCTTTGACAAGGGGCTAGAAGTCGAACAAACAATATTACGCAATGAAGTAGCGGATATTATTCGGCAGACGTTGAGTTCATCAGACACTAGAGTTCCGTCTGATAATATAATACACAACCCGCTTCTAAATGAGAAATTTAATTCACCAGACTAGTTCAGACGAGCTCATACAAACTCTGCTAATTGTAATTAATTTCAAAATATAGGTCTTAACGACGACTATCTTCGGGCAAGAAATCAAAACTGTGCTGAAAATTATGGACAAAACTTTAATCACAACAACAGGGGTTCGAAAGACTGTGATTTTCATAAGTGGAGGTTAAAGTATGATAATCAAAATATGTCAGTCGATGACTTTTTATTCATTTAAGAAGATCACCAAGAGTCGTATGATGATGTTCATTGGGATGCGATTCAAAGAAATTGCCACCATTTTGTTTGCGGTGATGTTAGTACGTGGTACTGGGTTCACCTCAAGACACATCGAAAACAAAGTTGGCAAGATTTCAGAATGGATCTGATGGAACATTTTGGCAGTTTAGAAACTGAAGACGAGTTAGGAAGGAAATTAGACGATAGAAAACAATCATTAAATGAATCGTTTGACAGTTTTTACTCGGATATTTTAAAGCTAAACGCTAAATTGCAAATGCCAAGAGGTCCAGACCAGCTAATCTTTCTTCTACGACAAAATGTTAGGCCAGACATCGGTAGCAAGCTTTTGACATTGAAAACTTCGAGTTTGCCAGAAATCCTCTATACATGTCGCAACATTGAGAAATACAATTTTCAACATTTTCGACCTAAGCAATACCCTCAACAACGTCAGCAAAATTTCAACCGGCAAATACATGAACTAGAAAATATTATCGAAAACTACGAACTACCAATAGAAGCCGATGATTTTTCGAAATCCATAGAACGAAGTGGTCTAAAATGCTGGAACTGTAAAAGTCCTGGACACACGTTTTGTGAATGTCCTATTCCCAAAAGGTTCCTTTTCTGTTTGAAATGTGGTCGACCGGAAGTAACATCTCCTAATTGTCCTTGTTCGGAAAACGCATTGAAGAGCAATTTGAATCTCGGGGAACATTCCTCTCTAACGAAAAGACCGGGAAACCAGTTCAGAAAACAACCATAGACGAACCCAATTTAATCCCACCTGACGAACAACATGACAAACCTCTACAAATCCTTAAAAGGATTCAGCTTCATACGTGTATTTAGACAAATAAAAATATATACATTATGTATATATTATAAAATATAAAGAAAAAGTCAAGAGTATTGTCAAGAAATTATAAAAGTGAAGTGCTAAATAATCCTTGCAAAAGATTTGAAAACAAGAAGAAAACTATTTCCTGAATTAATTTTTAGGCCATCCTGAGACCATCTTTTATGTGTTTTATTACTACCTAGTTTTTATAAATAAATTTTCTATTGTTGTGTATTACCTACTTAATTTTCCCCTAAAATTAATCATTTTTCCTAAGTAAACCTATCTGATCAAGTTTTTCTTTTACACGTGTTAAATATTGTGTTTTCTTTTGTGTTTTTCTTTAAATTTTATAGAGTTATTTGATTAATTTTTCCTTGCCTTGATCATTTTCTCTTTTTAAATTATAATCCTTCCAATATCTTAATTTTTTTGTATGTGTATGTGCGGAATCTCACTCAAAAGTAGTTGTTGTAATGTTTCCATTTGCGTATTCTTTTTTAATTTTCCATATAGGTATCGACTGCTTGTGCGCACATGTAGGCAGATATTCAGGTATGTGAATTTATGTGTATGTATCCATTTAACTTATTTTATTTGTTGTTTTGAGTGATATTTCAAATTATCTCTCAAGATCAAGTCAGTGTTCCTAATATTCATCTCTTTTGTAAATTTCAAATCAGACATTTAATTTTTAATGATAGTTAATAAAATAAGACAAAATTATAATCAATCAATAAACGAAAAAAGGAACTTTTAATGTTTAACTTAAATTATTAAAAGATATTAAATACATTTTTGTTTACTATTTTCTTGAACTAATTTCGTAAATTAATTAACTTTTGATTTTTTTTTTACTAATTACATGTATAAGAGTTATTTTTTTAAATTTAAACTTAAAACTTTTAATACAATAAATATCATTGTTTAATAATTATAAAATGAAATGAACTAAAGAACTATTAAAATGAAATATTAAGTTTCATATTGAGTGGCTAATTATAGAAAGGACATGAGAGTCCTTTGGTTTTGAGTTTCCGCACGGCTTAGAGCCTATGTTTAGGGGCTGTTGCAAATTATGAGCACGCAGCAGCCAAGGTGTCATTCTGGGTGATGAGATTGGCAAAGGGGAGGGATGCTCAAGGGTATCAATAACACCAAAGATACTCGTGCAGTGAAAGGACGAGCAGGTTAATCAGTTAAGAAGGTTCTTCGTTTGCATCCAATCATCCTTAAAATAATTTCAGTGTAACGTAGCTTAATTTCACTTGTCCGTTTGATTATTTTAACCATTAACAGTCCTAGTTTATTTCAATTTTGCTTTTACTTTTCTTGTTTATTATTTCTTTTTGTTTTAGATCAGGCATGAATTATGTACGGTAGTCCAGACAGGCAGGCCAAAAGAACCCACCCTACATCCGACGAGCTAAGCAATACATGCAAGCATGCCTGACCTGGTCTTGTCTTCTCTTCTGGACGCCCTTCCATCCGTTTGTTTCTGCAGAACCTGTATCTGTAGGATGGAAGAGTTCACAACATTGGTTGCTGTCTTATACCGTTACAGGTGGCGCCCAAAACGTGGGGCAATTTTTATTTAAAATCGAGCTCTGAAAAGAGTAAAGTTTTTGATATTATTGCTCAAACTTTAAATTTTGTTCTGGTTCGCGAATTAACATTAGCGTCAGTGCTGAGGATCTGGAAAGAACACTTCTCTAGACTGCTTAATGGCGAAGACAGCCAAGATGCCGCTAATAGGCACAACGCTCCATTCAACTTGGACGATGATGGCCAAGAGTTCCGTCCACCCGACCTAACCGAAGTTCGGCTGGCGATATCCAAACTTAAGTCGTACAAGGCTGCAGGTGCGGATGGCTTACAAGCCGAACTATTTAAATCAGCGGGAGATGAATTGGCTAGGAGCATACACCAGCTCATCTGCAAAATTTGGTCGGAGGAAAGTATGCCCGATGAATGGAACCTCGGTATAGTGTGCCCCATCCATAAAAAGGGAGATGTTCTGAAATGTACCAACTACAGAGGAATTAGTCTCCTAAACGTCGCTTATAAAATCTTGTCGGCCATCCTGTGTGACCGCTTAAAACCTTTTGTCAACGATCTGATCGGCCCTTATCATTGCGGTTTTAGGCCAGGCAAGTCAACCGTCGATCAAATGTTCACACTCCGACAGATTTTAGAAAAATCCCGGGAATTCCAGATCGATACACACCACCTTTTTATCGATTTTAAAGTCGCGTATGATAGCGTGAAAAGGGACGAATTATACAGAGCCATGTCGAGTCTCGGCACCCCTGCCAAACTCGTCCGCTTGTGCAGGATGACGATGGAGAAATCTCGCTGCTCCGTCAAAATTGGTAAGAACACCACCGATTCCTTTGATGTTGAGAAAGGATTGAGGCAAGGCGACGCGTTATCATGCAACCTATTCAACATCGTTCTTGAAGCCAACGCACATGTCAACACCAGCGGTACAATCTATCAAAAGTCCGTTCAATTGCTTGCGTATGCGGATGACATAGACATTGTTGGCAGAACGAAGCGAGCTGTGGCAGGGGCATTTGCGAGCATTGAATCGGAGGCGGCTAGAATGGGATTGGCGGTTAATGAGGACAAGACGAAGTATATGCTGTCATCGAGAGAGGAATCTCAACATCGTCGACTCGGGCAAAATATCACGATGGACAGATATAACTTCGAAGTTGTCAAGGACTTTGTCTACCTGGGCTCCACTATTACATCGCAGAATGATATCAGTGCAGAGATCAAGCGAAGAATTACTCTTGCCAACCGCTGTTTCTTCGGTCTAAGAAGGCATTTAAGTAGTAAGGCCCTCTCTCAGAGAACCAAGGAGACTTTATACAAAACCCTAATCATCCCGGTCCTGCTTTATGGGTCAGAAGCATGGACACTAAAGGATTCGGATAAAAATCTGCTAGGGTGCTTTGAGAGGAAGATTCTTTGTGTGATTTTCGGTCCGGTGTGTATCGAAGGAGTATGGAGGAGAAGATTCAACGACGAGCTATACGGGCTATACAGCGACGTTGACCTGGTCAAAAAGCTGAAAATACAGCGGCTGAGATGGCTGGGGCACGTGGAGTGTATGGACAGCAACGCACCTGCCCGACGAGTCTTCGAATCCAACCCCGATGGGGTACGCAGCAGAGGAAGAACCCGTAACAGGTGGCGCAATCAAGTGAATGAAGACATCAAAGCACTCGGTGTGCGCAACTGGAAGCGGCTAGCTAGGGACAGAGCTGGCTGGAGGGGCTTGTTAGTTGAGGCCGAAGCCCATCCTGGACTGTGAGCGCCATCAAAAGTAAAGTAAGTAAGAATTAACATTATTAACATGAAATTTTTTACTTTTGTCTACATGTTTGGATGCGAACCAACAATTTTTTTTTAAATCTTATTCAATTCTTTTTGATTCCTGTTGTCTGTTGCGCATTGTTTGAAGAAAGAGAATCTCAAGTGTTTTTGGTTGGAATGCTTTCCGATCAAATCGCTCTTGATTTTCTCGATGTTGGCTTAGGATTTTGCAAGTTCCTGTGTTACTGTCCAGAAAAGGGAAACTTCTGGTACCTCTTTGTCTGTTGCTGTCATACATCCTTGCAATTTCTTGAACCAATTCGGTTTTTGGCTTGATATCCTTGTGGTGAAAGCTTAGTATTTGCTGTCCGGGATAGAGAGAAGCAGAAACTAATCGTCTGTTGCTGCATTTAATTTTGCAAACACCATAAGTTGTATCGGGTCAAGAATCGAATATGTAAGCTGATGAGCCAAAACTTCTTTTACTGCAGAAGCGGGACTCATTCTGTCGGAGGGTATCGTCCTCAATGTCATTCGCCACTCTGCTATTAATTTTGTTTGATCAAGTTTCAAGTTAGAAATATAGTCCGGATTGCATTAGTGAATTCCATTTTTGTTTGTCATAATTTTGTTGTTATTATTGAATTTTCATATTCTAATAATATTATTTGTTTTAGTCATTTATAACCTTCATAAGTCGATTTTAATCTTTTCGTAATTTATACTTTTTTTGTCTGTTAGCTTAGTCTTAATATTAGCCGCGTTTTATTATCCACCAAGATCCATATGGATCATCCTATGATAATAAAACGATCCAGATCCTACGTTTTTTGACGTTTTCAATTTTGAAATATACACAAAAAATACAAATGGAAAAGTAGTAAAAGTGTTTTATTATCTTTTATCGGGATCTTAGGGCTTGCCACGAGACGAGAAAAGTCTCGGTCTCGATCTCGGTCTCGCATGACGAGACCGAGACGAGACGAGACTGTTTATTTGGACCGAAATTAACAGAGAGTCTAATAAATTAAAAAATCCAATTTTGGTTAAATATATATTTTCTTCTGCACATATTCAAACGATAATCGAAAATATTTCGTTCCAATAATCAACAGTTTGTCCGCAAATCGTATTTTTCGGAGACGTGACCGAGACGAGACTTAATTATCCGAGACCGACACGAGACCGAGACGAGACTGAAAATTTTCGATTTTAACGAGACCGAGACGAGACTTACAAAAGTCTAACAGAGTCTCGTCTAGTGGCCAGCCCTACGGGATCTCGATCTGGGTCTTGTGTTTTTTCCACAGTGCTGACAACATTTGAGAACCAAAATGGTCACCTGGTGTTGAGAATAAAAACTAATTCTTGGATCTTGAAATACATCCAGATAGAAAGTTGGATCCGAAATTGTTTTTGTATTACGTGTAAAAGTTAATCCAGATCCGGATCCAGATCCCGATAAAAGATAATAAAACACAGCTATTGTGTATAATTATTTAAAAAATGACACATTTGCCAAGGAATCGACTTTCCCTTTAGCTAGGTCAGCTCCTGGTAAAAAGGACGAGGAACCATTACCATATAATGTTACTTCTAAAACTAATCCGTTTTCATTGTTTCGACACAACAGATTTTCAAAACATGAGACACACTTCGACACCAGTTACACATAGAAATTTTAACAGTGTAAATATTGTGTCCGATATAAATACAGATTCGTGAAGTAGTTCTTTCATCCTTAGCGGCTCAGAATGAGAAAATAATGGAAAGCTTTGACAAGGGGCTAGAAGTCGAACAAACAATATTACGCAATGAAGTAGCGGATATTATTCGGCAGACGTTGAGTTCATCAGACACCAGAGTTCCGTCTGATAATATAATACACAACCCGCTTCTAAATGAGAAATTTAATTCACCAGACTAGTTCAGACGAGCTCATACAAACTCTGCTAATTGTAATTAATTTCAAAATATAGGTCTTAACGACGACTATCTTCGGGCAAGAAATCAAAACTGTGCTGAAAATTATGGACAAAACTTTAATCACAACAACAGGGGTTCGAAAGACTGTGATTTTCATAAGTGGAGGTTAAAGTATGATAATCAAAATATGTCAGTCGATGACTTTTTATTCATTTAAGAAGATCACCAAGAGTCGTATGATGATGTTCATTGGGATGCGATTCAAAGAAATTGCCACCATTTTGTTTGCGGTGATGTTAGTACGTGGTACTGGGTTCACCTCAAGACACATCGAAAACAAAGTTGGCAAGATTTCAGAATGGATCTGATGGAACATTTTGGCAGTTTAGAAACTGAAGACGAGTTAGGAAGGAAATTAGACGATAGAAAACAATCATTAAATGAATCGTTTGACAGTTTTTACTCGGATATTTTAAAGCTAAACGCTAAATTGCAAATGCCAAGAGGTCCAGACCAGCTAATCTTTCTTCTACGACAAAATGTTAGGCCAGACATCGGTAGCAAGCTTTTGACATTGAAAACTTCGAGTTTGCCAGAAATCCTCTATACATGTCGCAACATTGAGAAATACAATTTTCAACATTTTCGACCTAAGCAATACCCTCAACAACGTCAGCAAAATTTCAACCGGCAAATACATAAACTAGAAAATATTATCGAAAACTACGAACTACCAATAGAAGCCGATGATTTTTCGAAATCCATAGAACGAAGTGGTCTAAAATGCTGGAACTGTAAAAGTCCTGGACACACGTTTTGTGAATGTCCTATTCCCAAAAGGTTCCTTTTCTGTTTGAAATGTGGTCGACCGGAAGTAACATCTCCTAATTGTCCTTGTTCGGAAAACGCATTGAAGAGCAATTTGAATCTCGGGGAACATTCCTCTCTAACGAAAAGACCGCGAAACCAGTTCAGAAAACAACCATAGACGAACCCAATTTAATCCCACCTGACGAACAACATGACAAACCTCTACAAATCCTTAAAAGGATTCAGCTTCATACGTGTATTTAGACAAATAAAAATATATACATTATGTATATATTATAAAATATAAAGAAAAAGTCAAGAGTATTGTCAAGAAATTATAAAAGTGAAGTGCTAAATAATCCTTGCAAAAGATTTGAAAACAAGAAGAAAACTATTTCCTGAATTAATTTTTAGGCCATCCTGAGACCATCTTTTATGTGTTTTATTACTACCTAGTTTTTATAAATAAATTTTCTATTGTTGTGTATTACCTACTTAATTTTCCCCTAAAATTAATCATTTTTCCTAAGTAAACCTATCTGATCAAGTTTTTCTTTTACACGTGTTAAATATTGTGTTTTCTTTTGTGTTTTTCTTTAAATTTTATAGAGTTATTTGATTAATTTTTCCTTGCCTTGATCATTTTCTCTTTTTAAATTATAATCCTTCCAATATCTTAATTTTTTTGTATGTGTATGTGCGGAATCTCACTCAAAAGTAGTTGTTGTAATGTTTCCATTTGCGTATTCTTTTTTAATTTTCCATATAGTTATCGACTGCTTGTGCGCACATGTAGGCAGATATTCAGGTATGTGAATTTATGTGTATGTATCCATTTAACTTATTTTATTTGTTGTTTTGAGTGATATTTCAAATTATCTCTCAAGATCAAGTCAGTGTTCCTAATATTCATCTCTTTTGTAAATTTCAAATCAGACATTTAATTTTTAATGATAGTTAATAAAATAAGACAAAATTATAATCAATCAATAAAAGAAAAAAGGAACTTTTAGTGTTTAACTTAAATTATTAAAAGATATTAAATAAATTTTTGTTTAGTATTTTCTTGAACTAATTTCGTAAATTAATTAACTTTTGATTTTTTTTTACCAATTAGATGTATAAGAGTTATTTTTTTAAATTTAAACTTAAAACTTTTAATACAATAAATATCATCGTTTAATAATTATAAAATGAAATGAACTAAAGAACTATTAAAATGAAATATTAAGTTTCATATTGAGTGGCAAATTATAGAAAGGACATGAGAGTCCTTTGGTTTTGAGTTTCCGCACGGCTTAGAGCCTATGTTTAGGGGATGTTGCAAATTATGATCACGCAGCAGCCAAGGTGTCATTCTGGGTGATGAGATTGGCAAAGGGGAGGGATGCTCAAGGGTATCAATAACACCAAAGATACTCGTGCAGTGAAAGGACGAGCAGGTTAATCAGTTAAGAAGGTTCTTCGTTTGCATCCAATCATCCTTAAAATCATTTCAGTGTAACGTAGCTTAATTTCACTTGTCCGTTTGATTATTTTAACCATTAACAATCCTAGTTTATTTCAATTTTGCTTTTACTTTTCTTGTTTATTATTTCTTTTTGTTTTAGATCAGGCATGAATTATGTACGGTAGTCCAGACAGGCAGGCCAAAAGAACCCACCCTACATCCGACGAGCTAAGCAATACATGCAAGCATGCCTGACCTGGTCTTGTCTTGTCTTCTGGACGCCCTTCCATCCGTTTGTTTCTGCAGAACCTGTATCTGTAGGACGGAAGAGTTGATAACATTGGTTGCTGTCTTATACCGTTACAGGTGGCGCCCAAAACGTGGGGCAATTTTTATTTAAAATGGAGCTCTGAAAAGAGTAAAGTTTTTGATATTATTGCTCAAACTTTAAATTTTTTTCTGGTTCGCGAATTAACATTATTAACATGAAATTTGTTACTTTTGTCTACATGTTTGGATGCGAACCAACTATTTTTTTTTTTAATCTTATTCAATTCTTTTTGATTCCTGTTGTCTGTTGCGGAGTTCCTGAATTTCCGAGCATTGTTTGAAGAAAGAGAATCTCAAGTGTTTTTGGTTGGAATGCTTTCCGATCAAATCGCTCTTGATTTTCTCGATGTTGGCTTAGGATTTTGCAAGTTCCTGTGTAACTGTCCAGAAAAGGGAAACTTCTGGTACCTCTTTGTCTGTTGCTGTCATACATCCTTGCAATTTCTTGAACCAATTCGGTTCTTGGCTTGATATCCTTGTGGTGAAAGCTTAGTATTTGCTGTCCGGGATAGAGAGAAGCAGAAACTATTCGTCTGTTGCTGCATTTAATTTTGCAAACACCATAAGTTGTATCGGGTCAAGAATCGAATATGTAAGCTGATGAGCCAAAACTTCTTTTACTGCAGAAGCGGGACTCATTCTGTCGGAGGGTATCGTCCTCAATGTCATTCGCCACTCTGCTATTAATTTTGTTTGATCAAGTTTCAAGTTAGAAATATAGTCCGGATTGCATTAGTGAATTCCATTTTTGTTTGTCATAATTTTGTTGTTATTATTGAATTTTCATATTCTAATAATAATATTTGTTTTAGTCATTTATAACCTTCATAAGTCGATTTTAATCTTTTCGTAATTTATACTTTTTTTGTCTGTTAGCTTAGTCTTAATATTAGCCGCGTTTTATTATCCACCAAGATCCATATGGATCATCCTATGATAATAAAACGATCCAGATCCTACGCTTTTTGACGTTTTCAATTTTGAAATATAAACAAAAAATACAAATGGAAAAGTAGTAAAAGTGTTTTATTATCTTTTATCGGGATCTTAGGGCTTGCCACGAGACGAGAAAAGTCTCGGTCTCGATCTCGGTCTCGCATGACGAGACCGAGACGAGACGAGACTGTTTATTTGGACCGAAATTTACAGAGAGTCTAATAAATTAAAAAATCCAATTTTGGTTAAATATATATTTTCTTCTGCACATATTCAAACGATAATCGAAAATATTTCGTTCCAATAATCAACAGTTTGTCCGCAAATCGTATTTTTCGGAGACGTGACCGAGACGAGACTTAATTATCCGAGACCGACACGAGACCGAGACGAGACTGAAAATTTTCGATTTTAACGAGACCGAGACGAGACTTACAAAAGTCTAACAGAGTCTCGTCTAGTGGCCAGCCCTACGGGATCTCGATCTGGGTCTTGTGTTTTTTCCACAGTGCTGACAACATTTGAGAACCAAAATGGTCACCTGGTGTTGAGAATAAAAACTAATTCTTGGATCTTGAAATACATCCAGATAGAAAGCTGGATCCGAAATTGTTTTTGTATTACGTGTAAAAGTTAATCCAGATCCGGATCCAGATCCCGATAAAAGATAATTAAACACAGCTATTGTGTATAATTATTTAAAAAATGACACATTTGCCAAGGAATCGACTTTCCCTTTAGCTAGGTCAGCTCCTGGTAAAAAGGACGAGGAACCATTACCATATAATGTTACTTCTAAAACTAATCCGTTTTCATTGTTTCGACACAACAGATTTTCAAAACCTGAGATACACTTCGACACCAGTTACACATAGAAATTTTAACAGTGTAAATATTGTGTCCGATATAAATACAGATTCGTGAAGTAGTTCTTTCATCCTTAGCGGCTCAGAATGAGAAAATAATGGAAAGCTTTGACAAGGGGCTAGAAGTCGAACAAACAATATTACGCAATGAAGTAGCGGATATTATTCGGCAGACGTTGAGTTCATCAGACACCAGAGTTCCGTCTGATAATATAATACACAACCCGCTTCTAAATGAGAAATTTAATTCACCAGACTAGTTCAGACGAGCTCATACAAACTCTGCTAATTGTAATTAATTTCAAAATATAGGTCTTAACGACGACTATCTTCGGGCAAGAAATCAAAACTGTGCTGAAAATTATGGAAGTGGAGGTTAAAGTATGATAATCAAAATATGTCAGTCGATGACTTTTTATTCATTTAAGAAGATCACCAAGAGTCGTATGATGATGTTCATTGGGATGCGATTCAAAGAAATTGCCACCATTTTGTTTGCGGTGATGTTAGTACGTGGTACTGGGTTCACCTCAAGACACATCGAAAACAAAGTTGGCAAGATTTCAGAATGGATCTGATGGAACATTTTGGCAGTTTAGAAACTGAAGACGAGTTAGGAAGGAAATTAGACGATAGAAAACAATCATTAAATGAATCGTTTGACAGTTTTTACTCGGATATTTTAAAGCTAAACGCTAAATTGCAAATGCCAAGAGGTCCAGACCAGCTAATCTTTCTTCTACGACAAAATGTTAGGCCAGACATCGGTAGCAAGCTTTTGACATTGAAAACTTCGAGTTTGCCAGAAATCCTCTATACATGTCGCAACATTGAGAAATACAATTTTCAACATTTTCGACCTAAGCAATACCCTCAACAACGTCAGCAAAATTTCAACCGGCAAATACATGAACTAGAAAATATCATCGAAAACTACGAACTACCAATAGAAGCCGATGATTTTTCGAAATCCATAGAACGAAGTGGTCTAAAATGCTGGAACTGTAAAAGTCCTGGACACACGTTTTGTGAATGTCCTATTCACAAAAGGTTCCTTTTCTGTTTGAAATGTGGTCGACCGGAAGTAACATCTCCTAATTGTCCTTGTTCGGAAAACGCATTGAAGAGCAATTTGAATCTCGGGGAACATTCCTCTCTAACGAAAAGACCGGGAAACCAGTTCAGAAAACAACCATAGACGAACCCAATTTAATCCCACCTGACGAACAACATGACAAACCTCTACAAATCCTTAAAAGGATTCAGCTTCATACGTGTATTTAGACAAATAAAAATATATACATTATGTATATATTATAAAATATAAAGAAAAAGTCAAGAGTATTGTCAAGAAATTATAAAAGAGAAGTGCTAAATAATCCTTGCAAAAGATTTGAAAACAAGAAGAAAACTATCTCCTGAATTAATTTTTAGGCCATCCTGAGACCATCTTTAATGTGTTTTATTACTACCTAGTTTTTATAAATAAATTTTCAATTGTTGTGTATTACCTACTTAATTTTCCCCTAAAATTAATGATTTTTCCTAAGTAAACCTATCTGATCAAGTTTTTCTTTTAAACGTGTTAAATATTGTGTTTTCTTTTGTGTTATTCTTTAAATTTTATAGAGTTATTTGATTAATTTTTCCTTGCTTTGATCCTTTTCTCTTTTTAAATTATAATCCTTCCAATATCTTAATTTTTTTGTATGTGTATGTGCGGAATCTCACTCAAAAGTAGTTGTTGTAATGTTTCCATTTGCGTATTCTTTTTTAATTTTCCATATAGGTATCGACTGCTTGTGCGCACATGTAGGCAGATATTCAGGTATGTGAATTTATGTGTATGTACCCATTTAATTTATTTTATTTGTTGTTTTGAGTGATATTTCAAATTATCTCTCAAGATCAAGTCAGTGTTCCTAATATTCATCTCTTTTGTAAATTTCAAATCAGACATTTAATTTTTAATGATAGTTAATAAAATAAGACAAAATTATAATCAATCAATAAACGAAAAAAGGAACTTTTAATGTTTAACTTAAATTATTAAAAGATATTAAATAAATTTTTGTTTAGTATTTTCTTGAACTAATTTCGTAAATTAATTAACTTTTGATTTTTTTTTACCAATTAGATGTATAAGAGTTATTTTTTTAAATTTAAACTTAAAACTTTTAATACAATAAATATCATCGTTTAATAATTATAAAATGAAATGAACTAAAGAACTAAAGAACTATTAAAATGAAATATTAAGTTTCATATTGAGTGGCAAATTATAGAAAGGACATGAGAGTCCTTTGGTTTTGAGTTTCCGAACGGCTTAGAGCCTATGTTTAGGGGCTGTTGCAAATTATGAGCACGCAGCAGCCAAGGTGTCATTCTGGGTGATGAGATTGGCAAAGGGGAGGGATGCTCAAGGGTATCAATAACACCAAAGATACTCGTGCAGTGAAAGGACGAGCAGGTTAATCAGTTAAGAAGGTTCTTCGTTTGCATCCAATCATCCTTAAAATCATTTCAGTGTAACGTAGCTTAATTTCACTTGTCCGTTTGATTATTTTAACCATTAACAATCCTAGTTTATTTCAATTTTGCTTTTACTTTTCTTGTTTATTATTTCTTTTTGTTTTAGATCAGGCATGAATTATGTACGGTAGTCCAGACAGGCAGGCCAAAAGAACCCACCCTACATACGACGAGCTAAGCAATACATGCAAGCATGCCTGACCTGGTCTTGTCTTGTCTTCTGGACGCCCTTCCATCCGTTTGTTTCTGCAGAACCTGTATCTGTAGGACGGAAGAGTTGACAACATTGGTTGCTGTCTTATACCGTTACAGGTGGCGCCCAAAACGTGGGGCAATTTTTATTTAAAATGGAGCTCTGAAAAGAGTAAAGTTTTTGATATTATTGCTCAAACTTTAAATTTTTTTCTGGTTCGCGAATTAACATTATTAACATGAAATTTGTTACTTTTGTCTACATGTTTGGATGCGAACCAACTATTTTTTTTTTTAATCTTATTCAATTCTTTTTGATTCCTGTTGTCTGTTGCGGAGTTCCTGAATTTCCGAGCATTGTTTGAAGAAAGAGAATCTCAAGTGTTTTTGGTTGGAATGCTTTCCGATCAAATCGCTCTTGATTTTCTCGATGTTGGCTTAGGATTTTGCAAGTTCCTGTGTAACTGTCCAGAAAAGGGAAACTTCTGGTACCTCTTTGTCTGTTGCTGTCATACATCCTTGCAATTTCTTGAACCAATTCGGTTCTTGGCTTGATATCCTTGTGGTGAAAGCTTAGTATTTGCTGTCCGGGATAGAGAGAAGCAGAAACTATTCGTCTGTTGCTGCATTTAATTTTGCAAACACCATAAGTTGTATCGGGTCAAGAATCGAATAGAAGCGGGACTCATTCTGTCGGAGGGTATCGTCCTCAATGTCATTCGCCACTCTGCTATTAATTTTGTTTGATCAAGTTTCAAGTTAGAAATATAGTCCGGATTGCATTAGTGAATTCCATTTTTGTTTGTCATAATTTTGTTGTTATTATTGAATTTTCATATTCTTATAATAATATTTGTTTTAGTCATTTATAACCTTCATAAGTCGATTTTAATCTTTTCGTAATTTATACTTTTTTTTGTCTGTTAGCTTAGTCTTAATATTAGCCGCGTTTTATTATCCACCAAGATCCATATGGATCATCCTGTGATAATAAAACGATCCAGATCCTACGTTTTTTGACGTTTTCAATTTTGAAATATAAACAAAAATACAAATGGAAAAGTAGTAAAAGTGTTTTATTATCTTTTATCGGGATCTTAGGGCTTGCCACGACACGAGAAAAGTCTCGGTCTCGATCTCGGTCTCGCATGACGAGACCGAGACGAGACGAGACTGTTTATTTAGACCGAAATTTACAGAGAGTCTAATAAATTAAAAAATCCAATTTTGGTTAAATATATATTTTCTTCTGCACATATTCAAACGTTAATCGAAAATATTTCGTTCCAATAATCAACAGTTTGTCCGCAAATCGTATTTTTCCGAGACGAGACCGAGACGAGACTTAATTATCCGAGACCGACACGAGACCGAGACGAGACTGAAAATTTTCGGTTTTAACGAGACCGAGACGAGACTTACAAAAGTCTAACAGAGTCTCGTCTAGTGGCCAGCCTACGGGATCTCGATCTGGGTCTTGTGATTTTTCACAGTGCTGACAACATTTGAGAACCAAAATGGTCACCTGGTGTTGAGAATAAAAACTAATTCTTGGATCTTGAAATACATCCAGATAGAAAGCAGGATCCGAAATTGTTTTTGTATTACTTGTAAAAGTTAATCCAGATCCGGATCCAGATCCCGATAAAAGATAATAAAATACAGCTATTGTGTTTAATTAGTTAAAAAATGACACATTTGCCAAGGAATCGACTTTCCCTTTAGCTAGGTCAGCTCCTGGTAATAAGGACGAAGAACCATTACCATATAATGTTACTTCTAAAACTAATCCGTTTTCATTGTTTCGACACACAGATTTTCAAAACATGAGACACACTTCGACACCAGTTACACATAGAAATTTAAACAGAGTAAATATTGTGTCCGATATAATTATCCTTAGCGGCTCAGAATGAGAAAATAATAGAAAGCTTTGACAAGGGGCTAGAAGTCGAACAAACAATATTACGCAATGAAGTAGCGGATATTATTCGGCAGACGTTGAGTTCATCAGACACCAGAGTTCCGTCTGATAATATAATACACAACCCGCTTCTAAATGAGAAATTTAATTCACCACACTAGTTCAGACGAGCTCATACAAACTCTGCTAATTGTAATCAATTTCAAAATATAGGTCTTAACGACGACTATCTTCGGGCAAGAAATCAAAACTGTGCTGAAAATTATGGACAAAACTTTAATCACAACAACAGGGGTTCGAAAGACTGTGATTTTCATAAGTGGAGGTTAAAGTATGATAATCAAAATATGTCAGTCGATGACTTTTTATTCATTTAAGAAGATCACCAAGAGTCGTATGATGTTCATTGGGATGCGATTCAAAGAAATTGCCACCATTTTGTTTGCGGTGATGTTAGTACGTGGTACTGGGTTCACCTCAAGACACATCGAAAACAAAGTTGGCAAGATTTCAGAATGGATCTGATGGAACATTTTGGCAGTTTAGAAACTGAAGACGAGTTAGGAAGGAAATTAGACGATAGAAAACAATCATTAAATGAATCGTTTGACAGTTTTTACTCGGATATTTTAAAGCTAAACGCTAAATTGCAAATACCAAGAGGTCCAGACCAGCTAATCTTTCTTCTACGACAAAATGTTAGGCCAGACATCGGTAGCAAGCTTTTGACATTGAAAACTTCGAGTTTGCCAGAAATCCTCTATACATGTCGCAACATTGAGAAATACAATTTTCAACATTTTCGACCTAAGCAATACCCTCAACAACGTCAGCAAAATTTCAACCGGCAAATACATGAACTAGAAAATATTATCGAAAACTACGAACTACCAATAGAAGCCGATGATTTTTCGAAATCCATAGAACGAAGTGGTCTAAAATGCTGGAACTGTAAAAGTCCTGGACACACGTTTTGTGAATGTCCTATTCCCGAAAGGTTCCTTTTCTGTTTGAAATGTGGTCGACCGGAAGTAACATCTCCTAATTGTCCTTGTTCGGAAAACGCATTTTGATCATGAACAGCCAGACAGACCAACCTTACACGAACAAATTCAAAATTATGAACAAGTGCGAGCTCGAATTTTCAATGATCAGCCCAGCCATCAGTTTTGTGTAAGTGATAGAATCACGAATCTTCGACAACGCTTCGCCAAGAAGAAAGCTTTGCATAGAGCCATTTCTTCCACAGCATGACTGAGTAGTTACGATCCCAGACCATATGCAAATGTCAAGTTTGACAATATGGAGATTTTTGGACTTTTGGATTCAGGTGCATCCATTAGTTGTTTGGGTCAAGGAGCATTGGAATTTCTTCGGGAAAACCAAATTCCATGCAGAAAGTTTTCGTCACTAATCAGTACTGCTAGTGGTCAGAAACAGGCAATTGTCGGCACTGCAAGTCTGGATGTCAGATACAATGGCTGAGAAAAGGAGATGTGCTTGTTCATAGTTGCGACTTTAGAACAGAAACTCTACCTCGGAGTTGATTTTTGGAAGCTGTTCAATAGTGCTCCACAAATTATTTCTGAGTTGAGTGTTCAGACTACCCAATCCCAACCAATGGACCCGAATGTTCATCAAATGACATCGGAACAATTAGTGGTACTGGAGGAAGCGAAAGCATTGTTTCCCTCTTTTGCGGTACATGGCCTAGGACGGACTAATATTGAAAAGCATCATATAGACATCGGTGATGCTGTGCCTATTAAACAAAGACACTATCCTGTTTCTCCGGCGGTTTATGCAACGCTTCACAGCGTATGTGTTAGCTAATTGACAAGGTAATACCGCATCAGAACAGAGAGAATGTTTTTCCTTACGTTGATGATCTACTTATTGTTACTAAAACATTTGAGGAGCATATTCCGATGCTTAAGATTGTTGCTGCTCGTTTGAAGGAAGCTGGGCTTACTATTAATGTAGAAAAGTCCAAGTTCTGCTTCAGGGAGTTGGATTATCTTGGCTATTTTGTGGGTGAGGGATGCCTGAACACCAACCCAGAGAAGGTTCTTCTATCAAGAAGTTTCCAGTTCCCAAAAATGTTCGGAAGGTTAGGAGATTTCTTGGACGTTCTGGATGGTACCGTATTTTTGTACAGAATTACTCAGGACTTGCGACACCAATTACGAACACTCTAAAAAAGGGTGTTAAAATCGAGTTTGGTCCCGATGCAGTTAATGCATTCAACCAGCTCAAGGTGGCTTTTACCACCGCCCCAATCATCGTAAACCCTGACTATACCAAATCTTTCAAGATCCTTTGTAACGCATCAAACACCGGTGTCGGTTGTGTACTGTGCCAGGAAGAATATGAAGGTGTGGAACGACCTACCTACTACTATTCCCATAAGCTTACAAAATCTCTGCGAAATTATTCTGTTACCGAACAGGAGTGTTCGGCTGCGGTTTCGGGAGTTTAGAAGTTTCGACCTTATGTGGAAGGGCATGCTTTCAAGGTCATTACTGACCATGCAAGTTTGAAGTGGTTGATGAACCAGAAGGATTTAAATGGTATGTTGGCACGATGGAGTCTTAAGCTTCAAGGGTTCAATTCAACCCAGTTCTTGTCGTGCAATGCAAATCAGTGCAAGTTCTTGTGCATATAAAATTTACAATAACAATCAACACAGTGCAATAGCTCAAATAAATGACGAAAAAGTAAAAATAGAAATAACAAACAAAAATCATAACACAGAGCGGTAAATTCCTTCCTTCTCCTTACCCATTATCTCTCACAGGGATTAAGCTGTCATGATATTAAATATATAGGTGTTTGTCTTTTCTAAATAACCAGGGCCGGACTGTAGCAGTCTGTCGCCAAGGCATAACACTGGCGATAGTTTGTTATAGGAAAGTTCAAAGTGGGATTTAGATTAGACACTCATCTTAGTTAATTGTCTGATTCGGTTTTAGTTAGTTTTGTTTTTATTGAAATGGTGGATGAATTTACAGTCGACTGTATACGTCTATACTGCGCAAAGCAGGCCAGCCATTTTGGCACTGAGTGAAACTCAGGTAGGAGAAAACTCCGATCATACGGCTTTTAATCTACCTGGTTATAATTTGGTGCCATTATTCTTTCCTCATCACGCTATCGCTGTTTATATAAAGAATGATGTTGCGTACCAACTTCAACCACAATATGGTTTGTGCTCTAACACAAATTTTAACTTCATGTGGTTCAAATTTACGGTCAATAAGCACATCATTCATTCCATCGGAGCCCAAACCTGGACAGAAATTCAACTTTTAACGAATTTGATATTCTGTCCGACTCCATCCTAAGAATTGTTGCCCATTATCCTCACACTGAAATCATCATTGCGGGCGATTTCAATGTACACAATTCTAGTTGGCTTCGCTTTTCTGACCAGACAACACCCGAAGGAAGGTATGTTGAGCTCTTTGCTGAGTTAAACCACCTGACTCAGCTTGTTAACGAGCTAACTCGAATCCCTGATGTTGCAGGTCAATCCGCCAACACACTAGACTTGTTTCTTACCTCTGACCCTGATAAATACACTATTAGTATATTATCGCCTCTAGGCTCATCAGACCATTGTGTCATATCTGCTTATTTCTCGTGCCAACAGAACTCAGTTAAAGAGAAAGTACCAACGAGAACCGTTTGGCAATACGAGAAAGCCAACTGGGACGGTCTCAACGGTTACTTCAGTAACTTTAACTGGTCACTGTGCTTCCTCGATAGTGACGTAGATTCCAGTGCAGATATGATTACAAACTTAATTATTTGTGGAATGAGAAATTTTATCCCGAATAGGGCAAAATCTATCAAACCCAAGGAGAACTCATGGTTTGATTCGGGCTGTAAAGAGGTTATTAGGGTCAGAGAAGTAAGTTTCCGATGTTATAAAGCCAACCCTACTGAGGAAAACCGGAATAAGTTCAAACAAGCTAGAAAGACCTGTAATGTTCATATTCGACGAACCAAATTTTTGCATGACCAGATATTAAGGCAAACAATACTACAATGTCCCACAGGTAGTAAAAAATGTTGGTCATTTGCAAAGAATATACGAAATGCTACTTCGTCGTCGGATCCAACGCTCGTCTTCAACGATACACCTTTTGTTAGCTCGATAGATAAAGCCAATTTGCTTGCAGCACTATTTGCTGTTAATTTGACGCTGCCAGAAAGCGTTATGACTCCTCCTGTACTTGAGAGCGTAAATGATTGTATGGGACAAATATTCTTTCGCACTCGTGCAGTTGCTAGAGTTCTAAAAGATCTCAACGTACACAAATCCACTGGCCGGGATAGTATCCCTCCCATTGTTCTGAAGAGGTGTTCTTCAACGCTGGCAAAACCACTGCGTAAGCTTCTCCATCTGTCCTACTCTACTGGTCTCTTTCCGAGTGGATGGAAAACAGCATTTGTCCAGCCTGTCCCTAAAAAAGACGTATCTTCCTCACCCTCAAACTATCGACCAATTGCACTTATGTCTCTTCTTTCCAATGTCATGGAAACGCTGATTAATTTCCAGGTCAAGAAATATCTCGAGGAACGAAATTCTTAATGACCGGCAGTATGGCTTTCGTAGCAAAAGGTCCACTGGTGAACTGATGGTATATCTCACCGAACAGTGGAACACATCTTTACATCGTTGTGGAGAAAGTAAGATTATTGCACTTGATATTTCAAAAGCGTTTTATAGAGTTTGGCATCAAGCTCTTTTATCGAAAATGCGCGCATTTGGTTTCGATGAATCTCTTCTTCGTTGGATTAGAAATTACCTTTCGGACCGTTCAATACAAGTTGTATTAGACGGTTTCAATAATAAGAAGAAGAAGAAATTTAAATATTAAAATATTGAAATTACTTCTGTTTTTAGTGGAGTGAGTGAATAAAATTCAATTAAAAAGTACAAGTGACCTCAACTCCAGAAATAATTTGTGTTTTCGGTATAACAGACGGTTTCAAGTCTGAAATACACAAAATAAATGCTGGTGTGCCCCGTTTTGTTTCCGACTCTCTTCCTTATATTCATAAATGATCTTCTGTCTGAAACGTCTAATCCATTAAACTGTTTCGCTGACGACAGCACCCTCAGCTTCTCATATTCGTTTTCAGATTCACATCCATGTAGGGTGTCCATCTTATCTCTTTAAAAGAGAACATGTTCTCTTTTTTCACTATGATCTTTTTTACACTATCTTTTTCTTTATGGATCTATTTTTGTTCTCTATTTTTTTAATGAAATTCGCTTTTGTTTTATTGCAATAATTTGTATTTCAATGTCAATTAATAGACTTAACGGCCCTATTCTCCCGTTGCGAGGCTCACATGTCACAATTTTTTGTGAGTGAGGTTTCTTATGATGTGGTCACAATTTCTTATTATGTGGGAGCCCTCATAAGAAATCTCACAAGAACAACGTGAGTTGTGATCTGCCAAGGAGCAGATAATAATTTGTACGGTTTTATAAGGCGAGTTCACCACGAGTTATAAGGTTATTGTGACTTGTGAAACACCAGTGAGGTTGCCAGAATAAGGCTGTAAAATGCTAGTTGTCTCAATATGCATTTTATAAACACAAAACCTTACACTGGGTGGGTAGTGCATAGGCCACAGAGGTAGCTGGTCTAGGTTTGATTCCAATTGATGGCACTAAATTATAAATTAAAATTGAACATAAAGACTAAGCTCCACTGAAAGGAATCTGATGATTGGTGTGGCAGCCATGAAACTGCAATAATGCCAGCCAATTACAATGGTGGTAGCCCGCTCAAGTGGTTGTTGCAGGCGCGAACGCAGGAAAAAATTTCGGGGGGGTGGGATTGAACAAATTTCGGGGGGGGGGGGGTTTAAACTAAAACTCAAAATTAAGAGTGAAATTGTATGGTGAGGAAGTTAAATTCATACATTTCGGGGGGGGGGTTAAACCCCCAAACCCTCCCTGTGTTTGCGCCTGGGTTGTTGAATATTCAACATTCATTTCGTTGTTAGGTAAATTTTATAATAAAAAAGGAGTATGTTTTAAAGCTTCTATACAATTTTTAAATGATACGAGTTATATAAGAAAAAGTACAAGAAAAAAAACTCTAGCCCCTTATCAAATCGAATAGACCACATTTCTTACCTACTAGTTGTATTTTGTTCAGCAATTCATACATCTATACCAACGTGTGTTTGATTTTTGAAAATTAGGACGCTTGATTGTTTTATTTTGATTTTTTTATTTTGTTGTGTTCTCTTTTTTATTCTCTATTTTGGTTAAATGTTCTCTTTTTTATAGCTTTTAGAGCAAAATGTCCTCTTTTTGTAAAGAACCCAGATGGACACCCTACATCCATGTCCTTCGGATGTGTAACTTGAACGGCAGCGTATGATTATCTCATTAAATTCCGATCTTGACAGCATTGTCCAATGGGGAATTAAAACCCGCGTGGAATTTAATGCTTCAAAAACTCAATGCTGTCTACTGTCGTCTAAGAGAAACCCACCTCCCATGCCACTATCCATGAGTGGCACTTGCATTGAGGAAACCGAAAAGCTTTCAGTCCTCGGTATGTGTATAACAGACCACCTTCTGTGGAATGACCACATATTCGAAGTCGCCAAAAATGCTGCTAAGTGCTTAGGTTTTCTTCGGCGATGTAAGAAATTTGTCTCCCCTTCTGATCTGGCTGTTATCTATAAAGCCTTTATTCGTCAAAAACTTGAGTACAACTCTCATGTTTGGGCAGGTGCTCCAATAACCCATTTGAGTCTATTGGATAGAATTCAAAGAAGAGCTATGAAAATGATAGGTGAAAGAAATATAACTGATACATTTGCTTCTCTAGAACACCACCGCAATGTTTCTTGTATTTCATTATTTTATCGTTATTTTCATTCAGTGCTCTATCGAAATAGCCAGTTGCATTCCTCCCCTTAAACAATTCAACCGTACTACTCGTGCTTCTAGGAATGCCCATCAGTTTACCCTTGAGCCCAACTTCAAACGTACTGTCAAGTTCAGGGATTCTTTACCCGACTCTATCTTTCCCCCCCATTTTAATATTCAGAACTTCAAAACCAATGTATTTTCCTAAAGCTAGCACTGTGTTTAATCATATTAAGGGTAGTCACAACCCTTTTAGTGTGCGCACATAATTAAAAAAAAAAAAAAAAAAAAGAATATGTGAGGTTAATTGACACAATCGAGATAATAAAGACCAGCTTCATGAACTTCAAATTTCTGATGGGTTTGTGTACAAAAAGGTCAAATACTGTACAGCCAACCCAGTCGAAGATGACATGGTGTGGAAGCTGTGAGTTCCATCGGAGTTAACTAAGTCATTGATTCTTCTTGCACATCAACCAACTAAAGCCTCGCATAGCTAAGACCGTCTTCGTGATAGATTTTACTGGCCTAATATGGCGGCTGAGGTAAATTCCACGATTGCGAGTTGAGACGTGTGCAAAGCCTCGAAGGCTGCTAATTCCATCTTAAGGCCGCAAATGGGAAAGGCGTTTGTAGTAGAGGCCGTATCAGCATATCTTCAATGACTCTTTAGGACCGTATCCAAGGCCAGGTAAAGGACAAGAGAATTTTCCAAATTTTTGCTTGCATATGGAGTAACACATGTCAAAACGGCAGTTTATTCGCCACAATAAAACGCCAGTGAAAGGGTGAATCGCTCGATCTTAGGAGCAATCCGTTCGTATCTGGAGAACTACCAAAGGCATTGGGAGAAACACCTGTCTCCTATAGGTAGTTTTCTAAGGACGACGATTAATTCTGCTATAGACATGTCTCCATATGAAGCACTATTTGGACATTCTTAAATTGAACATGGCTCTGACTACAAATTACTGAGGAATCTGCATGTCAATAAACCTGAATTTCAGGTGTTGCCGAAATCGTCTAGGATGAATGTCATCCACAGTCACCTCAAAGCTTCGCTCGAACAGGCTCATCAATCATACGAGAATACTTATAATACACGAAGTAAAGATGTGCCGTATAAGGTGGGGGATATTGCGTTCAAGCGAAACTTTGTGCAGAGTGATGCATTTTGGTGCCTGAATGCTAAACTGTGTCCAAAGTTTGTTAAGGCCAAAGTGAAGAATATCCATGGGAATAGTTTGTATGAACTAGAAGACATGATTGGTAATGTCCATGTCCATTTTATTTCTAGAACGCTGGCGTTCGTCAAAATGGAATGTTTTGTAGGATCGCTCTATGAATTCATAACTAACACTGAGCTTCAAGTTACTTTGCATAGAAAAGGAACAACAGAATCAAGTTGTCGAAGATATTTTTTTTTTGTTTTCTCGAATGAAGAAAAATTTCTGAAAGAGAATTTTTACTGTTTTTTTGGGATTTTGAAGTGAAATATTGTTGTTTGCGATTCAGAAAAGAAATTGTATAATATACTATCAACTCTACAAGATATTCGCATACCTAACCCATATCCTTTTGTTTCGAATCCATTATTTGTTGTGTTGTGAATTTGTCTAACAAAACCTATTTATCTGTTCTAAAATACATTTGTATAACAAATAAAACATCAAGTTTTGGATAAAATTAACTTGAATATATATATATTTATGTGTGTTGCATTGTTGCAATGTATTTATAAATGAACCAAATGAAAATCTGCAGTATATGTATACCTACAAATTTGACGAATTTCCCTATCCATTGCCTATTAAAAAAAAAGGAAGATTGTGTGCTTATCTTCAAGAACTTTCTAAAAAGTTGTAAGAGAATTGATGTTCAGCTTCATACGTGTACTTAGACAAATAAAAATAAAGTCAAGAGAATTGTCAAGAAATTATAAAAGTGAAGTGCTAAATAATCCTTGCAATCGATTTGAAAACAAGAAGAAAACTATCTCCTGAATTAATTTTTAGGCCATCCTGAGACCATCTTTAACGTGTTTTATTACTACCTAGTTTTTATAAATAAATTTTCAATTGTTGTGTATTACCTTCTTAATTTTCCCCTAAAATTAATGATTTTTCCTAAGTAAACCTATCTGATCAAGTTTTTCTTTTAAACGTGTTAAATATTGTGTTTTCTTTTGTGTTAATCTTTAAATTTTATAGAGTTATTTGATTAATTTTTCCTTGCCTTGATCCTTTTCTCTTTTTAAATTATAATCCTACCAATCTCTTAATTTTTTTGTATGTGTATGTACGGAATCTCACTCAAAAGTAGTTGTTGTAATGTTTCCATTTGCGTATTCCTTTTAAATTTTTCAAATAGGTATCGACTGCTTTTGCGCACATGTAGGCAGATATTCAGGTATGTGAATTTATGTGTATGTATCCATTTAACTTATTTTATTTGTTGTTTTGAGTGATATTTCAAATTATTTCTCAAGATCAAGTCAGTGTTCCTAATATTCATCTCTTTTGTAAATTTCAAATCAGACATTTAATTTTGAATGATAGTAAATAAAATAAGACAAAATTATATTCAATCAATAACGAAACAAGGAATTTTTAATGTTTAACTTAAATTATTAAAAGATATTAAATAAATTTTTGTTTAGTATTTTCTTGAACTAATTTCGTGAATTAATTAAATTTTGATTTTTTTTTACTAATTAGATGTATAAGAGTTATTTTTTTAAATTTAAAAATATTGGCGCAAAATTTTAGACGATTTAGTACGATGTTAAATCATTTTAAGTATGATACTAGGTTAAAAATTGTGTTTTGCTAATTTTAAACGAGTTTAGCATCGTACTATCCCCTAACATTTTACTAAAGTTAAAATCACCAACTGGCTATTTTATCTTTTTAGTATCGTACTAAATCCATATGAGAAGACCCAAATGTTCCAGGTTCGAGTTCTGCTGGTGTCCAACTCTTTTTTCCTTTTTTCATTTTTTTTGTAAATAATGAAGTTAAAATGATAATATATAAATATCGAATACTTATTTTAAGCACATGATGGGTTTCGATTAACATATAATTAATTTACAACGCATAAAAACAAAAATTGTGTTCATCAAATTCAAACCCTACAAATGCAATTTACTAGTTAGCAAAAGGTTTACAATTTTCGAATAGATAGTAAATTGCTAAATACTTAGGAAATTGTTAACTAGTAAAATGTTAAGCCCTTAACAATAGGTTGTTTAAAATTTTGCGCCATTAAGTTTTATATTCAGTGGCTAATGATAGTAAAGACATGAGAGTCCTTTGGTTTTGAGTTTCCGCAGGTGAGGCTTAGAGCCTATGTTTAGGGGCTGTTGCAAATTATGAGAACGCAGCAGCCAAGGTGTCATTCTGGGTGATGAGATTGGCAAAGGGGAGGGATGCTCAAGGGTATCAATAACACCAAAAATACTCGTGCAGTGAAAGGACGAGCAGGTTAATCAGTTAAGAAGGTTCTTCGTTTGCATCCAATCATCCTGAAAATCATTTCAGTGTAACGTAGCTAAATTTCACTTGTCCGTTTGATTATTTTAACGATTAACGGTCCTAGTTTATTTCAATTTAGCTTTTACTTTTCTTGTTTATTATTTCTTTTTGTTTTAGATCAGGCATGAATTATGTACGGTAGTCCAGACAGGCAGGCCAAAAGAACCCACCCTACATCCGTCGAGCTAAGCAATACATGCAAGCATGCCTGACCTGGTCTTGTCTTGTCTTCTGGAGGCCCTTCCATCCGTTTGTTTCTACAGAACCTGTATCTGTAGGATGGAAGGGTTGATAACATTGGTTGTTGTCTTATACCGTTACAAATTTTATAAAGCAAGTGAGTATTTCTGCTGTCGATGGAGATGTTTTTTCGTGATTTTGTTTGTAAACAGGTTCTTGTTATTTTTTCTGGCTAGGTAGGTAGGTACCTACCTAGATATTTTGTCGTTGTGGTTTGCATATGGTTAGAATTTTATAAAGCAAGTGGGTAATTTTGTTATCCATGGAGATGTTTTTTCTTGAATTTCTTTTGTTAGTCGACATTTTGTAACAATTGAGAAGATTTTATTTTCTTTTTTAATTTTTTTTTTGAGAATTCTTTTTGTGGAACTGGTAAAAACAAAAGAATCGGAGTAGTCTCACTAGTATTTTATTTTGGAACCTGGGGGAATTGCTCTGATATTGATGATTTTTTTTTTGAAATGTGGAAAATTAGATTTAGAAAAAAGTTTGCGGGGAGACTATGATTGATAACCCTTGCCCCAAAATTTATACCGGTTTTTTCTAGAGGGGTCAAAACAAAGCATTTTTTTATCATGGGGTCTGTCTCGGCCCGTTTAGGAGGTACTATATACATTAGAGTGTCCTTTATTTCCTAAACTCTTTTGTTTTGGATAGCACACCCCGTCAATCGAAAGTTTATGCCGACAGAATAAATTATTGACCAACAAAATTTTTTTCCGAGGTCATTAACCCGTGCCTCTAAGGTCATACTTTTCCCATACAAATTTGTATGGGAACTTTACACTTTTCACTTTTTATTTTTTTTTTTCTCTGGAACTATTACAGTTACTCTCAATTTAAATTATAATTTATTTCGATTTTTTAAGTTAAACAATACTTTAATATTATATATTTTTTCTCTCTCGATCCTCAGCAGTTTTTGTTGTTGTTTTTATTGATTATCATAAAGTAATAAGTTTTTTTTTCAATTGCATTAAAAAAAATATTGAAAACAAATTAGAAATAATTTATTTCGATTTTTCAAAATATCTAATATTTTTATTTTTGTATGTATTTATTTTTTTTTCTTATCAACAAAAGTTTTTTAAATTATTTTTTTTGACCAATATTTTGTTAAGAACCACATTCAAAATTAAAAAAAAAAAAATGTATTTGATAAGAAACAAAATTTAATACATAAAAAATTAAAAAATATTTAATATTTTGATAAATCGAAATAAATTATTTCTAATTCGTTTTCATTATTTTTTTAATGCAATTTTTTAAAAAACCTATTACTTTATGAAAATCAATAAAAAAACAACAAAAACTGCTGAGGATCGAGAGAGAAAAATAAGAGAAAAAATATTAAATAATAAAGTATTTCTTAACTTAAAAAATCGAAATAAATTATAATTTTTGTAATACATTTTTAAATGCAGTTTTTTAAAGGACCGATAAATCATTCAGAATTCCCAAAAAAATTTAGAATAACTGTTATTATAACAAACAAATTAGAATAACTGTTATTATAACAGTTATTCTAAATATTTTTCCCTATAATAGTTCCAGAGAAAAAAATAAAATGTGAAAAGTGTAAAGTTCCCATACAAATTTTTATTGGAAAAGTATGACCTTAGAGGCACGGGTTAATGACCTCGGAAAAAAATTTGTTTAGTCAATAGTTTTTTCTTTTGGCATAACCTTTCGATTGACGGGGTGTGCTATCCAAAAAAATGAGTTTGGGTAATAACGGACATCCTAATATACAGGTACATTTTGCCATCAAAAAAAAACAAAACAAATACAAATTCTATATACGAGTACCAACTAAGTACTTACCTAGAAACAAAATGCTTATAAGAAACAACTTTATAAAAAAAACCGTTAAAAGAAACAAAAACAACGTGTCCCTTTTCATAAACATTTGAATATCAAAATAACACCTCTTGTTGCAAAAACCTATATATAGGTAAATTAACTTCTTTCATAAATATACCTGTAGGTAGATACGAGTACCCACAGGTTTTTATACCGAATATGATTAAAATAACACTATTTTTAATATTGAATTATGAATTTATTGAGACACCAAACATATTTTTTGTAACCCACCTACTGTCTACCTGCTCATGATTCAAAATAACAAAATAATGCATAATAATAATTACCTTCCTCAATTCTTTTTTTTTGATGATATTTCCTTTTTTTAATCAGAATATTTTGTAGCCTTGAACAAAACAAATCGAATGAAAATTGTCCGTGTCACAAATTGTTTTGGTTTGAATTGCTTATGTTTCAATCAGCTGATTACAATTATTTTTTTTTTTTTTTTTTTCAAATGCACAGAACTTTGTCACAACACTTTTTTAATTGTTTTTTTTTCGTACGTCCTTTTGAATTCACTGCGAATATCAAATTTTAAAAATCACCATCTACAAATCAATATTCCAGTGAAATAATTGAACTAATCTAAAATACTTAGGTACATAAGTGCTACGACACATTCAAATCATTCACGCTATGTTAGCCACCACAAGCAGAAAAAAACAAGAACAAAATATATGAGTGCACATGTACTATAATATACCTCTACTTCTAGCGATCCGATAGGTAGTCTAGCCCATGCCATAGCGTATGCCGACGATCTTATTGCTAACAGAACGGCTCCAACAGTTGAGGTCATCAGAATTCTTTTACAGCGTAACTTCGCAAGATTCAGCGATATTGTGATGACTGGAAGTTGAAAATCAACGACCAGAAATCCGAAACTATTCTGTTCAGGACACCATTGCGTGGACCCTCTAGGGATACAAGAATGAACTGGCGCAAGCTGGTGATCGAAGGGCCACATGGACATACACTGGCGAGTAAAAGTGTATTAAAGTACCTTGGCATCAGGATGATCAGTATTTGTATTTCGACAGACATATAAATGCTGCTCTGACCAGGGCCAGGGGAGCTTTTGCCCTGACAAAACGGTTGTTTTATAGCAGCCGTCTTGACAGCAGGGTTAAGGTGATTTGCTACATGGCCCTTATCCAATGATTGCCTATGGATGTCCAGTGTGGTTCAACGGTGCCCCATCTCAAATGGAAAAGATAAGGGTGTTTGAGAGGCAGTGTTTGCGACGCTGCCTTGGATTACACAGAACACCAGAGTCGGAGTACAAACATTATTATTCTAACGATGTTCTATACAATGGAGCCAACATTAACAGAATAGATAATTTTATACTTAAGCTGATTCGGGGTCACATTGCAAGAGCGATGTCCTCGGCTAATAGCTTAATTTTTTGGGCTTACTACCCCAACAACGAATACTTTGAGTGTGTGCGTTTGAGCGGTTATATCCCACCTAACGCTTTCCTCTATTTAGAGAGTCGAGGGCTGATACAGGATAGAGATGCGGTTCTGCTAATCTACCACGTCTGCCGTAGAACTGTGGATAGGCGACTTCTTTATGATTGAGACGTCATCGCACAAGGCGGAGCTGAGCGACTTCGCTTCAGTAGGACTGTGTCTGATAGGGACCGAAGAGATAGGGTGAAGCAGGAGAACCAGTTTTGGTGGCTAAACACTGATACTGATAATTTAAGTTGACCTTTAGTTTTTTTTGTCTTGGCCGACTCACATAGGTTTAGGTGATTAGTTAAGTAGGGACAGTCAGGGTGGCACAACAAAATTATACAAAAAACAATAAAAAAAATTACAAAAATGAAAATATGCTTGCTGTGGCTGTTCTAATTTTAGGGTAGTTATAAGTAGTTTTATAGTAGTTTTAAGTAGTCTAACTAGTTTTAATTAGTTTTAAGATATTTTTAGGTAGTATGTAAGTTTTATATAAAAATAAAAAAAAAGGATATTGAGACCAAGTTTTTTTTACATCTTTCTTTACATCTTCCTATGCCGAAAGGCATTATTATTAATATATTGTTTAACTTAGAGCGCCCGCCTAGGGCCAGTAAGTTAGTTGTAAGTTATTGATAAGTAGACTAGTTTTTATGAATTTTTGTCTAGAACTAAGATAGTTTTAAGTTGAATATAAAATAAAAATGAATTACAAAAAAAAATACTTTTACTTCTTTATCCACGTTGACTCCTGCCACGATATGAAACATTCATATTATCATGACCTAATGCTAATTGCATACAAAACAATCGTGATTCTTGACTGAAATAAAATATATCTACCTACCTACATACATATTATGTCCACTCCATCAAAAAAAATCTGTGCACATCCATGAACTGTTTTTTTTTCTGCCTGTGAGGAGATGAGAGATCGAAAAAGAAGAAAAAAACTATTTTATGAAAAAATGTCTGCAAGCGGATTTCTTTTGCAAAGAGAAAAAGAGAGTTTGTTAGCGCTGGTATTGCATTGGAGTTCTTATTGTGCGTTTACTGAGCAATTTTTTGTTAAAAAACGCGAAACAGGTCACTTTTCCAAAATTTAAATTAAAAAAAACATAATTATAATTACTTTTTTGTTAATAAAATCATGTTCAAAAAATTACGAAAAATAAAAAGGGTTAAGACTCTGCCTTCATTACAAAAAGGTTGAAAATATCGACTTATTAAATGACTATTTTAGGTGTCAAAATAATTTTTTTAAACTTATATTTTATTTTTTTTAAACTATAGCTCCATTAATACATAAATACATAAATTCATCATGCGAACAAAATTTATATTTTTTAGAAATACACAGAGCTTTTTTATTTTAAAACAAATAGAGGAAAAAAAAAATTTTGTTTGGAAAATTGGCTCCAAATATTCATCTATTATTGCCTTAAAACGAAGAAGAAAAAAATATAAAGTTGAAAACAACGCCATCCAGACGCAAAATATAAATTGTCCCTAAATTTGACTTAAGCTCATCGCTTTATTTTCCCACAAAAGTTGTAATATATTTTCTTATATAATTTTAATAATGAGCATACGTGAGCATATAAGAAATTAACTTCGTCATTTTTTAATTAACTTTTGGCAAAACTAGTTTGTGCCATAAATATGTTTCTATGGTTAATGACAGCTTTTAATTTTCATATAGAATTGCAGAAACAGCTTTTATTCACAAGAATACTCAGTAAATATATGTTCTTGCTTGGTTTTGTGTCTCTTTTGTGTCGCTTTTAATTCTGTATAAGAAATTTCCTTTCTTATATCCGTGTTTCTCATATAAGAAATATTCTGGCTGAACTTTCCTTTAAGGGCGCACGAATTTTCACACGCGGATAATTTTATTCGAAAGATTTATGACTAAAAATAATAAATATTATAATTTTAAAGTGAGGAAACTTTTATTTATATTTTGAATTAATTTATAAAGTTTTCATTTTTCATACAAAATGAATATAATTTACTGCGTTTGTTTGATTTGACAGTTCTTTAACATACACAAATGAGGGAACATGCTTCTTTGCTATGGTTAGTGTTGGGATAGTGGATTTTTGTTCGGGATTTTGTTGGTACTTTTTATGGATTACTAAACCTGAAGTTCCAAAAATTAAATTTTAACAACTTTGATAACAAACCGACTGACAACATAGGCGAATGCCAGACGACTGAGCATACCCTAAGCGGAGCGACGGGTCGCGTGAGCGGGACAGAGGACCCTGTTATGTGAGATGATTAACACACAACCTAAGTGTTAACTCTCACATGAAAAACATACAAACAACCGCAACGTAGAAAGAATATTTTCGCAAAATATTCCTTCTCGTTTTTCAAGGTTAGCACCATACTCTTCCTCAATAACCAACCGAAAAGCAAAACGATATTAATATCGAATTAATATCAAGGTCAGCCAAATCATCAAGAGGTGCATTTAATTAATTGAATAATATTCGTCACCATCAAACGAATACCAACAACAAAAAAGCCAAAGCAAGCCAAGAGGCAATTAAGAATTCGATTCGCCGTACTCAGCAACAATAGTACGCGATCGTTTTGTGTATCTAAATGGCATTAAGGTAATACGGAACCAATGACGAATACATCAAATGCACCTTACGGTTACAATGCAGGGAAACCCAACTGGGCCAACGAAAATAGCAGCACCAGCGAAAAAACCTACGATGGACTGGAAGACCAATGAATGGATGACGCAACGTATGTGTAGGGAAATAAATAATAAAATAGTGAAATGCTCATATAGCATTTCAATAATAGTAGGGCAACAATATTGTGAATTATATTGAATAAAATGTTTTATATGGAATGTAGAATTTATGTTTGTGAAATGCTCATTTAGCATTTCAATTATTAACCCAAGAATTTTGACCCCTGCAAAATGGTAGGGATCGTATGTAATGCTTTTAGATTTTAAGGTATAAATAGTTAGGCAAAATTAAAAGAAATTGTGAGTTAGTCTATATTGTCACCCGGACAGTCATTGTAAGACAGTCAGTTATACTAAACCACTATCAATTTCCATCAAATAAACCAGTTATTCTGAGATCTAAAAAGGTAATATCTTTTAATAGTTTTCTCTTTCAGGTTAAAAACACAGGGGTTGGTTAACCTAACCCCCCAGTAGGCCCCACGGCCCTAACTAGAGAATCGGCTACCAGGGCCGAATAAAAAATCTGGAATTCACCGCGTAGGTAGGATTCCTAAATACAATTATCCCATTTCCTAGTTCCACAGTCAATATGGACCTTCTCCGAACTTTCTTCGGATTCCCCTCTTCTAACGATTTATTCTAATTCCTCGGTTCATACCTAGTATAAACTCCTCTCAATCTTCCATTTCAAAGGTTTCGCCAGGTCCGTCGTACGGCCCAAAAGCCATTACTCTAGAGGAGTACCGTCAGCGCGCCGCCAAGCGATTACAAAAGGAACTATCTGAAAATCCAACGGTCGGCCCTAGACCCATCCAATTCTGCCCCACTCAACAGCGCCCCCGTGCCGAGGAGAAACACGGTGGGAAGCCGGTCATCCACGAAGCCTGTGGTGAGCACCTCAGTCGGCGACGTCGGAGCGGACACCGAGTTCGGGTCCGGCAACAGCTAGGCAACCTATACCGGTTAGCTGGGTTGAGTTCCGGGGCTACAAAGCGCTCATACCTACAAGAGGCCCGGACCATCAAGAGGGCCGAGTACGAGGAACGGACACGAAAGAAGGGCGAACAAAAACAATAATAATAATAAATGTTAAAAAGAAGAACTTAAATTCTGTTTGAGTTAGTTTTTCCTATAGGTTGTGTCGATGGGTTCATGCCCAAGTAAAAAGAGAAGTTCGGTTGTTCGTTATTTTCACTCTCAAAAAAACTACATGTCATGTCATTGACTACACTCACAAAAAGATAACACAACAATTTGGCGCAGCCGGTAGGATAGTGGAAGAGTAACAGAAGATAAACCAATCTTTCAAGCTGAGGATTCTTCTGGCTTCAGCACCACTATCTATAGAACAAAAAATATAATTGCGTGTAATCTTGTTTGTTTAAAGAGGTCAGTGGTATACTTGTATTGCGTTTAAATTTATCATTGGATAGTATTGAGTGAGAACTTCTCACTATCCAATAGATTTATGGGAGAGAGACATGCCAATTGTTGTTCTTACCTCTTAAGAAAAAATTTCGTAGTATGACTACAACAACATCATAGTTTATGGCGTCAGGGACCACAAATACTGAAACTGAAATTGAAGAATTGCTCGGTAGTATCCAGCAATTAGAAAGAGAAAAAAAAGATCAAGTTCAGGAGATTAAAAACTTTAACACTACCTTACTAAGTGAACTAAAATCACTAGTGGGTAAGTCTATCACCTACAAATTGATCAAATCAGTATACAGTGGGGTCAGTTCACTAGACTTGAAACAACTGACGCCATCCTCACTATCTATATTGATGCCGTAAAAAGGCAGCAAAAGGAACAAGAACGAAGATTAATAGATCTCAAGAACGAGATTAAAAATCAAAAAGAAATTTACATGAAGCTAAAAAGAAATCAATTAGAGGCTGAACAAACAAATCAGCAGGCTGAAGCAACCATAACTAAATTAGAGAAACAATTAACTATTCTTGAACTGAAAAAGGAACAAGCCTTTCAAGATCTTAGTATATACAAAACTAAGGAAACTGGTTTAGTTAAGGAAGCCAGTAAGGTAAAAAATCAAAACTTGATTTACATCAGCCAAATTAAATTTCTACAAGGGGAAGTTAAGAAACTAAGAGATAGGGTGAACACCCCTTCAAAAATCAACCCTTTGTTAATGTCCCTCTCTTCAGAGCTTATAGAAGCCAATACACGCAAGAAAATCCCTATAAATTATGAACCCACACCCACCAAACAAAAAATCTCAATAGCCAAAATGTCACTTGGTTTCGAAAAACTCTTAAAGCTGTCCCATGGCATCGCCGAATTTCCAGGGGGAAATGACCCCAAAATCTCACAGAAACTGCAAACGTTCCTTACCTGCATTCGCCCCATTGTGGAGCACATACTCAAAATAGATGAAAAACTTTTTGTCCAAATTCTTAATACCAAATTACGGGAAGATGCTCTAGATCTTATCCAGACCTCCAAGCCTACTACTTCCAAAGAGTTTGAGGAACTCTTAAACCGAACATATTTGCCAGTTGAAGATTATAATGATTTAGTAAACTGTCTAATCACCAGTCGTCAAAGTCCATTCGAGACTTTGAACACCTTTGTATGCAGGCTCCGACATTCTTTATCACTATGTCGAGACGCGGCAGACATCAAATATTGTGATCAAGCTGGGATTGTTAAAAATCAGCTTGAAGATTTCGCTAAATCAGCTCTTGCTTCTGGGGTATCCAATAAGCAATTGGGTCAACACCTGTTCATTAATGGTAAACAATCATTGGAAGAGCTCATTAAAACCTCATTCAGCTTGGAAAAGCACGTGCAGAGGGTGGAAACAATACCTTTTACCCAGACATTTTGTAACCTCACTCTAGCGGGAGGAGCTAACAGTGGAGCACAACCAACAAACACCGCTACCCAGAATACTCCCCAAGAAAGGCTACACCCGTCAACCTACAATCTTGCAAAAGCAAGTATCATTTGTAGTTATTGTCACAAGAAGGGTCACACTTACAGTGAATGCCTAATCAGACAAAATACCCCCACATGCCAAATATGCAAAAGTTATGGCCACGAAGCCACAACTTGCTATAAAAGGGGGCAAGGAGCAAACCAATTCTATAAGGGAAATCAACAGACGTTTAACCGGGGTAACTATAGAAATAACACAACCTTTGACAGAAGAACCCCCCAAAACAATTTCAACCGAAACAACCCATCATTTCTTAGAAATAATCCACCTAATAACTATGGTAGGGAGGAGACTCAAAATACTCAAGACCAAAACAGATCTAATCCATTTAGGAATAACAACACCGGACCCAAAAACCAATCTGGTCTAACAATGGGAACAGGGTATTCCATATGGAAACGACCTGCGAGTGGAGTGGCAGAAACTCACACACCATTAATGAATGTTCTTTTAAGAACAAATGGGAGAGTAGTCAGTCGGGAAACTCCAATAAGTCGACCGAAAGATCCCCGGTCCGACTCTAAATAATGTTAAGGAAAATTCAGGGCAATCCCAAAACAACCAAACTAAAGGGCAAACTAAAACTGATTCTATAAAGAAATCAGCATATTTCAAAGAAAACAAATGTATAACATTACCTTCCATAGAAATTGGAATAGGATTCGGAAGAACCAAAACTACACGTTTATTGGTAGATACCGGCTCAGAGGTAAGTCTCATTAAAAAGGGAGCATTAAAAGATACAATGCATATTAACACTAAAAAGAAGTTAACCATTAACACACCTTGTGGATTCGGTTACACATAAGGAGAATGTATAGGTGAGATACAAATACCAACACTACCCACATGTGAATTTCAAATCATTGAAAATAACCTAGCCATCCCAGGCGATGGAATTTTAGGGTATAATTTTATAAGAAAATACTGTAATGTAGATGGTCCTAACAAATTATTGACGTTTTCAAAAGTGAATGAAAGTAGCACAAGTATTGAGGTAGATGAGATGTACAATACCCCACTATTAAACTCCAATGTAACCAAAGAGAATGGGTTGTCCATTTCGCACAATGGAAGTTGTTTTACGAGGGCAAACTCGCATGTGAATAGCGCAAATGAAACACACCAACCCAGGCCAATAGACCACATTCAAAATGTGGAAGGTGATTCGGTTAAAACCTCACTAAACTTTGAAAATAATTCACTTGAAGATGAATGTATTTTGCGGCGCAATAAGGCGACCGGCCTAGACAATGATTCTGAAAGTGCATTTTCAAAAAATTTAGAATCTTTGAACACAACTACTTGGCAAGTACCAATGTCCCCAGATCCGCCTCGAAAAGTGGAACAGAAAGACGTCGGGCAAAAAAACATTGTGGCTGACAATAATGTTAAACTGCAGGAACTATCAATGCAACGTGGTATTGATGAGCAAACACAACATAAACTCAGACAAAGAAACAGGTATAACCAACCTTCAAATAATGGGGAAATCTTCGTCAAAACAGAAGAGGAATTTAAGTTAATGAGGAATATTGATATAACAAATAATAAAAATGGCCATCGAAGCCAACAATTAAATACTATAAACAAAGAAAAATATCAAACAGTACTGCTCCCGGCAGACGCACACAAAAAAGGAAAAATCGGTTTTCACCAACAAACACAAAAAAATAAAGAACAAACAATTATTGAAAAATCACTAATAATAAAACAAAAAATACCGAAAACTAGGTACACAATTCAAGAAATATATAGAACGATAATTACTTTATTACATACATTGATAAACACAATTATATTAACTAGCACAACTCACCAAACTAAAATAAAAAAACGTAGTCTTGCACTAGAACCTATCGAAAACAATAATAACATGAAAGTAAAAACTTATAGTATAAACCTAAACCAAAAGTTACAGATACCCCCCAGGGCAAAAACAATAGTAGAACTTCCAATAAAATGCGAAGAACCAAAAATTTGTTTGTCCAAACAGTTAGAAGATGGTATATTTTGGGGTAACTGTTTATTAGCGACTGGCTAGGATAGGATTATGGTACCCAAAATAAACACGCGACAACAGGCCGTATCAATAAAACACATCAATTTGGAACTCTCAAATTTATGTGAATATGATATTTTAAACTTAACCGACCATACTAAAATAACAGACACAAAACAAGCATCATGCTTCTACACTAGAGCTGACACTGAATATAGAAACGAAAGAGTTGAAGTTTTAACAAAACAACTCTACAAAGACGACACTTTAAACAACGAAGAACGAAACGCTATTACAGAACTCTGCACACAGTACGATGACATATTCTTCGTACCTGGAGACAACCTCTCCCACACAATGACCATGCAACACGAGATACCAATAAAACAAGACCAGGCACCAATTAACACAAAAATGTATAGGTTACCTGAGAAACAACGGGGTATCATTAACGAGCAGCTCGCCGAGATGCTTGAAAACGACATAGTACCACCAAGTAAAAGCCCTTGGAATTCTCCACTTTTGGTAGTACCCAAAAAGGCAGGACCAGACGGCGAGGTACGATGGAGGGTAGTGGTTGATTTTCGCAAGTTAAACGAGTGCACTGTAGGAGACGCTTACCCACTACCACGAATAGAGGATATACTCGACCAACTAGGTCTTGCCAGATACTTTACTACCCTTGATATAGCTAGTGAATACCACCAGGTTCTGGTAGATCCAAATGATAGGGAAAAAACTGCCTTCAGCACAGCTTACGGACATTATGAGTTTAAGCGTACGCCGTTTGGACTCAAAGGAGCCCCAGCTACTTTTCAACGTTTAAGGAATTATATCTTGACTGGTTTACAGGGTCTAGAATGTTTTGTATATCTGGACGACATAGTCGTTTATGGAAAAAATATTCAAGACCATAATCGAAAATTGCAATTAATATTTGAAAGGCTGCGTGAACACAACTTGAAACTCAACGAAGAAAAATGACAATTTCTCCGTCGAGAAGTTGAATATTTGGGTCATAAGTGTTCCGCAGAGGGAGCACATCCCGACCCCGGAGAAACCAGTTGCGTGCAAAATTTTCCTGTGCCTCGAACAGTAAAACAAACACAATCTTTTCTAGGCTTTGCAAGCTACTACAGAAAATTCATCCCTGACTTTTCAAAGATAGCTCGACCCCTAACTAATTTAACACGAAAGGACGTTAAATTCAAATGGACCGATAAGTGTCAAGAAGCGTTTCAAAATTAAAAGACCTTCTAGTGTCTCCTCCTTTACTGACTTATCCTGACTTTGACGAACCATTCATACTAACTACTGACGCCAGCGATGAAGCTATAGGAGCAGTACTTTCTCAAGGAAAGTTAGGAAAAGACAAACCAATTGCGTACTCTAGCCGTACACTAAATAAAGCTGAACGCAATTATTCCACCAGTGAGAAAGAAATACTAGCCATAGTTTGGGCCACTAAAAACTACAGATGTTACTAGGACGAAAGTTTACCGTATATACAGACCACGAACCTCTGACCGGCAACTTTAGGACAAGAGACCCGACATCCAGACTAATACGTTTTCACCACAAACTTTCAGAGTACGACTGCACACTTAAATACAAACCAGGGAGAAGGAACAATAACGCCGATGCTTAAAGTAGGATCCCTACTGAAGAAACAGAGGATAAAAATACAAACGAGATTCTTAAAAAGACGACATGTTTAGCAGTGACAAGAACACAACGCCTCCAACAAAATACTAGTCAATCAACCCAAGACACACCCAACAAAAACTACCCAAAACAAACTGTTAACACACAAAATACCAACCAATCGAGTATACAAGATAAAACTATCAATGAAGACTCACAAAAAACAACACAAAACACCAATTCAGATAACGTTCAACAAAAAGTATACAACAACCAAGCCATACAAACAATACTTAGAGATTACCATGACTCACCATTCGGTGGACATCAAGGGGTCATAAATACGTACAAACGAATACGAAGGAAATACAAATGGCCTAAAATGTTTAGGGACATATCAAGATATATTAGGAGATGCCCGAAATGCCAAAAAATGAAAACCAGTCCAGAGGCGAAAATGCCAATGGTAATAACAGACACTTGCCATACTCCATTCGATAAAGTTTATTTAGATATAGTAGGCCCACTACAAGATTCTTACATGGGAAACAAGTACATTTTAACTTTTCAAGATAATCTCACAAAATACGTAGATTTGTATGCAATACCGAATCAAGAGGCAGAAACAATTGCACACTTATTTTACGAACAAATAATTACAAGGTATAGGATACCCAAACAGTTGGTAACGGATCAGGGAACGAACTTCCTAAGTAAATTATTCAAACAAGTATGCAAACTACTAAAAATAGAAAAACTCCAGACTACCGCATATCACCCGCAATCAAACGGTTCACTAGAAAGAGCCCATAGGCCATTAGTAGAATATTTACGAACTATTTGTGACGAAAACCCAAGGTCTTGGGATCAATACATAAGAATGGCGGCATTCGTTTACAATAATAGTATTCACGAAGGAACAAAATTTACCCCAATGGATTGTCTTTTTGGTTTTACCGCAGACATACCTTCAAATTTAAAACGCGAACCGGAACCAATCTATGATCACAAAAATTATTATTTTGTTTTAAGGCATTAACTCCAAAAAACGTATGCCACAGCTAGGAAAAACTTGATAAACATTAAAATGAACTCGAAAATTATTATGATCAAGGGTGAAATTTAAAGCATTCCACATTGGAGATAAAGTACTGATAAAAAACGAAAACAGACAACTTAATAGTGGAAATTATCAGTCCAACGAACAGTGTGATTCTCATAAAGAAGAAACAAGTAACGATACACAATAATTGCTTAAAGCATTACTATGATTCTGAAGACGAAACACTATATTAAAATATTTATATATTTTTTTTCTCCTCTCTTTATCATTTAGACATGGTACAATTAAATTTACTTTGGGTCTTAGAAGTCTCCATCCTAATAAGTCTGGTAACCGGGATACTAACAACATATAATATTCAAAAACTCAGCAACACAGGTGTAGTCTTCGAAAACGTAGGAAAAGTCATACTATATCATGACACATGGAAAGTAATGACAGAAATACAGATAACAGATATTGAAACATATACATCTATTATCAACCAAGTGGAAGAGTCTTGGTCCACAGTGTGTGGGGCATATAAAAACAACAACAATTGTGAAAGCCAAACCGCAATACTACATCACCTCATTTCAACGGTCCGTCAACACACAGAAGTCATACAGGAATTATTAAACCCCCACCGTTCCAGAAGATCATTATTCGATGGAATAGGAAATGGATTACATTATTTATTTGGTGTCATGGACAACCAGGACGGAAATCGATTATACAGCAGAATTGAGGAATTGGGAAACGATAAGCAAGCTTTAAATGAGTTACAAAAAAAAACAAATTACGGTAATGAAGTCATCATTGGAAAACATACAACAACCCCTTAGTACCTTGGAAAATAATCAGAAAAATATCACAGAAACCATAAATTACTTATTAAGGATGGATAATACAATCAATAAAACTCGAAAATTACAAGAGATCTTAGCCACACTTACATTACAAATTCTGGAAGTACAAAGAAGACAACAAACTATGCTGGACGTAATAAGCTCATTAAACCAAAACCAGTTACACCCACTCCTCTTAACACCTTCAAAACTGCTGTAAACGTATATAAAAGCATGTCCAGAATCCACGATTCAATATAGAGAAATGCTTATCAACATTTTGACCAAAGTATTATCGGTGAAAACACATCCCATGAACGGAATGTTAGTTATCCGAATAATACTCCCGACTTTCAACCTAGAACCGTTTGACCTGCAACAAATTCACCTGTTCCCCATACAAAACCAGAACAAAATTCCAACCATCCTTAACATACATGAAGACTTTCTGGCAAAGAACACACGGGCTAAAGAATTCGTACCAATGAAAAGGAGTGAATATGACTACCTCCAAAAAGTAACTAATGAACTGGACAAATCTTGGTATGGTGGGCCACTTAGCTCACCCATAATGAAAGGAACTCATACACACATTTGCTCTATATCTCTAGCATTTAACCCATACAATGAAGATAATGTATGTAACTATCTGTTTCAACCATTTGAGCAAAACTATCTGGTCAAACTTACTCAAAAAAAAGCATGGTTATATTCTTTTCCCAAATCAACCAGGGTAGAAATACAATGTTCAGGAGAATGGCACGGATCAACCTTAAATGGAACAGGTATTATTTCACTAATGCAGCCATGTATGTTCCAAATCGGGAACCAACATATGTACTTCGAAGAGACGGACCATACCGAATTAAAAATTGACCAACTGAAACTCAAAATACCTGACCCATCGCTAAAGGACTCAATGGCTGATTTCCTCACTAAGAAGAACACAACTAAACGGACGGTGTTAATTTTAAAAGGAGTGGGAGCAAACAACATCATTAAGGAATATTCGTATGCAATGGCAGACTAGGAAAAACAGCACTGGAAATTGAGACAATGCAGAAGGAAAGAACACAACACAAAATATCCTCCATAACATCAATATC